>CM024754.1:97213029-97786725 GCA_014218235.1 Colocasia esculenta | reverse complement strand
GCTGAGAGCTGGATGAGGGAGATCGAAAAGATCTTCCGTGCTATTAGGTGCGCTGAGGGATGACAAGGTCACTTTAGCCACCTATATGCTGCAGGTATGTGTAATTTAATTCAGGGTTGTTTCTTTAATTATAATTATGTTGGTTAGTCCTTATGGATGGGTTTTGGCAGAAGCGAGCTGACGTGTGGTGGTCCTCGTAGTTACGTACTTGGTTCGAGGATGGTGCTGTGGAGGTTGGCTGGGATGAGTTCGTGAGGCTTTTCCGAACCAAGTTTGTTCCGGAGCACATCCAGGACAAGATGGAGCAGGTGTTCCTCTCGTTGTCTCAAGGCTCCATGACAGTGCTGGAGTACGAGGCCAGGTTTGCCGAGCTATCGAAGTATGCCCTCATATTGTAGCTGATGAGCGCAGGACGGTGAAGAAGTCGTGATGGGTCTGAGACCATTACTGAGGGCGAGGTTGGTGGTTTTTCACCATCGTACCCTCGAGCAGTCGCTCAACGCGGCATGTCACAGGAGGGGAGAGATGGAGCAGTACTTGGAGGAGAAGAAGGCTTCTCGAAGAGGCTTGCAGCTCCTTTCAGAGGCAGGAGAGGAAGAAGGCGGCTTCCAGTCACCGCAGCGTCCCATGGCATCGTGAAGCAGTCAGGTACCTTCTCAATGTTCCCCTAGTTGCAAGAAGGAGTGTCCTCATTGCGAGAGGGCACATGGCGGTAAGGAATGTTGGAAGTTGGCGGGGAAGTGCTTGAAGTGCGGGAGCAGCGAGCATAGGATCAAGGATTGCCCCAGACTGCAGCAGGGAGGTCAGCATGGAGCAGCACCAGCCCCAGCAGCAGCAGCAGCAGCAGTGCCAGCGATAGGACGACCAGGGAGACCTCGAGCCCCAGCTCGAGTGTTTGCGTTAGCTCGAGAGGACGCCGAGCGGGCGGATCATGTCACCGAAGGTACGATTTTGTTCTTAGGTGTTCACGCTCGAGTTCTATTTGATACGGGTGCCACTCACTCGTTCATTTCCGAGCGTTTTGCTAGGCAGTTAGCCTTAGAGTCAGGAATAGAGTCTGAGGATTTAGAAGTCCCTTTGTCTGTGCACACACCCGCGGCACGGTATTGACTAGGAAGTGTATTCTGTCTTTACCGGTGTGCGTTGAGGATAGAGTCCTAGAAGGGTGTTTCTTCTTGCTAAAGATGAAGGACAACGATGCTATTCTTGGTCTGGATTGGCTAGAGGAGCACTATGCGTTAGTAGATTGTCGCGGGAAGAAGATCGTTTTCCGCATTCTTGGAGAAGATGAATTTTCTCATCCTTTGCCATGGAACTTGGCAGGGAAGTTTGTCATCTCTGCCATGAGGGCGATGAGAATGGTGAACAAGGGTTGTGATGCTTTTCTTGCCAGTGTTGTATTAGTACCCAAGGCTGATGATGAGTCACCTACTCTTGCGGAGATAGATGTAGTGCGAAAGTTTCCAGATGTCTTTCATGATGACCTATCTGGTTTGCCACTGGCTAGAGAGATAGAGTTCACCCTAGAGTTGCTTCCAGACACCTTTCCTATCTCGAAGGCACCTTATCGGATGGCACCTGCAGAATTAGCTGAGCTAAAGAAGCAGTTGCAGGATCTGTTAGATAAGGGATTTATTCACCCTAGTGTTTCCCCTTGGGGCACACCTCTTATTCGTGAAGAAGAAGGATGGATCGCTTAGGTTATGCATTGATTATAGAAAGCTAAACCAAGTGACGGTGAAGAACAGTATCCCCTACCTCGGATTGATGATTTGTTTGACCAGCTGCAAGATGCATCAGTCTTTTCTAAGATTGATTTGCAGGTCTGGTTATCATCAGTTGAGGATTAGGAGTGAGGATGTGTCCAAGATGGCTTTTAGAACGTTATGGACATTATGAGTTTTTGGTCCTTCCTTTTGGTCTGACCAACGCCCTGCAGCATTCATGGATCTCATGAACAGGGTGTTTAGACCGTATCTAGATAGTTTCGTCGTAGTTTTTATTGATGACGTGTTGGTCTACTCTCCGGATGAGACCACACATTCGTCAGCATTTAAGGGTAGTATTAGAGGTTCTCCGTGAGCACAAGCTGTATGCAAAATTCAGCAAGTGCAATTTTTGGTTGCGTGAGGTTCATTTCCTTGGGCATGTTATCTCTGGTGCTGGTGTAGCAGTGGATCCATCAAAAGTCCAGGCTATTATAGATTGGGAGATTCCCAAGACTCCTTCGGAGATTCAGAGTTTTCTTGGTTTGGCGGGTTATTATCGGCGATTCATTGAAGGATTTTCATCCATCGCCGCACCATTAACTCAGCTAACTAGAAAGGGAGTAAAGTTGTCTTGTCTGAGGAGTGTGAGAGTAGTTTTCAATTATTGAAGACTAAGCTCACTTCGGCTCCTGTGTTAGTTTGTCGAGCGGTGTAGAGGTTTTGCTATCTACACGGATGCATCCTGATTGGCCTTGGCTGTGTATTGATGCAGCAAGGAAGGGTAGTAGCGTATGCTTCTCGTCAACTGAAGGAGCATGAGCGAAACTATCCGACTTATGATCTTGAGCTTGCGGCAGTGGTTCATGCACTGAAGATCTAGAGACACTATCTTTATGGTGTGAGATTCTAGGTGTTCACTGACCACAAGAGTCTAAAGACCTTTTCTCCCAAAAGAAATTAAACCATAGGCAGAGAAGATGGATTGAGTTCTTGAAGGACTATGACTTCGACCTCCAGTATCATCCTGGAAAGGCGAATGTTGTAGTAGATGCCATTAGTAGGAAGAGGTCGTCCCTCTAGCAGGATTGGAAGATGTTGGAGGAAGCAGCGTGTGCGATGACTGAGTTAGAGCCATCATTGTGCCTGGCTTTTGTAGCTCAGTTGTCCATTAGGACATCGGTGTTGGATGAGGTGATCGAGCAACAAAAAGTCGACCCTAAACTCCAAGAGTTAGTGGGCAAGGCGGGCATTGCTCGTGATGAGGATGGCGTGATTAGATTCCATCACCGTGTTTGTGTTCCAGACATCGTAGATGTCCGTGAGCATGTATTAGCAAAAGCTCATAGGTCTAGATTCTCTATTCATCCGGGTAACACTAAGATGTACCAGGATTTGTAGAGATCTTTTTGGTGGTCTGGCATGAAGAAGGATGTAGCAGAGTATGTGTCTAGATGTCTAGTTTGCCAGCAAGTGAAGGCCGAGCGGCAGCGACCATCTGGTCTTATGCAGAAGATGGAGATACCAGTATGGAAGTGGGAAGCTGTCACTATGGATTTTGTTAGGGGTTTGCCTCGATCTAGACGGGGTAATGACTCGATTTGGGTAGTGGTTGTTAGATTCTCGAAGACTGCGCATTTCTTACCCATGAAGAAGAAGCAGTTAGTAGAGAGTTTAGCTAGATTGTATATTAGTAGCATTATTAGATTGCATGGTGTCCCGAAGTAGATCATTACGGTTCGAGATCCGAGATTTACTTCGAGACTGTGGAAGGGTCTTCACGGTGCGTTAGGTTCGGAGCTGAAGCTCAGTTCGGCATTTCATCCCCAGATAGATGGACAGTCCGAGAGGACTATCCAGACGCTCGAGGATATGTTGAGGGCGTGCATTCTATATTGGAAGGATGATTGGGAGCGCCATTTACCTCTTGTGGAGTTCGCATATAACAACAGTTTTCATGCGAGTATTGGTATGGCTCCATTTGAGGCATTGTATGGTAGGCCTTGCAGATCTCCTTTATGTTGGGAGGAGACAGGTGATAGGAAATGATCGGTTCGGAGTTAGTTCAGGAGACTTCGGATATAGGTCCAGTTGATTAAGAAGAGGCTTGTTGCGCCATAGGATAGGCAGAAGAGTTATGCCGACAACAGGAGGAAGGATTTGGAGTTTGAGGTAGGTGAGCATGTCTTTTTAAAGATTTCGCCTACTCGTGGTGTAGTTAGATTTGACAGCATGGTAAGTTAAATCCTAGATTCATTGGCCCGTATGAGATTCTCAGACGATTGGGCATTGTGGCATATGAGCTTGCTTTACCCCCAGCGTTAGCTAGTGTCCATCCCGTTTCCACGTATCTATGATCAGGAGGTATGTTAGAGATCCATCTCATATTATTAGTCACGAGCCAGTGGAGATCCAACCAGATCTTTCCTATGTGGAGCAACCAGTGGCTATTCTTGGTCGGAAGGTTCAGCATCTCCGGAACAAGAGTATTGCGTCGGTGAAAGTCTTATGGCGTAACTTTACGCGAGAGGAGGTTACTTGGGAGCTTGAGGATGCAATGAAGAAGAATTATCCTCAATTGTTTGAGTAGTGTCAGTCCAACTTCGAGGATGAAGTTTCTTCAAGGGGGAGAGGTGTAAGGCCCTTGATTTTTCATCTTTGGGTGATTTCTTATGTATGTATAAATGTATGTCATCGATGTACAAACTTTATTGTGCATAGTACTTACTTGTTTACATTGCGAATAAGTATTATTTTAATGTGTGCATGTAGATTTTATATATATATATATATATATAATTATTATATATATTGTGGTGGTATGTGTGTGGTGTGTGTGTGTGTGTGTGTGGTGTACATAGAGTTTCTGCAGTTTTAAGTTCTGTTCTGGCGGCTAGTTCGCATCAACATCAGTTGACGTTGACCATAAATCAGCGGCCACATCGATGGATGCCTACTCAAAATTGACGGCTATTGATGTTGACGTTTACCTCCCAGATCTGTTGGAATTTCAAGTCCTGAAATGCCTCCGGAAATGTTGCCCTTGATTTAGGAAACCGTCCCCCAACGGTAACCCAACCTTACCCAACTTCGTCTCCGACCCTAGCCCTATAAAACACCCCATCTCCGGCCAGATCTAACCCTTTTGACTCTTTGTCAACAACCCTAACATTTTATGTGTGAATCCCGACTTTGGAACCCCTTGATCCGGCGATTTGAGGCTTCATCCGACGTTCTACAACGACGGGAGAGGGCTCTAAACATCTGGGAACGGCTTCCCCACACTGGTGTGCAGAGGAGATCAACACAGAACTCAGATTGAGGGAGTTTTGAGGACTCTTTGGCTCAGGCTGAGGAGGACTTCTCCGTCTTAAATCATTGCTTGTGGATTTTCCAAGAGGCAAGTAACCCTTTCACATCACTCTTACATACGTCTAATAGGTCCTAGGTATTTTTCTGGAATTTTATTCGTGTTCTGGAACCCCAATTTCACCAAGATTTTACGTTCAGTATGTGTTTTGCACAGACAAGAACTTAACGGCAGGATCCCTTGTTGTTAAGATCTTGAGTTGGCGGCGACCTTTGTTGCCGTTAACCTGATAGACGGCCACATTCATGCCGTCAAGTTCGCCAGACTGCAACAATGTGCATGTCTGACTTCTATGACCTATTTTTCGGATTTCTGCGTATGAAGATATAATGTAAAAGTGATATGCTATAAAATACTATTATTGGATCATGCTGGACAAATTTTATGAATTTCTGTGGAATACCCTATTTATCTGAAATTTTTTAAATGCATGTTAAACAGGTTTTAACCTTGTAAAATTTTGTTTGTGCAATATGTGTGGAATCCAAGTGTCATAAAAATTCTGTGAAATGTTTATGGGTTTCAGTTCATGCTGTTAAAATTTGGTAATTTTCTGATAATTGTGTAAATTTTTAGATTTTCTGAACTGAAAAATAGTGAGCATGCTTAATTAGTGAAGAAATTCTATTAAATGATATGGAAACAGTTAAATCTCTAGAATTTGGCACAGTATTAGAACTGTCAGTATACATGTATATAATGAATTGTGAATCCGAACAATGACAATCCATGTTAATTTGGTTATTTAGTCTTATGTGATTCCACTGTTAGAATTTTCATAATTAGTGTATAATTCAGAAAAATGCAAACATTTATATGCATGATAGTTAATCTGTAATAGGTTTTGGTTAAATTTTTGTATTGAAATGATGACAGTAGCTATACATTTCAATTTCATGTGTGATATTGATAAATTAAAGTATATTAATATGTTGGTATTAAAATCTGCAAAATTCTGCATGATTAGACTTATTTTGAATGTGTACATTCTGAGAACAGTAGTACCATGCTAGGTAACACTGAAATGTGTAAATGTGTGAGCATGGAATGGATGTGTTAAAAATTGTGCCTTAAGTGTGTGTTGGAAATTAAGAAAAATGTGTAAATGTGCCAATGGGTGACACTGCTACCTTAGAGGGCTGTGGAACCGTACTGTGGTAAAGTCCCCACGGAAATGTTCATAGTGTGTGATGTCCTACGGGCATTGGGATTAAATCCTAGAGGTGAACAAGTATCGCTGGTTAGGGTGGAGAGTGCTTCTCCCGGTTCTGCGCAGTAACTAAGATTTATCACTGTAATGCCTAGGTGATAGATATGTGATGTGATTAGTGTGTGTCCTTCTAAAAGGTGGTTTGGGCTATGTGTCACGACATTTAATAAATGTGAACTTGTGTTTAAGTGAAAGTGAATGTGTAAATTGTGAAATTGTGTAAGTAATCATGTGTTAATATGAATTCTTGTGACAACATGTAAATTGATAACTTCTTAAATGATTATAATATGTACATAGCAAAACAACAAACTTTTTATGAGTAGAAATGTGTTATCCATGTGAAAATGATTATAGAATCCATGCTAGAAAGGTTTCTTACTTATGTGTACAAACTCCATGTTTAAAATGACTAATGTTTAGCTTGTAAGTGTGTGTGAATGTGGTTAAATGAGCTTAGTTTAATATATTGAAAAGTGTGTAGAAAGCACGTGATAGGCTTTAAGTTATTGAAAATTTTGTATAAGGCAATTTCCATGTGTAACATGTGTAGAAATTATGTTTAGGATTTTTCTACTTGAATTAATTGTTAAATCCATGTTTATATGTTATTGCGTAGTATGAAAATGTGAAAGTTATGTGATGCATGTAAGTTTAGTGTGTTTGGTGTTACTTGTTGAGTTCTTTTGAACTCACTCTTGCTTCGGCGTACAGGTGCAGAGATTTCTACTTCTTTTGAGGAGATCGTTAGGAGTGACTCGGAGCGGGAGTAGGAGACCTTGTTTTGGACTTGGCGTTGTACTTTTATTTTTCATAAGTATGTAATAAGAGTAGACTTGCTCTATCTTTGGGATTTGTGTACTTATTTAATGGAAAGTTGTGGACAATGTATTTATTTCATTACTCAGTTATGAAAAGTTTAGATTTCTTTTCTTATATGGACTGTGAATAGAATGTGGATGATGGAATAAGAAGTTACATTTGGCTATTTCTTTTCCGCTGTTATGTGAATGCATTTATGTATATTTCAGCCTATCGTATAACTATTGGGTAAATGTCCCACTGTAGCGGCGTTCATTATATCGATGTGGGTTGGTATAACTGTACCGGTTTAAGGAGGGTCGTTACAGAGATTGGTATCAGAGAAATCAGGCTGAAATTGTACATAAATATGCACATACCATCATCTTCATTGTATGCTAAGTCGGTGTAGATTGTCCACATAGATAAATAAATAGTTAGAAATTAGATAGTCTAGTTCTAAATTGTGATTAAATCATTTTGCAGGATATGGCTTCACGTGGTAGGCGTGGTGTTCCTGCTTGTGAGGGTGAGCAGAGGAGAGATAAGCCTCGGCGTGAGGATCAGGGTGAGCAGCAGGCCCCAGCACCCCAGGGTCCTGTGCTTCCCCCAGTGCCGCCAGTGGACTATGGAGTGTTCATGCAGGGTTTAGTGCAGGCCATGCAGATGCAGGCCCACACTCAGGCTGCACTCCAGGCTCAGCTGGAGGCTCAGGTTAAAATGATAAAAAGGGTAGTCTATATTACTTGATGATATGTTTTCTAAGCTATATGTGTTGCTTATGATGTTTGCTGTGGCAGGCTTAAGTGCCAGTTCCCCAGGCTTAGGACCATGGTGGACCCTCCATCATGGAAAGGTTCAAGAGGATGTTGCCACCTTCTTTTAAGGGGGAGAGCGATCCCTTATTAGCTGAGAGTTGGATGAGGGAGATCGAAAGGATCTTCCAGGCTATTACGTGCGCTGAGGATGACAAGGTCACTTTAGCCACCTATATGCTGCAGGTATGTGTAATTTAATTCGGTGGTTGTTTCTTTAATTATACATTATGTTGGTTAGTCCTTATGGATGGTTTTGGCAGAAGCGAGCCGACGTGTGGTGGTCCTCGTTGTTACATACTCGGTTCGAGGATGGTGCTGTGGAGGTTGGATGGGATGAGTTCGTGAGGCTTTTCCGAACCAAGTTTGTTCCGGAGCACATCCAGGACAAGATGGAGCAGGTGTTCCTCTCGTTGTCTCAGGGCTGCATGACAGTGCTGGAGTACGAGGCCAGGTTTGCCGAGCTATCGAAGTATGCCCCTCATATTGTAGCTGATGAGCGCAGGAAGGCGAAGAAGTTCATGATGGGTCTGAGACCATTACTGAGGGCGAGGTTGGTGGTTTTTGACCATCGTACCCTCGAGCAGTCACTCAACGCGGCATGTCAACAGGAGGGAGAGATGGAGCAGTACTTGGAGGAGAAGAAGGCTTCTCAGAAGAGGCCTGCAGCTCCTTTCCAGAGGCAGGAGAGGAAGAAGGCGGCTTTCCAATCACCGCAGCGCCCTGTGGCATCGGGAAGCAGTCAGGTACCTTCTCAATGTTCCTCTAGTGGCAAGAAGGAGTGTCCTCATTGCGAGAGGGCACATGGCGGTACGGAATGTTGGAAGTTGGCGGGGAAGTGCTTGAAGTGCTGGAGCAGCGAGCATAGGATCAAGGATTGCCCCAAACTGCAGCAGGGAGGTCAGCATGGAGCAGCACCAGCCCCAGTAGCAGTAGCAACAACGCCAGCGATAGGACGACCAGGGAGACCTCGAGCCCCAGTTCGAGTGTTTGCGTTAGCTCGAGAGGACGCCGAGTGGGCGGATCATGTCACGGAAGGTACGGTTTTGTTCTTAGGTGTTCACGCTCGAGTTATATTTGATACGGGTGCCACTCACTCGTTCATTTCTGAGCTTTTTGCTAGGCAGATAGCCTTAGAGTCAGGAATAGAGTCTGAGGATTTAGAAGTCCCTTTGTCTGTGCACACACCCATAGGCACGGTATCGACTAGGAAGTGTATTCCGTTATTACGGGTGTGCATTGAGGATAGAGTCCTAGAAGGGTGTTTCTTCTTGCTAAAGATGAAGGACAATGATGCAATTCTTGGTCTGGATTGGCTAGAGGAGCACTATGCATTAGTAGATTGTTGCGGGAAGAAGATCGTTTTCTGCATTTCTGGGGAAGATGAATTTTCTCATCCTTTGCTAAGGAACTTGGCAGGGAAATTTGTCATCTCTGCCATGAGGGTGATGAGAATGGTGAACTAGGGTTGTGACGCTTTTCTTGCCAGCGTGGTATTAGTACCCAAGGCTGATGAATCACCTACTCTTGCGGAGATAGATGTAGTGCGAGAGCTTCCAGATGTCTTTCCTGATGACCTATCTAGTTTGCCACCGGCTAGAGAGATAGAGTTCACCCTAGAGTTGCTTCCAGGCACCTCTCCTATCTCGAAGGCACCTTATCGGATGGCACCTGCGGAATTAGCTGAGCTAAGGAAGCAGTTGCAGGATTTGTTAGATAAGGGATTTATTCGCCCTAGCGTTTCCCCTTGGGGCGCACCTGTCTTATTCGTGAAGAAGAAGGATGGATCGCTTAGGTTATGCATTGATTATAGAAAGCTAAACCAAGTGACGGTGAAGAACAAGTATCCCCTACCTCGGATTGATGATTTGTTTGACCAGCTGCAAGATGCATCAGTCTTTTCCGAGATTGATTTGCGGTCTGGTTTTCATCAGTTGAGGATTAGGAGTGAGGATGTGTCCAAGATGGCTTTTAGAACCCGTTATGGACATTATGTGTTTTTGGTCCTTCCTTTTGGTCTGACCAACGCCCCTGCAGCGTTCATGGATCTCATAAACAGGGTGTTTAGACCGTATCTAGATAGTTTCATCGTAGTTTTTATTGATGACGTGTTGGTCTACTCTCCGGAAGAGACCACACATTGTCAACATTTAAGGGTAGTATTAGAGGTTCTTCGTGAGCACAAGTTGTATGCAAAATTCGGCAAGTGCGATTTTTGGTTGCGCGAGGTTCATTTCCTTGGGCATGTTATTTCTGGTGCTGGTGTAGCAGTGGATCCAGCAAAAGTCCAGGCTGTTATGGATTGGGAGATTCCCAAGACTCCTTCGGAGATTCGGAGTTTTCTTGGTTTGGCGGGTTATTATCGGCGATTCATTGAAGGATTTTCATCCATCGCCGCACCATTAACTCAGATAACCAGAAAGGGAGTAAAGTTTGTCTGGTCTGAGGAGTGTGAGAGTAGTTTTCAATTATTGAAGACTAAGCTAACTTCGTCTCCTGTGTTAGTTTTGCCGAGCGGTGTAGAGGGTTTTACTATCTACACGGATGCATCTCTGATTGGCCTTGGTTGTGTATTGATGCAGCAAGGAAGGGTAGTAGCGTATGCTTCTCGTCAATTGAAGGAGCATGAGCGAAACTATCCGACTTATGATCTTGAGCTTGCGGCAGTGGTTCATGCACTGAAGATCTAGAGACACTATCTTTATGGTGTGAGATTTGAGGTGTTCACTGACCACAAGAGTCTAAAGTACCTTTTCTCCCAAAAGGAATTAAACCTTAGGCAGAGAAGATGGATTGAGTTCCTGAAGGACTATGACTTCGACCTCCAGTATCATCCTGGAAAGGCGAATGTTGTAGCGGATGCCCTTAGTAGGAAGAGGTCGTCTCTCTAGCAGGATTCGAAGATGTTGGAGGATGCAGCGTGTGCGATGACTGAGTTAGAGCCATCATTGTGCCAAGCTTTTGTAGCTCAGTTGTCCATTAGGTCATCAGTGTTGGATGAGGTGATCGAGCAACAGAAAGCTGACCCAAAACTCAAAGAGTTAGTGGGCAAGGCGGGCATTGCTCGTGATGAGGATGGCGTGATTAGATTCCATCACCGTGTTTGTGTTCCAGACATCGTAGATGTCTGTGAGCATGTATTAGCAGAAGCTCATAGGTCTAGATTCTCTATTCATCCAAGTAACACTAAGATGTACCAGGATTTGAAGAGATCTTTTTGGTGGTCTGGCATGAAGAAGGATGTAGCAGAGTATGTGTCTAGATGTCTAGTTTGCTAGAAAGTGAAGGCCGAGCGGCAGCGACCATCTGGTCTTATGCAGAAGATGGAGATACCAGTATGGAAGTGGGAAGCTATCACTATGGATTTTGTTACAGGTTTGCCTAGATCTAGATGGGGTAATGACTCGATTTGGGTAGTGGTAGATAGATTCTCGAAGACTGCGCATTTCTTACCCATGAAGAAGAAGCAGTCAGTAGAGAGTTTAGCTAGATTGTATATTAGTAGCATTATTAGATTGCATGGTGTCCCGAAGTCGATCATTTCGGATCGAGATCCGAGATTTACTTCGAGGATGTGGAAGGGTCTTCACGATGCGTTAGGTTCGGAGATGAAGCATCAGTTCGGCATTTCATCCCCAAATAGATGGACAGTCCGAGAGGACTATCCAGACGCTCGAGGATATGTTGAGGGCGTGCATTCTAGATTGGAAGGATGATTGGGAGCGCCATTTACCTCTTGTGGAGTTTGCATATAACAACAGTTTTCATGCGAGTATTGGTATGGCTCCATTTGAGGCATTGTATGGTAGGCCTTGCAGATCTCCTTTATGTTGGGAGGAGACAGGTGATAGGCAATTGATCAGTTCGGAGTTAGTTCAGGAGACTTCGGATAAGGTCCAGTTGATTAGGAAGAGGCTTGTTGCGCCACAGGATAGGCAGAAGAGTTATGCCGACAACAGGAGGAAGGATTTGGAGTTTCAGGTAGGTGAGCATGTCTTTTTAAAGATTTAGCCTACTCGTGGTGTAGTTAGATTTGGCAGGCATGGTAAGTTAAATCCTAGATTCATTGGCCCGTATGAGATTCTCAGACGATTGGGCAATGTGGCATATGAGCTAGCTTTACCCCCAGCGTTAGCTAGTGTCCATCCCGTTTTCCACGTATCTATGATCAGGAGGTATGTTAGAGATCCATCTCATATTATTAGTCACGAGCCAGTGGAGATCCAACCAGATCTTTCCTATGTGGAGCAACCAGTGGCTATTCTTGACCGGAAGGTTCAGCATCTCCGGAACAAGAGTATTGCGTCGGTGAAAGTCTTATGGCGTAACTTTTCGCGAGAGGAGGCTACTAGGGAGCTTGATGATGCAATGAAGAAGAATTATCCTCAATTGTTTGAGTAGTGTCAGTCCAACTTCGAGGACGAAGTTTCTTCAAGGGGGAGAGGGTGTAAGGCCCTTGATTTTCATCTTGGGTGATTTCTTATGTATGTATAAATGTATGTCATCGATGTACAAACTTATTGTGCATAGTACTTACTTGTTTACATTGCGTGAATAAGTATTATTTTAATGTGTGCATTGTAGATATATATATATATATATATGTGTGTGTGTGTGTGTGTGTGTGTGGTGTTTATGGTGTACATAAAGTTTCTGCAGTTTTAAGTTCTGTTCTGGCGGCTAGTTGGCGTCAACATCAGTTGACGTTGACCATAAATCAGCGGCCACATCGATGGACGCCTACTCAGAATTGACGGCTATTGATGTTGACGTTTACCTCCCAAATATGTTGCGATTTCAGATCCGGAAATGCCTCCGGAAATGTTGCCCTTGATTTAGGAAACCATCCCCCAATGGTAACCCAACCTTACCCAACTTCGTCTCCGACCCTAGCCCTACAAAACACCCCATCTCCGGCCAGATCTAACCCTTTTGACTCTGTCAAAAACCCTAACATTTTATGTGCGAATCCCAACTTTGAAACCCCTTGATCTGGCGATTTGAGGCTTCATCCGACGTTCTACAATGACTGGAGAGGGCTCTAAACATCCGGGAACGGCTTCCCCACACTGGTGTGCAGAGGAGATCAACACAGAACTCGGATCGAGGGAGTTTTGAGGACTCTTTGGCTCAGACCGAGGAGGACTTCTCCGGCTTAAATCGTTGCTTGTGGATTTTCCAAGAGGCAAGTAACCCTTTCACATCACTCTTACATACGTCTAATAGGTCCTAGGTATTTTTCTGGAATTTTATTCGTGTCCTAGAACCCCAATTTCACCAAGATTTTACGTTCAGTCTGTGTTTTGCACAGACAGGAACTTAACGACAGGATCCCTTGTCGTTAAGCTCTTGAGTTGGTGGCAACCTTTGTTGCCGTTAACCTGATAGACGGCCACATGCATGCCGTCAAGTTCGCCAGACTGCAACAGTGTGCATGTCTGACTTATATGACCTATTTTTCTGATTTATGCGTATGAGGATATAATGTAAAAGTGATATGCTATAAAATACTATTATTGGATCATGCTGTGCAGATTTTATGAATTTCTGTGGAATACCCTATTTATCTAAAATTTCTGAAATGCATGTTAAACAAGTTTTATTCTTGTAAAATTTCGTTTGTGCAATATGTGTGGAATCCAAGTGTCATCAAATTCTGTGAAATGTTTATGGGTTTCAGTTCATGCTGTTGAAATTTTGGAATTTTCTGATACTTGTGTAAATTTTTAGATTTTCTGAACTGAAAAACAGTGAGCATGCTTAATTAGTGAAGAAATTCTATTAAATGATATGGAAACAGTTAAATCTCTAGAATTTGGCACAGGATTAGAACTGTCAGTATACATGTATATAATGAATTGTGAATCTGAACAATGAAAATCCATGTTAATTTGGTTATTTAGTCTTATGTGATTCCACTGTTAGAATTTTCATAATTAGTGTGTAATTCGGAAAAATGCAAAAATTTATATGCATGATGGATAATCTGTAATAGGTTTTTTGTTAATTTTTGTATTGAAATGATGACAGTAGCTATACATTTCAATTTCATGTGTGATATTGATAGATTAAAGTATGTTAATGTGTTGGTATTAAAATCTGCAAAATTCTGCATGATTAGACTTATTTTGAATGTGTAAATTCCGAGAACAGTAGTACCATGCTAGGTAATACTGAAATGTGTGAGCATGAAATGGATGTGTTAAAAATTGTGCCTTAAGTGTGTGTTGGAAATTAAGAAAAATGTGTAAATGTGCCAATGGGTGACACTGCTACTTTAGAGGGCTGTGGAACCGTACTGTGGTAAAGTCCCCACGGGAAGGTTCATAGTGTGTGATGTCCCACGAGCATTGGGATTAAATCCTTGAGGCGAACAAGTATCGCTGGTTAGGGTGGAAAGTGCTTCTCCCGGTTCTGCGCAGTAACTAAGATTTATCACTGTAATGCCTAGGTGATAGATATGTGATGTGATTAGTGTGCGTCCTTCTAAAAGGTGGTTTGGGCTATGTGTCACGACATTTAATAAATGTGAACTTGTGTTTAAGTGAAAGTGAACGTGTAAATTGTTAAATTGTGTAAGTGATCATGTGTTAATATGAATTCTTGTGACAGCATGTAAATTGATAACTTCTTAAATGATTATAATATGTACATAGCAAAACAGCAAACTTTTTATGAGTATGAATGTGTTATCCATGTGAAAATGATTATAGAATCCATGCTAGAATGGTCTCTTATTTATGTGTACAAACTCCATGTTTAAAATGACTAATGTTTAGCTTGTAAGTGTGTGTGAATGTGGTTAAATGAGCTTAGTTTAATATATTGAAAAGTGTGTAGAAAGCACGTGATAGGCTTTAAGTTATTGAAAATTTTGTATAAGGCAATTTCCATGTGTAACATGTGTAGAAATTATGTTTAGAATTTTTCTACTTGAATTAATTGTTAAATCCATGTTTATATGTTATTGCATAGTATGAAAATGTGAAAGTTATGTGATGCATGTAAGTTTAGTGTGTTTGGTGTTACTTGTTGAGTTCTTTTGAACTCACTCTTGCTTCGGTGTACAGGTGCAGAG
The DNA here is from genome assembly GCA_014218235.1 of Colocasia esculenta. Taxonomy (NCBI): domain Eukaryota; kingdom Viridiplantae; phylum Streptophyta; class Magnoliopsida; order Alismatales; family Araceae; genus Colocasia; species Colocasia esculenta. Next base: position 97,771,745 of record CM024754.1, on the reverse strand, counting down.
ATTTCTACTTCTTCCGAGGAGATCGTTAGGAGTGACTCGGAGCGGGAGTAGGAGACCTTGTTTTGGACTTGGCGTTGTACTTTTATTTTTCATAAGTATGTAATAAGAGTAGACTTGCTCTACCTTTGGGATTTGTGTACTTATTTAGTGGAAAGTTGTGGACAATGTATTTATTTCATTACTCAGTTATGAAAAGTTTAGATTTCTTTTCTTATATGGACTATGAATAGAATGTGGATGATGGAATAAGAAGTTACATTTGGCTATTTCTTTTCCGCTGTTATGTGAATGTATTTATGTATATTTCAGCCTATCATATAATTATTGGGTAAATGCCCCACTGTAGTGGCGTTCATTATATCGATGTGGGTTGGTATAACTGTACCGGTATAAGGAGGGTCATTACAAGAGCTTCTAAGGTTATTGAACCAACGGTCCTGAGTGGAGGGAGCTTCTAATCTTTGAACAGTGATTGTCTCAGCGCTGCGGCTGAGAGGGAAAGAGAGAGATGAGGCCAGGGATGCCAGGGCATCGGACAAGATATTCTGAGAGCGAGGGGTGTGAATGTAGATGAGTTTGTGGTATTGCTTGGCTAGGAGCGTGACCAGATCTTCATAAGGCTTGAGCTTGGGGTCACGAGTGCGGTAGGTGGAAAGGACCTGCCGGAGAACAAGTTGAGAGTCTCCTATGATCTTGAGATGGCGGGCGCCTAAAAGATAGGCAAGCTTTAGACCAGCTAGGAGAGCTTCATACTCGCAGACATTATTGGTGGTAGGGAACTGGAGTTGATATGCAAGTGGAATGGTGATCTCTTCTGGGATGAGCAAGACAGCACCTATGCCCCGTCCCCTAGAATTGCGAGCCCCATCAAAGTGGAGCGACCAGAAGGGATTGCGAGAGATGAGTGACAGGTTTTCATCAGGGAAATCCTCTTGAACCGTGTCACTATGAGGAAGAGGAAGGTGAGTGAGGTGCTCAGTAATGGCATACCCTTTTATAGCCTTCTGGACTACAAAGGTGATATCGAATTGAGACAAGAAGCTCTGCCAACGCGCCAATCTGTCGACGAGGACTGGCTTCTCTAGGAGATACCTAATAGGATCCATTCTAGAAATCAAACTCACCCTATGGGATAGAAAGTAGTGCTTCAATTTATGCACTATCCACACTAGCGCTGCACATGTTTTCTCCGTTGTGGTGAGTTTGAGCTTGGAAGGATTGAAGAGCCTAAATAGATAATAGACTGCCCTTTCTCTCCCCGAATCATCATGTTGTGCAAGGACAGCTCCTAGGGAGTCCTCAATAGTCGACAGATATAGGATTAAGGGTTTCCCAGGGACAGGCGCCTGCAGTACGGGCGGATTCACGAGATAACTCTTGAGTTCATCAAAGGCCTCCTGGCACTTAGCGTTCCATTCGAATTTGGCTCCTCCTTTTAACAGTTCATAGAAAGGACGACATCTATGGGAGTGCTGAGATATGAATCTCCTTATGAACTGAAGTCAACCGATCAAACCTCGAAGCTTAGATATGTTCTTAGGAGGAGGCATCTCATTTATTGCCTTGGCCTTGTGTGGGTCTATCTGAATCTCCCGTTTGCTGACTATAAAACCTAGCAATTTTCTTGAAGAAACCCCAAACACGCACTTCTTTGGATTCATCTTCAATTGATATTCTTGCGTACGGCGGAACACTTTGGCAAGCACGGAGGAGTTTTCTCTTCTAGTCCGCGACTTCACCACAATATCATCCACGTAAACCTCAACATCGATATGAATCATATCGTGGAAGATAACTAACATTGCCCTTTGATAAGTGGCGCCGGCATTCTTCAATCTAAACGGCATGACCACATAGCAATAAGTTCCCCAGGGCGTGGTGAAGGAGGTTTTCTCTTGGTCCTCCGGGGCTAGACAGATTTGATTATATCCTGAGTAACAATCCATGAATGATAGAGTTTCATACCCAGCAGTGTTATCAATCAACACATCCAAGTGAGGTAAAGGGAAATCGTCCTTTGGACATGCCTTATTCAAGTCCCAGAAAGTCTATGCATATCCGCACTCTTCTGTCCTTTTTCATTACCGGGACTATATTTGCCACCCACAACGGATAGAGGACTACAAGAATAAACTTAGCTTTGTGTAGTTTGTCAATCTCCTCTTTCATCTTCAAAGCAATGTGGGGGAGGAAATGTCTTAACTTCTATTTAACGGCAACTGCCCCTGGCTCCAAGATTAACCTATGTTCCACCAATTTGGGGTCGATGCCAGGCATGTCGTCATACGACCAGGCAAAAGAATCCTTAATCTCCCTTAGCATTTCTATAAGAGCCTCTTCTTCTTCGGGAGGGAGACTGGAAGCTATGGTCAGAATTCTGGGATCTTCGTCATTTCCAACATTTACCTCTTTGGTTGGTTCGTCCACTGCTGATGTAGGCTCGTCGAATCTTTTCATGCGACTTGCATACATCTCGGTAGCGTCCTCTATCTCACCATCTTCTTCATCCGTTGGGTCTTCATCAGTTAAGATTTCATAAACTCCAAATCCATCGTCTAGCCCTTCCTCTTCGTGCTGAGCTTCTATGTTCAAAACAACTGCTTCTTGGGCAAACTCTTCAACAGTTAGAAGAGTGCCACACCTTTGCACCAAATCCAACAAATACCTACGAAGTATGCCACTACCCTTTCTCTTCCTAGACGGGGACGGGGACTTGCTAAATCCTACTCATGAGTCTAAACTAGGGTTGATATTTACAGGAGGTTCTAGAGAAGTGTCCAGAGATTTATTGGAAGGGAAATAAACAGGTGCGGCTGGGCCGCGGGAATCCTTCGATGGGTCTGGAGGTGGAGGCAGGCCACCCGAGCTCAGGGTGCTCGTAGCAGAATTGGGGTGTAGGGGAACAGAAGGCCCCTCACCTAGATCGCCCAGAGTGACCATGTTGGTCGGTGAGCGAGGATCGTAGCTTAAGCAGAAGGAGGAGAAAGGCGGGGATCGCCGCCAAGGCAGGAGGAGGGAGTGACGGGGATCTCCGTTAAGGAAGCAAAGGAGTGCGTGGGTGACGGGGATCACCGTCGAAAGCAAGGGAGCACCGGGATAGGGATCGCCGTCCGAGTGCTGAGAACGGGGGTGACGGGGATCGTCGCCAAGCGAGGGGATTACAGCAGGAAGTGACGGGGATCGAAGCCATGAGTTGGGACCGAAGTAGGGAATTGGTGCTTGGAAGGAGAGGAAGGAAGGGGATCGCCGTCCGATGGAGGAAGGGAAAAGACGGGGATCGCCATCTGAGGAAAAAGGGAGAAAGACGGGGATCGTCGTCCGATTGATGGGGAGAAAGAAGGGAAGAAGACACACATTTTTTTGTTGTTTTTTTTTTTTGACACATTAAACTAAGGAATGAAATAAACTATCTACATGGAGAGGCGTCGGGAGAAAGACAACACCGAGCCATTAAAGAAAATAGTGAAAAGGGATGAAGAAACGGTTAACGCTTTGAGAGCGTCAGGGGAGAATAAGAGGATAAGAGGAGGAGAAGAAGGGCTGAAGGCGAAATTATAAACAAGGATGGAAGACACAAAATGACTAGAAGGCCGGGAATACCCTGGCCAGAACTCCTTTGTTGGTTTGATGGGATTTATGACTTCAAAATCATCACCAGGTCTAAGAAACTGTCGCTTGGTGGTGGCTATTGATATTGACTGTTCCATTGCTAGAGAGTGTGGAAAGCTGTCCTCGCTGAACAAATGACTGACTGCCAAGACAAGGTCTTCAAGGTCTTGTTCTTCTGCCTCTGCTAATGGGGACTGCACGGTGTTGTCCTCCTTGAATAAAAAACTGACGGCTGAGACCAAGTCTTCCAGATCTGGTTCTTTTGCCCCTGTTTCTTCAGGTTTCCTCTTTTTGCTGGGCCGCTGGTGTAGCAACCTGAATTTTTAAGAAAAATAAAAATTTAAATAAAGAATTAAAACCTAGCTAAATGGATATTTAAATGAAAAGAGCATTAAATAAAACCCATTAAATGGAAAAAAAGTAATGGGCTTTGCTTAATGGACCCTCTAGAATTTATTGGGTCAAAAATATGAATTTACAAAGGGAGAATAATAAGAAAATACCCTAAATTCGGAGTTTAATTATCTCATAATTGGAAAGGGGTTATTAAAGCAATAAAAGTGGCAATTAGAGTTGTAATTGGATTCCTAAACCTACCCCATATAGTCTAGTACGAATTTAGATACTATCCTAACCCAATTAGAGATTGGAAAGCAAGAGAGGAAAGGTGGAGTTAGGAAATCTCGTAATTAAGAGGAATTTGAGTAGTAGTAGGAATAGGAACTTGTATTTATATAAATACACCTCTTAAACCCTCTTGGCCGACCCTAGCTCATTGCCAAAGGTTGTTGGACGTGGAGAAGAGGCCAAGGAGGAGAGGATCTCGTGGGGAGAAGGAGTTCTTGGAGCTTCTTCCTCGTTCTTGGAGTTCTAAGCCCTAGAAGATAAATCGAGTCAAAGGTAGGCATTCTCACGAGCAAAACTCAATTAAATCCATCTGTAGATTGTTCCATACATCAGGAACAAAAGCCCTCTTGTTTCACTCTTTTTCATCGAGCCAATCTTTTGTTCTTGATTTTAGAAGATCTGCAAACATGATAACCCCGAGACATCATGTTTAATTCAAATCTCTATGTATACTTGATCCCATGCTATGAAACTTTTACTGTAGATACTTCATGTTGTTAGGGATCTTTTGCCCCTAAAAGCCCTAAATTTCATCGAGCATGTTGATCAAATTTAACCGATCTTTCTCTCTGTGTCATGTTCTGAATAACTCGTTCTTGCTCATGTTCAAACCCTGTATGAACCATGCTCTCTCTCTAATTCCGATTTACTGGAAGTACCCTTACATGTCTACTTTAATTTGTAACTTGTTTCGTGATTTTTCATCGACTATGTAATTAGTTATGTGTTTTCAAAGTACCCTGTGTCCAAACAAGTCAAGTTGGCACACAATCCGATGTAAAACATTGTTCCCGCTCGAACTCAGGTGAAGTACCTGAGAACGCGATGGCTCGACACGTCACGTTCTCAGAGCCGTCGCGACCAACATCTTGTCGCGTTCTGAACGCAACAGAAGACCCGTCGCGTTCTGGCCGCATGAACAGACAGCCCGGTCGCGACCCGTACAGGACCCTGTCGCGATCTGGCCTGACCCTTTCGCGATCCTTGCTGGCCTATGTTGCGTTCACAGGATTTTGCATGAAAACGCCTTTTTAACAGTCATACCCGCAGTAAAAACACCTGTTTTAAAATGGAGCTTTATTGAATGCTTTAAAATACATATTCACGACTTCTTTTCTATCTATGATCTCTTTACACATGCACACACATGAACCATCCAAATATGGCTGAAATCTGGCATTAAATCTCTTTTAATGTATCTGGTAATTTATTGCAATGAAGTATATTAATTGCCCTATTTTAAAGGACTTGTATTCGTTTCTTGCGTTGTTTATATATCGATATCGACGCTCCACTGTTGTAGAATTCCTCTAGAACGTCGAGTACCTGTTTTTATATACACACTTTACTTGGCTTATGGTGAACTCTCCGTCGGATATTCCTTTCGCCGGACTAGTGAACCCTTGCACAAGGCCTCCGTAAGTCTCCTCTGATCATGGATTCCCACATGGTCGACGAGCCGGTTGTACCCTAACACCCATTACATCTTTAGGATCGATATGATCCAAACGGCTATTAGAAGTTCGCTCTTACCTTGAATCATGTCGGACCTCTGGACTTGTGCATAACATGGCCAGCGGGAAGATCGTGAATCCCACCTGACTGCCAATACGACGTGCACATGTTGTGCAACTGTTACGATCGCCTGTTTACTCGTTGTTTTACGTGTTGTACCCTTAGCTCTCATCTATACTCTACTCACTCGTCTATTCACGTTCTCTCTACTATCTCGTCTATTCATCTAGTGCTCTTAAACTATTCTTGGTACTCTATACTGGCCATTGACTGATTGTCTAAAGATACAATATAACCAATGCCTGGCAATATATAAAGGGCCCGATCTGGTCCTGGGATGTGCGCCCGAAATTGCTAGTGCCCATGGGAGTTAAATGATCAGAGTGTTTGGCATTACACTCAAGTGCTATCTATCTCGACTATCTATATGACAATCAAACACAAAACGTGCTATACTCTCTCGATGTCTAGAATGACAAACAAGTGCTATACTCGTCGTGCTATTACCATACTTGTGCAAGTTGTGCTATGGCCATCCTGCTATTCGTGCTATATTCGATACTTGTGCTATTTTTGGAAACTATACTCGATCTCGTGCTATTGTGCTATCCTGTTACATGTGTGCTATCTCTTGCTATATTTTGACTCTCTTGTACCTGCTATCTTTAGATACTCTGCCATTAAATGCGTTAATTATTTAAAGTCTGCTTGAGCCTGAGATTTAAGTCCGACTAGGTGTTATCGCTCACCCTACGTTATTTGATGTTGTGTTCTCAGGTGAGACCGAGGATGACACATACACTCACGAGGAAGGGAATGACCAAGAGTGAAGCTAGGAGTACCCTCGAGTCATTATGTTATCTTAGAGTCATAGTTAGTTATTTCCTTTTATTGCAATGTAATTGGGCCATGTAGAATGACTCTAATATTAGTGGTTGTAACTAGACATTTGGAAAATTATTAATGAGAAAGATTTGCTTTAGTATTATTCAGTGTGCAATGGTTTGATGTCTAGTATACGCTCTATACCTTTTCTTGCAACTGCCTTCGCGCTCCGATATTCCGCGTTGGGGCGTGACAGCTGGGCCTCCAGAGCTTGATCTGGGGACAATAGTGCTTCTATCATGACAGTATTGTAGCCTGGTTGCACGGGCCCTCTGACAAAATGATCATATAGAGTCCAGGTGAGAGGCTCTTAGTCTGAGTTCGATGTAGGTGAATGTGCTGCCCACTACTTAAATCCTTCTTGGTATCTAAGCCCCCACTTTGTGAATTTCTTGGGATCATTGGTAATCTGAGTCCTCCCCTAAAGGTGAGCACCAAGACCCTTTCCCGGTTGATACCCAATTCTAACCATAATGTTCCAGCCCTTGGTGTTCGTCAATGTGCCTTCTTAACAGCGGCCACTGATGGGGATACAATTTGTCGGCTGCTGGAAAATGTGTAAGCCCAAGGATAATTCACATCGAGCACTGAGATGATGCGCCTGTTCGACGGCCAGACCGACGACATAATTTTCTCAATGGCCTCCACCGTGTGAATAGTTGTTGCACTCTTGACTTTAACTATTCACCATTGGAAAGGGAATTTCAAACACTGATGAGCGGTAGAAGGCACTATGCCTAATGCTTCAATCCAAGGGCAGCCCAGAATGGCCTTGTAAGTGGGATCAATATGTCAAGCACATAAAAATCTATGGTCATGACAAGTGGGCCCAATTCTGCTTGTAAAGAGATGATGCCATGGCAGGCCCGCCGGGAATTGTCATAGGCCGCTATGGTTGTAGGAGTGGGCTGCAAGCGGCGCTCGGAGATGTTGCAGGACCTCAAAGTACTCAGCGGGCACACATTTATAGAAGCTCCGGTATCGACCAATGCGGCATCAACAGCCACTTTGTTTATGGTTAGGGTGACACATAAAGGCATTCTCCTGGCCTCTAGGGAAGCCAGCTCATTGTCTGTAAAAGTAATGGTTGGCCCCTTGTTCACGATGGAGAGAACGGATGGCAGATTATCTAGGTTCATATCTTCATTTACCATGACCCTTTGCAGAAAGGCTCTTAGGGCATCTTGGTGGGTTGGTGACCTTTTGATCAATTCAAGGATTGATATTTTTGCTGGGGTCTGATCCAAATGCTTCAAAATATTGTATTAGGTCCCCAAGACCAGATCTATCTCCTCGATGTCTTGTTGTTGCTGCTGATTGTTATTGTTGGATGGCTGGACCTGCTGACCTGGCATAGACACGGATGCATTTGGATACATCCGGTGGAACATACGCCCGCTCCGTAAGGCAAGGTTGTGGTGAAGGGAAGGTGAAGTGGTGTCAATGATGGAGGAGGTGGATAATAAGGGTGCTGGCACAGAGGAGAGTGGGATGTTAAGAGACGACGGGACAATGGGCGACACAAGAGGAGTGTTGTAGAGAGGCGAGGTAATAGTGGCAATGATAGGTGTGGTAGAGGCAGATGTGGTGGATGTGGGCGTGATGGTGGTAGGTTCGGCATGGGAAATAGCCAAGAGCTGGCCTACCTCGTGCTCGTCGTCAAAGGCCCATGCGGCTTCTGGTGGCTGATGGTGGATGACGGGGTTAACTTGAGCTGGTGGAGGAGGTGGTGGAGCAGGTTGGGGGTTCGGAGCGGGCTGATGCTACGGCATAGGATTGTGAATTATGCCGAGGTCATTTGCCAGTTGCTGTGGTTGCTGTGGATATTGTTGTTGCTGGTATTGCTGCTGGAATAGTTGCTGTTGCTGAAACGGTTGTTGTTGTTGCTGGAATTGCTGATGTTGTTGTTGTGGCTACTATCGCCTTTGCTGCTGCAACTGCCTCTGACCCTGTTGGTCCCTCAATGTCTAGATCAACCTCTTCATCTCGGCCCAATCAATTTGATTCTACTCATGGAGATCATATATAATGTCCCAAAATTGGAAGCAATCTGACACATTGTGGCCCAGATGGCGATGGTACACACAATACTTTGTTTGCTCTGTTGCCATGTTCCAATTCAGTTTCTCGGGAGGAAGCCTAAGAGCATTTAAAGACATAAGGGCCGCAAAGATATCAGTAAGGGTTTTGGAAGAGGAGTATATTGCGCCCTCTTAGGCCCATTGGGCTTTCGAGGAGCATAGCCATTTTGGGGTGGAGGGACCTGGTTGTATTGACGTTGATCTTGCTGAGGATTTTGAGTCTGAGGAGGTTGTCTATTGTTCCATGGTTGTTGGGGTTGCTGATTAAGGGGTGACTTACCAACTGGGCCTTGGGGGTTGTTCACTGCACCTACCAGCTCATTGGTTTGGATTCCCTCAGTGACAGGTCCCTGGGGCTTCTTGAGATAGCGGGACTTAGGGGTCTCAAACATGGAATGGATAGGCGAGTCTTTAAGTTGAGTTTCGATGAAACAGGCTCGACTATACAATTGGTGCATGGTGGTGATGTCGTTCATAGCTAAGATGGCACGGTAGGTGGGTGTGGCATTGGAAATCAACAATTTGACCTTCTCTTCCTCCAGCATAGGACATCGGACCTTAGCAGCCAAGGCACGCCACCTGTCGGCGTAGACAGCAAACTCCTCATCAGGCTTCATTTTCTCGGCCACTAAATCAACAAAAGAATACTCGGGTCCGACCAGATCCTGAAACTGTTGTAAGAACCTTTCTTGAATAATGCGAAAATCTTCGGCCTCCTCGGGGGGCAAAGAGTAGAACCACTCGAGGGCTGCTCCATCCAATGATTTGCGAAACAAGTACGCCATGAGATGGTGGTCGTACTTGTGCGGGGCTGATTCATATACAAAATCTTTCAAATGCACATAGGGGTCACCATTCCAAGAGTATCGTTGATAGACAGCGAGTTCTGACTGGGGTGGTACATGGAGATGGTGGAAAGATGGAAGGGGGATGTCCACGGCCTTCTGCGGGTCCAATTGTCTCCTCAAGTCATGGAGCTCCCGCTTCATTGATGTCCACTTCGCGAGGAAATCGGAAGGGGACGTGGAGTGGTGAGCGGGAATGAGGGAGTGAGATTGCTCCACGGAGTAGGACCTCTCGTGGGAAAGGGGAGTCGGGTCGGCCTGATAGAAGGAGGAGATCGGAGGGGACTTGGGCCGAACCTCCCACGTTGGAAGGTAGCTGGGCTAGGAACAGTGAATAGCCAGCGGATGAAGGGGCGTAGGATCTGCCATAGCGGAGGGTACATGCGGCGCTAAAATAACAGGAGCAGAGGAAGCTGCCTGTTGGGCAGAACTATGAGTGGGAGGAGATAGGGGTCGCTTGCCTTTGGCAGTAGCCAGAAATTCACGGACTTGGTCCGGACTCAGATGGGGGAGAAGCTGACTGAATTGGGTATGCGGGTCATCCGCACCAGAAGGAGAAGGGGGGCGGGACTGACCGTCAACAAGAGTTGGGGGCTGAATGTGCCCAGAGAGGATGTCCGCAAAGGGTTGAGCCACATCCTTTAGAAGCCCAATGGGCAAAGAATCGTCGGCAAGGACCCAGAAATGGTCCATGTCAAACAGGGGATTATGATATAGTATAATAGATGGAGGGGACTGACTCGATCTACCTAAACAATGACGCATGCACTGCCCCTAAGCAATTAGGGGAGATGACACCAACCAAACAAATCCTAGACTCTATCATAAACAAGAAGGGACTGTGAGATAAGAAGGGATGCACCGAATAAGCACTCAAGTTATCATGATTGACGTCCAAATTTTAGAGTTTGCACTTAACTATTAAATGGATTGATTAATGGAATATCACTCGGTCAAGCGGGACACTAATAGGTATGAACTCAAGTCCTCCGGTGTAACTAGGGGAGACACACAACTCACGTGCGGGGGATGGCTCAAACTAAGGGTACAACGGGTACAACCAGCCCGGTGAACCGCAACGTGTGTACGGTCACGGGGACTTACGGAGGCCCTCGAAAGGCGGCCCTAGTCAGCCCACGAGTGCTCGTAGGTGAGAGGACCCACTCAACCAAGGAGGATAACCTAAACAGTATGGATCAGTAGTGTATGCACGGGCCTAAGTACCCAAAAATGTATGGAATATGCAACTAATAGCTAAACAGGGTGACTAACAAGCCTCGGACTAAGTCGTGGCGGCTAGATACGCCGCGACCCTATCGCGACCGGAAACCCATCCGCAATATCACAGAATGCTGAGGCCTTTAATCACACGCAAACAAAGAGCAAATAGGCTATCCTAAAGCACAAAACAAGCATGGAATAACCAACATAACACATCAAAGCTCATGGATCACACAGAAACCGGAACAAGGATCAAAAGCACTAACAAGCAATGTGTACTTGAAGACGCGCCCTCCACGCACGGCGCGACAAGATCGCGGCCCTGCGACCCGCCGCGACAAGATTCGAAAAACAAACAGTAAAAGAAAAGGGAAATCCGAACCCTAGCAGGATTCTAACAGAGGGAAACGCGAACATACATGGCAGAACAGCATGGAAGAGACATGGATGGATCCTCAGAAAAGAAATAGGGTGGACAGAAGAGGAGAAACATGTACCTCTTTTTGCCTCGATCACTGTCGACGCGACCAGATCACGGCGACGCGATATGCCGTGTTCCCAACAGAGGATAGGAACATCAAAACAACACAAAAAACATACCTAACAGGGTTCTAGAAAAGTATTTAAACAACAAAACATGGAAGGCAAATAGGCTAAACTCACGAGGCTAGCACTGAAGGTCCCACCGTGATCGCCAAAAGGTGTAATCACGGGGAATGTGCAACCCCCAAAACACACAAATATGTATTAACTATAGAAGCATGGAAACATGGATGTGATCGCCACCTAGATAGTTGCCTAATAAGAGAATGAAACAAGCTAACTAAGCTATAAAAAGAAGAGGACAGAAGGACTCACTGAGATCGCGACGGGTGACCCCGCCGCGATGGGCTTGATGTCGCGATGCCCGGGTAGGGCGCGTCTCTTTGTCACGTCGCCCTCATCTGTCGCATCCTCTGTAGTTTGGGAGAAATGTGAGAGGACCTTCTTCCTGCTCCCCAGCCGGCCAGAGAACAAGAGCTGCTCGTCAGCTTCGCTTGGATGCCTGCCAAAATAACGAAAACAAGAAAGAAAACTATGTTAGAATAAGCTTAAGCGTAGAATGTATCCTCAAATAAAAAGTAAAATGAAAGCGTGGTGGGAACGGACCTGGGGGGTGGTTTTTAAACCCCTTGGGTGATGGAAAATGTGGGTGGAAAAGTGGAATGAATCCTACCTACTAAAGGGAAATAACATGCATAAAAGAAGAAAGGGAGAGGGAGAGGAAGAAAGAGCCCCAAAGGGGCGACTCCCTGGTGCTATATGACGTCCTCAGTTGATGTAGATGCTCCAAAAGTCGCCTCCTCCACTTCCAAGACTCATGGATGAAGAAAGAGACATAGCTTGGTGAAGAGAAAAGGTGGAAATGAGAGGGAAAGAGAGGGTTGCGGCTAAGTCCAACTCAAAGGAAATTTCGGCAGCCCTTCGGGATGAAAATCGGGGCTCCTGTCTTCCTGATGGAGTGGCCTTGCTTTTTATAGAGAAATGAGAGAGAATAATCACATTTTTATGATAAATCACCCAAATAAAGGATAAATGCCATTAAATCTCGTGGGTGAGAGTCCAAAGGATGCCCATGGAGTCCCACAATCCCAAGATGCGCTCAGAAGGTTGGGGGGTTGCTTGGGGATAAATGCAAAGGACATAAGAGGATAAATAAGAGGTGGTTGCGGAGGCCAGCGCATGCGGCTATTGTCGCGACGGGTCGTAGGGGCGCGACAGGGACTAACGCGATGGCCAGAAGGGGCGCGACAGCAAGGCCACGTGCATGGATATGCATGGGCTGTCGTGACGGCCATAGGGGGCGCGACAAGATTAACGCGGCGCCACGACCTGTCGCGTTAAGGAAAATCGATTATTCTTGAATTATTGGCCAATCAAATGGGAGAATAATAGGCATTTAAGGCTCAAGGACTCTTTTAAAAGACAATGGATGGGATATCATGAAAATTAGGCTGTTAATGGGCTCAAAGCAACGCTAAAGGTGGGCTCAAGGTGAATGACCAACTTGGGGCTCATTAAGATAACAAGAAATGTGGTTCGACTTGTAGGCTAGAATCGGGTGTCTACAACCACGTGCCATATTCACATATTACTTTACACTTTATTCATATTTTATCGCTTAAATTGCCGTGACACATAGTCCTAACTACCTACTAGAGGACGCACGCACCCATATCGCATAGCACATATCTCATAGCACATAGCTCATCTCATAGCACATCACATTGCATCTCATAACACATACCTGCCACCTAGGCAATCTAGTGGCGAATCTTGGTAACTGCGCAGACCGGGAGAAGCCTCTCCACCCTATCTAGTGGTACTTTTCCACTTCCAGGTTTTCATCCTAATGCCCTTTAGGATATACTTTTCACAACGTTGAGCCTTCCATAGGGACTTTTCTATGGTACAGCTCTCGAACCTCTATGGTAGCAGTGTCAATTTTGGCCCAATTATTACACATTCACTTTATCACATTTTCTCATATTAATCACATATTTCACCTATACTATTTAATCACTTTACATGGACTATTTAACAATTACACATGCCTCAATTAACCTAACATGATACTACTATTTTCAGTAGTAAAACAATTTGTATTACAGTCCTAGACATAATGTTAATTACTGAATCACACAAGATTACATTTAACATGCTCAATATGACAAATTACATTGTTTAAATAATAAATGCACTTGATGTCATCAGAAAAGATCCAAAATTTTATCACAGGATATAACCAATAAACATATAACCTTTTCAATTTTCTAGGTTTTTCCGAACAGTAAATATAATTTTACTAATTAAAGCAAGTTTCAGGACTATTTATCAAGAAATTCAGTAATACATGAGTTGCAACCAACCAGTCAAGCTTAGTAGCTCAAACACAAGGAAACAATCATCATATGATTATATAAAATTTCCAAACCCTAATACATAGCAAAGCTAATTATTCAGGATTTAACATATATAAATCAAGCTTCTCTCAGAAATGCAGAAATTTAAATAATTAACACCATGTACAGAAATTCACAATAACCTCATGATGTGACCTAATGACTGCATATGACTTCTCATAAAATTTACAGCATGCACACATACCCGAAAATCAAATAAACATCTTAAAAAGATCAAACAGTGCATTTTCAGAACTCTGAAGAACTTGTCTACAGAGGATGTGGCCGCCTACAGTAAACTGCACAATCTGGTGCCGCCAACACAGGAACTTGGCGGCACAGGATGTGGCTGCCAACCTCCTGCCAGCAGACAATGCAGATAGCACACCAAAACAAGGGGAATTTGGAGGTTCCAAGACACGAGGAAAAATCCAGAAAAATACTAGGACTTAAGGGGACATGTGTAGGGTTGACATCAATGGGTTACTTGCCTCTAAATAAATCCTAGAAGATCAAACTTCGTCGATGAAGCCCTCCTCGGCCCTGCCAAGAAGGTACTCTTCAAATCTGATTCTTCTGTTGATGTGGGTTGATGCTCAGAGTTGGGGATGCCTCCTTGATGGTTGGACTATCTTCCAGTCGTTGTAGACATCCAGGAAACTCCTCCAGATCACCAGATCAAAGTCTTGGAAGTTTAGCTTTTCTCATAAGAACCCTAGCTTTTCCCATCACCCAAAAAGACTTGGCGCGGCCAGAATAGGGTGTTTTTATAAGGTTGGGTAGGTTGGGTAAGCACTATGGTAGGTTGCTTACGGTTACACAAGACTTTCCTAAACTAAAACCAGACCAAACGTGAGCGTTACTAAATCTGGACCGGCCTGCACACAGGGAACTTGGCGTCCACCTTTGGTGCCGCCAGCAGGGGTACTTGGCGTCCATCGATCTGGATGCCAAACCTGGGCTGGCAGTCAGCGGCACATCATCCTGCCACCAACTGTGCACTTCGGCCCAAACAAACGTATACATCAAAATAGTTACACAATCACATCATACACCATTTAATGTGTAGCAACCTGGATTTTTCTGAAAATTTAAAATTTTGATAATTGGAAAATCAAATAAAAGAAAAATAATTAAAATTAATTAGAAAATAAAAAAAGAATTAAATAAAACCCATCAAATGAAAATAAGTAATGGGCTTTATTAAATAAACCCATTAGAAATTAGTGGGCCAAAAAATGGGATTTATAAAAAGAGAATAATGGGAAAATACCCTAAATTCGCAACCTAATTATTACCTAATTAGAAAAGGGGGAATTTAATACATTAAATAAGTAAATAGAGTTAGATTTAGAATCCTAAACCTACCCTAATTGATTGGCCACAAATTTGGCTCTCTTCCTAACCCAAACAGGAAGTGGAATGTTTAGAAAGAATGTAGGAAATAGGAAAACTCGGAATTACTAGGAATTAGACTTAAACTAGGAAAGGGAATGAGGAGAAGCTTAAATACATCTCTTAAACTCTCATGGCTGGCCCTAGCTCGTGCCAAGAGGTTGCTGGACAAGGAGGAGAGGCCAAGAGGAGGAGATCTCGTGGGAGTAAGGAGTTCTCAAGCCCCCAACCCGAGTTCTTCAAGTCTTAACCCTAGAAGAAAAAAAAAGATCAAAGGTAGGCATTCTCATGAGCATAAACCATGAAAATTTTTCTGTAAGATGTCTCGTCTATCGGGAACAAAAGCCCTTTGATTTCATATTTTTCCATTGAGCAAATATTTAGTTCTCAATTTTCCAAGTTCTGTGAACTTCATGACCCCGAACCCTCTTATTAAATTCATATCTTCATGTATACTCGTCCTCATGTCATGAGATTTTTATTGAAGATTCTGATGGATGTTAGGTCCCTTTTGCCCCTGAAAGACCTAATTTCCATCCACCCTATTATGCGAATTAATTCGTTGATCCCAACTGTACACAGTTCTATGTTCATCATGAATACTCTTTATTAAACCCTGTTGAAACCTACGTTGCTTTCCGATTCTGATTTACTGGAAGTACCCATGCATGTCTGGATCAGTTTAAAACTAGTTTCATGATTTTTCATGCACTATACAATTTGTTCTTAGTTTTAGAACAACTCTGTGTCAAGAAGGGAAACTCTTGGACCGCAATCCAAGACATGTCTGATTCCTGTCGGACTAGGGCACAGACCACCAGAACGCGACGGCCCGATAGGTCGCGTTTCTGTGGTCTGGTTGCGACAGTCTGCCAATCGCATTCTGAACGCGACAGTCAGCGCCGTCGCGATCGATGTACCTGGCCTAAACGGCTTGTCATGTTCCTTACAGATCTCTGTCGCGTTCTGACCACCTGTCATGACCGACCCGTCGCGATCCATTCAAACACCTGTCGCGATCGACCATGTACCCATCACGACCCTTATTGGGGTGCGTCGCGTTCACAAGATTTTTGCAGAAAACCCCTGATTTGCAATGCTCTAATTGCCTATTATGCTTATACCCTTTAATCCCAGTTATACCCGTAGTAATTTTACTTAATATAAATTGAACATTTCTATGTGATTAAAAATACATACACACGACGAATTTCCATCTATGATTTCATGACACACGCACACACTTTGAACCTTCCAAATATGGCTTAATTGGCATGAACATGTTACTAAAATCATCTGGTAAATTTTGGAATTTAATTGCTTTATTTTACGATTCGTGCGATGTTTTGGAACATCGATCTCGATGCTCCACTGTTCTAGAATTCCTCTAGAACATCGAGCACTTGTTTCTACATATACACACTCTCTTGACTTGGATGAACTCTCCGTCGGATACTCCTTCTGCCGGACTAGTGAGTCTTTGTTCATGGCCTCCGTAAGTCTCCTCTGTCCATGGATTCCCATATGGTCGACGAGCCGGTTGTACCCTAACACCTATTACACCCTTTAGGGATCAATACGATCCAAACGGCCATTAGAAGTTCACTCTCATCTTGAATCACGCCGGACCTCTGGACCTGTGCTTAACATGGCCAGTGGTAGAGTCGTGAATTTCCACCTGACTGCCAACACCGAATGCGCGTGTTGTGCAACTGTTACTATCACCTGTTACTCGACGTGTTACGTGCAATGTCCACTAGCTCTCGTCTATACTCTACTCGCTCATCTATTCACATTCACTCTGCTATCTCGTCTATTCATATAGTGCTCTCATCTATTTCTTGGTACTCTATATTGGCCATTGACTAATTGTCTAAAGATAAACAATATAACCAATGCCAACGCAATGGGGCCCGATCTGGTCCTGGGGAGAGCGCCTGAAAGTGCCATTTGCCCATGGGAGTTAAATGATCAGGATGTCGGCATTACATCCAAGTGCCATACTATCTAGATTAATCTAACGACAATCAAAAAGTGTTATATTCTCTCGTTGTCTATTGACAACAAAGTGGTATGCTATACTCGTTGTGCTATTGCTATATTTTATGCTATTTGTGTTATTGGCCATCCTGCTATTTTTATGCTATTCCCGACACTTGTGCTATTTTTTGGAAAGTTTATATTTGTAAAGTCTTGCTATTTAGATCATGCGCTATCCTGCTATCTTTTACTTGACTATCTCACTCTGTCATTAGTTACCTTGCCTTTAATACATTAATCATTTAATGCATGCTCGACTATTGAGATTTAAGTCCTACTGGGCGTTATCGCTCACCCTACGTTATTTGTCGTTGTGTTCTCAGGTGAGACCGAGGATGAACTGTACACTCAAGAGGACGGGAACGACCAGGAGTGATGTCAAGAGTGCCCTAGCATCCTAGTACTGTGATAGAGTCGTAATTTAGTCTTTTGTTTTATTTCAATGTAATTGGGCCCTTTAGATTGACTCTGATATTAGTGGTTGTAACTAGACATTGTAAAAGTTATTAATTAGAAAGATTTTCTTTAGTATTATTCCTTGTGCAATGGTTTGATGTATAGTACTTGCTCTGTACCCGTTTACTTGCAACTGCCTCACGTTCCGATATTCTGCGTCGAGGCGTGACATAATGGGTACTGAAACAAGTAGATATCATATGTATCAAGTTAAACATATGCATACATACATGTACTCAACGTAATTACATCCAACATGCATGCTTCTAAAAAATATAACACGTACATTGATAGTAAGATAATGCATGCACACTTAAAGATATACATGTACAAAAAATAACTCACATGCACTTACAAGGTAAATGACAATACTTACCTATCATACGCACAATATTATTCAAGTACCATATATGTATACTATAAACAAATTAATGTGCATAGAATTAGATAGATATCACATGCATAAGATAAACATACATATATACATATGTACAACGTATACTTACACACAATATCTGTGGAATAAGTAGTATAATATGCACTTCATTAGTTAGATAGTACATGAATAGTATTATTGAGATGCAACATGCATAAAGTTAAATAAGAATAATCTATACAACCATAATTAACTTGCATACACACACTCAAATTGGCATATATATATATATATATATATATATAAACACATCTACACAACATAGTTACATATATTGTACATGAAATAAGTAAATACAATATGTACATTTATACTCATCACATGCATACAAAAAATAACACACATATATACCTATAAGATGTATAGCAAAATTTACATATTTGCATGCACAAGATTAATTAAATATACTATGTATGGTTTCTAAATAAGTACTACACGTACAAGATTAGTTAATTACTTACATTCACAGAAAATAATGTATTTATATACTTACATATGCACATGAGAAATTTAGAAATTGAAATATGCACATCTTAATACATACACTATATACATAAACAGGTAAATAACACATGCATAATATAAAATGAATGAAATTTCGGGGTGTCACAAAAAGCGTAGCCGACTCTGCTCATACCTCCTAGACTGAGCACTACGTGTACCACGTCCAACCATAGCCTGCAAAATAATTAATCTAGTCAGAATTTATATTACTAAATCCTAACTATTTTTCTTAACTATCTTTCATTCATTATTAGTAATTTCTACATATATGGACAATTTTTCTATAAAGACTTTGCAATATTGTGAAGATGATGGTTTATCCATGTACAATCTCAACCTTGTAGCTCTAATACCATCTCTGTAACGACCCACTTTATACCGGTACGATTATACCAATCCTCATCGGTATAAAGGGCGTCATTACAGTGGGATAATAACCCAACACTAGACGATAGGTTGATATGCACGTGGATAGCAAATGAATATAGCGGAATTAAAAGAAATAACTCATTCTCATTCCATCATCATCACATATTCCACAGTCTATATAGTAGGAAAAGTAAAGACAATGTCCACATTATTACAAATCTAAAAGAACTACATTGTCTATTACATTGTCCATGCAATTCCCTTTACTCATGCTATGAAATGGAAAAGTACAACTCTCTAGCAACTCCACAAACTACTCCTCACGCTCGGGGATACTCCTCGCTATGCCTTCCTCTAGCACGGGATACCTGTCTCACCTATACGCCGAAGCAAGTATGAGTCTAAAGACTCAGCAAGCAAACCAAAGACTCACTGTACACATATCACACACATGTTAACTATTACACAATTGAGAAAACACATATTATCTTTTCACAATAAAGGCATTACATGTCACATGCTTTAAACAATCATCAACATATCTATACCACTTACATATACTTTAGATTAACATGTACTCATTCTAGATCATGGATACTAACATGATATTCCATTAAGCCAAAACTATATTAACACATGGATATACTAACACATATCCCTATGTATGTGTCATGCCCCGACGTGGAATATCGGAGCGCGAAGGCAGTTGCAAGAAAAGGGTATAGAGCGAGTACTAGATATCAAACCATTGCACAGTAAATAATACTAAAGCAATCTTTCTCATTAATGACTTTTCAAATGTCTAGTTACAACCACTAATATTAGAGCCATTCCATAGGGCCCAATTACATTGCAAAGAAGGAAATAACTAACTACAACTCTAAGACAACATAATGACTCCAGGGTACTCCTGGGTTCACTCTTGGTCATTCCCTTCCTCGTGAGTGTATGTGTCATCTTCGGTCTCACCTGAGAACACAACATCAAATAACGTAGGGTGAGCGATAACGCCCAGTAGGACTTAAATCTCAGGCTCAAGCAGGCTTTAAATAATTAACGCATTTAATGGCAGGGTATCTAAAGATAGCAGGTACAAGGGAGTCAAAATATAGCAAGAGATAGCACACATGTAACAGGATAGCACAATAGCACGAGATCGTGTATAGTTTCCAAAAATAGCACAAGTATCGAATATAACACGAATAGCAGGATGGCCATGGCACAACTAGCACAAGTAGGGTAATAGCACGACGAGTATAGCACTTGTTTGTCATTCTAGACATCGAGAGAGTATAGCACATTTTGTGTTTTGATTGTCATATAGATAGTCGAGATAGATAGCACTTGAGTGTAATGCCAAACACTCTGATCATTTAACTCCCATGGGCACTAGCACTTTCGGGCGCACATCCCAGGACCAGATCGGGCCCTTTAAATATTGCCAGGCATTGGTTATATTGTTTATCTTTAGACAATCAGTCAATGGCCAATATAGAGTACCAAGAAGTAGATGAGAGCACTAGATGAATCGATGAGATAGTAGAGTGAATGTGAATAGACGAGCGAGTAGAGTACAGATGAGAGCTAGTGGACATTGCACGTAATGCGACGAGTAAACAGGCGATAGTAACAGTTGCATAACACGCGCACTTGGTGTTGGCAGTCATGTGGAACTCACGACCCTACCACTGGCCATGTTAAGCACAGGTCCAGAGGTCCGGCGTGATTCAAGACGAGAGTGAACTTCTATTAGTCGTTGGATCATATCGACCCCTAAAGGTGTAATGGGTGTTAGGGTACAACCGGCTCGTCGACCATGTGGGAATCCATGATCAGAGGAGACTTACGGAGGCCTTGTGCAAGCGTTCACTAGTCCAGCGAAAGGAATATCCGACGGAGAGTTCACCACAAGCCAAGTAAAGTGTGTATATAAAACAGGTGCTCGACGTTCTAGAGGAATTCTAGAACAGTGGAGCGTCGATATCGGTACAAAAACCACGCAAGAAACGAATACAAGTCCTTTAAAATAGGGCAATTAATATACTTTATTGCAATAAATTACCACATACATTAAGAGATATTTTATGCCAGATTTCAGCCATATATGGATGGTTCATGTGTGTGCATGTGTAAGAGAAATCATAGCTAGAAATAAGTCGTGAATATGTATTTTAAATCATTCAATGTAGCTCTATTTTTAAAACATGTTTTTACTGGGGGTATAACTGAATTATTTAGAAGGCGACAAAAATAATTTTTATGGGTTTTCATCAAAAACCTGTGAAGGCGACATAGGCCAGTAAGGATTGCGACAGGGGTAGGCAGATCGCGACATGGGTACTGTCGCGACGGCCTTGTGAACGCAACAGAGGCGGGAAAGGGTCGCGACAGGACAGGCACAGGGATAGCGACGGCTCACCTGTCGCTTTCTGTACGCGACAGGTAGGCTGTCGCAATCTGACCTTAGAAGGTGACATATCGGCCCATCGCAATCTAGTGGTTTGTGCCTAGATCTGACAGGAATCAGACCAGGCTTTGGATTGCGGGCCAACTTGAATCAAATTGATACATGGTGCTTTGAAAAATTAGAACAAATCACATGGTTTATGAAAATTCGTGAAACAAATTTCTAACAACTCCAGACAGGCCAGGGTACATGCAGTAAATAGGAATTTGCAGTTTTCAAGAAACTCGATAGGTTTTAAATTCATGCAACCTGAAGAACAAGAATAGTGAGCAACTTGGAATAGACGATTTAATTCGCCAACTAGAGTGAATCAAATTTAGGGCTTTCAGGGGCAAAAGATGCCTATCAACCCTCAGTATTTACTCAAAAAGTTTCATGACAAGAGGACGAGTGGATTCAAAGATATGCATTAAAGAAAAGGGCTCGAGGTCATGAAGTGTACAGAACTTTGAAAATTTATAAGAAAAGATTTAATCGATAGAAAAATATGAAACCTGGGGGTTTCGTTCAAGAGGGTAGGAAGAACCTACAGACGAGATTTTAGAATTTTAGCTTGTGAGAATGCCTACCTTGGACTCGATTTGTCTTCTAGGGTTAAGAACTCCAAAAACAAAGGAAGAAGCTTGATGGATCTTACTCTCCTCGATTTCTCCTCCTCCTTGGCCTCTTCTCCACCTCCAAGAACCCCTTTGCACGAACTAGGGCCAGCCATGAGGATTTAAGAGGTGTATTTATATAAATACAAGTTCCTATTCCTACTACTACTCAAATTCCTCTTAATTCCGAGATTTCCTAACTCCACCTTTTCTCTCTTGCTTTCCAATCTCTAATTGGGTTAGGATAGTATCTAAATTCATGCTAGACTATATGGGGTAGGTTTAGGAATCCTATTCCAACTCTAAGTGCCACTTTTATTGCTTTAATAACCCCTTTTTAATTAGGAGATAATTAAACTCCGAATTTAGGGTATTTTCTCTATTATTCTCCTTTTTAAAATCTCTATTTTAGCCCACTAATTTGTAATGGGTCAATATAGCAAAGCCCATTACTCCTTTTCTTTTAATGGGTTTTATTTAATTCATTCTTATTTGATTTCCTAATTAAATAATATAAATATATAAATTTTTTTTTCCAAAAATTTAGGGTTGCCACAGTATGCTTCCTATACATGATACTTAATTTAATTCATGATTCAACTCACAACTTATGTCAATCACTTCTTAATATAAACAAATACCTATACATGTTTACTACATCTAACATGTAGTATGATTTAAAAATCTCAACATTATTCCTATTATGGTAAACACCTACTAATTAGAACATAGATTTAAGCACGAGTAAAGAACAACCTAGCATGATATCTATTCATGTTTCACACTCACTATTCACATTTAATTACACATTTCATTTGCTGTTTTAATATAAATAAATCTCATTACACATGATTTCACATTTTATACCATGAATGAAAGGTTTAGAACATGTTCAATAGTTGGCAAACAAATATAAATTTTAAACATGGATCTATGTACTAAGTGGATATCACATCTAGCATGGAACCTAAACATTCTTTCATGTAATTATCACCCTCATACTCACACTTTACTTGTTGTTTTGACATGAAATAAACTCAGTTACATGGATTTACATTTGTTCACATGTTATCTTATCCATTTAACAATCTTACATGCTCATCTTTCATGTTGCATAAATTACATGGTTATATACACATAATTACATGGAAGTTAATAAACCATATAACATGATGTTAAACATGATTTTCATCAAGATATTAACACATAAATGATATGAATATATATGCATTATTACATTGGTTTTCACATGCAATAATGCTCTCATTAACAATAACTCTCCCTTACATATCTTTTCACAAATTCTTCACATTGTTTATTCTTACACTTTCATTTATCACATATCATATCATTTGCACTCACAACGTGCCACATTCACATATTACTTTACACTTTATTCATATTTTATCGCTTAAATTGCCGTGACACATAGTCCTAACTACCTACTAGAGGACACACGCGCCCATATCGCATAGCACATATATCATAGCACATAGCTCATCTCATAGCACATCACATCACATCTCATAACACATACCCGCCACCTGGGCAATCTAGTGGTGAATCTTGGTAACTGCGCAGACCGGGAGAAGCCCTTTCCACCCTAACTAGTGGTACTTGTCCACCTCCAGGATTTCATCCTAATGCCCCTTATGATATATTTTTCACAACGTTGAGCCTTCCATAGGGACTTTTGTATGGTACAACTCTCAGACCTCTATGGTAGCAGTGTCAATCTCGGCCCAAATTTTATATCTTCACTTTATCACATTATTTACATATTTCACATGATCACATTGTTTACACATTATACATATGCTTTAATTTACACATTCACATGTACTTCTAGAGTTTACACATACTTCAGTTTACTGAGTTCAATCTTACTGTTTGCATTAACAATTGATCATAACAAAAGCCCTAATCATGCTGCTAATCCTTTAATTTCATACATTTAGAATTAACTTAACTAACATGGGCGTTAACACTACTTAAACTGATCATAGTACTTACTGATGTCAATTCAGTATGAAATTTTTACAAGAGGTTGTATACAGATCATATATCACATCCTACAAATTTCACATTTTTTGGAACAATAAGTTAATTTCTACAATTTAAACTAGATTTCAAACATATTCATTGAAATGTCATTAGACATGGTACATATCAACATGGTTGGGTGTTAACAGTTTAGAAACCTAAAATCAGTCTTCATTCTGTCATGTAAAAATTATGAAACCTTAACTTACAACAAATCTATTTATACAAGATTTAAACATGCTCATATTATGCTCATAATTCAATTACTAAATTTTAATAATTAACACAATTCACAAAAAATCAGTGCAAGCTCATGATATGACCTAATGACTGTATATGACCTCACATAAAATTTACAGAATGCACACATACCCGGAAATCAAATAAACATCCTAAAGAGATCAAAAAGTGCATTTTCAGAACTCTGAAGAATTTGACTATACAGAATGTGGCTGCCTACAGTAAACGGCACAATCTGGTGCTGCCAGCATAGGATCTTGGCAGCATAGGATGTGGCCGCCAACCTCCTGCCAGCATACCATGCAGACAACATACAATGCAAAGGGGAAATTGGAGGTTCTAGGACACATGGAAAAATCCAGAAAAATACTAGGACTTAAGGGGACATGTGTAGGGTTGACATCAATGGGTTACTTGCCTCCAAATAAATCCAAGATGATCAAGATTCATCGGTAAGCCCTCCTCAGCCAGAACAAGAAGGTACTCAAAACTCTTCTGATCTGGTTCTCCTGTTGATGCAGATGGTTACTCGGAGTTGGGTGTGCTTCTCCTATGTATAGGCTATCTGCCAGTCATTGTAGATCTCCAGAGAACACCTCCAGTCGCCAGATCCGGCCCTCCAAAGATCAGCTCTTCTCCACAAAGGGTGCTAGGGTTACACCAAGGCCAAAAAGACTTAATACGGCTGAACCAAGGTGTTTTTATATAGTTGGTGGGTTGGGTACACTTTAGGATAGGTCTCCTACGACTTTAGATGGGTTTCCTAAATAGGATCCGGGAAGAACGCATGCGTTACCAAATCTGAAACTGTCCCACAGGAGAGAACTTGGCGTCCACATCTGGTGCCGCCAACATGTGGTTGGCGTCCACCCAATGTGTTACCCACAGAGGGATTGGCGTTCATCGATCTGGACGCCAATCCTGGCTTGCAGTCAGCGGCACACTGTCCTGCCGCCAACCATGCATTTCGGCCAAAACTAGGACAAACATCAAAGTAGGTACATAAACACATCATAAACTGTTTAATGGGTACTAAAATAAGTAGATATCTTATGTACAATGTCAAACATATGCATACATACATGTACTCAACGTAATTACATTCAACATGCATACTTTTAATTAATATAACATGTACATCGATAGTAAGATAATGCATGCACGCTTAAGGATATACATGTACGAAAAATAATTCACATGTACTTACAAGGTAAATGGCAATACCCACCTATCATATGCTCAATATTATTTAAGTACCATATATACTATGGACAACTTAATGTATATAGAATTAGATAGATAGATATCACATGCATAAGATGAACATACATATATACATATGTACAAAGTATAGTTCCATACAATATTCATGGAATAATTAGCATAATATACACATCAATATTTAGATAATACATGCACGGTATCATTAAGATGCAATATGCAATAAGTTAACTAAGAAAATCTATACAACGAAAATTAATTCTTGCATACGCACACTTAAATTGACATATGTATAAATATATACACACACGTATACAACATAGTTATGTACATTATGCATGAAATAGATAAATACATCATGCACATCAGTAATTAGGTTAAACATGCACAACATTACTTAAGTATAATATGCCTAGGATTTTAGTAAACACAATATACACAAAATTAGCTAATTGCCTACTCTCACATAAAATAACATATATATACATGCATATGCTCATGAGAAGTATAGAAATTGTAATATGCACAATTGAATACACATGCTATATACACATCAAGTAAATACACATGCACAATATAAAATGAATGAAATTTTAGGGGTATCACAACCTCGGTGCGTAGTTGGGTCAGCTCCGCCTGGTCCGTTGACAACCCCTGCGCGCGCAATGTCGCCAACTCCATCGACAGCTCCCCCACCTGAGACACCATTGCCTCCACCTGTGTGCGCCACCGGGCCATCTCCGCTGCTGACACCTCCATCTGTGTTTGCAATTGGTCCACCTCCACTACTGACATCTCCACCTAGAAGCACCACTGGTCGATCGACACTGCCGCCGTGTCGGCCTACTCACGCTAGTGACTCACCTAGCCGATAGTGGTCCTCAGCTCTGCCACCTGTGTCAAAGCATGTCAATATGTCAACTCTAAATCAAGAAGAGACCAGGTCAATGTCATACGTACTCGCTCCGCCAGTGCAGCCTCTGCCTCCTCGGCCCTTCTCAAGGCACCTGCCAGTCGATCATCAAGATCGAACTGGGAGGCCTTTGCCGCTGCCCGAGATGAGGACGTACCCGCTTGAATCGTCCTAGCCTCGTCAACTCTGCTCGCTGCACATGGAACACTTGTCAGTTTCTCTAAAGCTAAAAATTTTGGAAAGTTACTAAAGTCTGAGTAAGTACTTACGACCTGCTCTATCTATCTCCTCACCGCATCCTGGTCCTACACGGCAGAGTGCAGCAGGGCCTGAAGTGAGGCAATCTGCTCGGTCATTTCCACCTGCAAATCATGAAAACTATGTTGGATCGATTTCACAGGTGTGAACAGATCTAGAAGGGGGGTTGAATAGATCTATAACAAAACTCAGCGGAAGCTCAAGCTATTAAAAATTTCTTCACATTAAAGATCTAAACAGACTCACAATTTTACTGAACTAATGTGAATGAGAGAATTGATGTGAGAGGAAATTAGATAAGCAATGTGAATTCAGAAACCTATACAAGCATCTAGTTGAAAATAGATCAAACCATTACATAGAAGATTGTTTTAGGTGGTTCGGCTCCCAGACGGAGACCTACGTCCACCCCTCACTCAAACCAAGTGAGTCTTCACTAGACCTCTGATTCACAGCTTCAAACAACTGCTGACTCACAGCTTGAACGCTGACTCACTGCCTGCCAACCACTGATTACACAGCTTATCCGCTAATTCACAGCGTCAAGGTTTGATAAACCTTCTCAATCCACACACACACAGCATGGGATCAACACTCCTATCACCAGTAGGAGCACTCAATGAGTTCGGAGAAAAGTTTATAAGGAAACAATCAAATACACAAGAAGATCAGAGTTAAGGGAAACAAATCCTCAAACACCAGTCCTTCGGTTTTGCCCAATTCCCTTTGGACTGTGTAATCTAAACTCTGAATCTTCAGATCTTGAGAGTTGAAGGTGTGCTTCAGATCATCTTGCGCATATGCATCATTTGGTTGTGCTTCTCAACCAATTTGATCTAAACTCCTTCAAATCGGCCTCAATTCGCGATACCCTGTTTCAGACATGATTTACAGAGAATTTCATATCTGAACATATGCTCTTGAGTTTCTCCATGGATGCTGAACTTTGTGCTTCTGCTCTTGCACTGGCTTCCTCTTCCACCTGCCTTCAGATCTTCCTCTTCGTTTTAGCTCTACTCCTTCTTCTGTGCAAGATCCACGATGCTCTGTTTTCAGATCTGTTGCTTGCACGATTCCTTCTTCTTCCTCTGCTGCTTTTCTTCTTGATCTGCTTCTGTTTCAGCACTCCAGAGCTTTCTCTCACTGCTTGGCCTTCATCCCCATGTCCTCTTTGATGGAATGGATGAATGGCTCAAAGGGTTGGCTGCTTCAGATGAGATGGAGGCTTATATAGCCACTATGCAGTCCCAAGAACGTGGGAAAGGTGTGCACAAAAACCTAGAGTGCACCCAAGGCTGCCACGTGTCCAAAAAGCCTTTACCTCATTGCCACTTGGATGAAAGGGCAATTTGGTAATTATGGAATCTCCCAAAAAGATCTCAGAAAGAGACCACAACCGCTTGATTTTATGCTCTGTGCAATACTGGGTTTACAGAAAAAGAGTGTCGACCTACATTTCCATAGTGTCGACACTACTGATCAAATAAATAGTTTCAGCTTACTGGCAGAACATTAGAGTCGACCTGATCAATAGACAGAGTCGACCTTCTGAGAATATCTCCAAAACTAGTTCACTGGATGACAACTAGTGTCGACCTTACTCTTAGCTAGTGTCGACCTTACTGGCAGCTTGTTCTTCAGGAACTTGCTGAGCAGACTGGTAGAGTTGACCTTACTGTCAAGTAGTGTCGACCTGACTGTGACTTTTTCTTTAGAAGCTTACTGGTAGTCTGGTAGTGTCGACCTATCTGTCAAGTAGTGTCGACCTGACTGTGACTTTTTCTTCAGAAGCTTGCTGGGCAGTCTGATAGTGTCGACCTTACTGTCAAGTAGTGTCGACCTACTTTTGTAAAAACTCTGCAAACCTATACAAATGAAGAGTAGACCATCAAACCATGTCATTAACAGTATGATATGAAATATTAAGAACCAAAAATCTATTTTTAGTCATTATTGTAATATATGCAATATGTCATCATCAAAATCAAAGTATGAGTGTTTGGACAACATTCACAACCAAATGTTTTAGTCATCATTAAAATCAAAGTATGAGAATGTAGACATCATCAAAACACACAACTCAACAATCTCCCCCTTTTTAATGATGACAAAACATGACAACATTTGACAACATTCTTAAAACAACATTCTTGAAAACATGACAACATTCTTTCACAGTATCACATCCTCTCCCACTTTATTCAGGAACTTTGAATTTGTCAACATTCTCTCCCCCTTTTTGACAACATCAAAAAGATTGAAAGGCACATCCAATGCAAATTGAATCTCTCCCCTTTTTAAGTTTCCTCCCATTAAAACAAATTGCCCCCAATATCAAGAATATGACTAGAGCTCTCATAAATTCACATAGATATGTAGAATTCTCCCCCTAACTGAAACAACTCTCCCCCTTTGACAGTATTGGAGTTGACCACTTTCAACTGAATAGGGATCAATAGAAATGATGTGAAACTGATAGAAGTGATGAAACCAATTGATTGGGGCATAAAACCAGAGTTCAAAAAAAAAGTTGCTCCCCCTGAACAAGAGACTATATTGCTAGGAGCACAAATAATTTGATTTTGAAGGGATCATGAAGGTATCAAGGTACACAATGATTTTAGTATATGAAAAATAATATAATTGTACCTTTCATATTGTGCAGCAAGGGTTAAAATTAAAGATGATTTTTGAATGAGTTCTTATGTCAGTTCTTTATCATCAAAAAATCACTTCAAAAATTTTATTTACAAAAGTGACATGATTTTTGAGACCTAAATTGAGTTGTCAAGAGTGTATATCATTAGAAAATCAAAGTTTTGATCTCAACACAATGTAGAATAACAATTTAACATTCTTGAACAACATGAATTCTATTTTAGGTTAGTTGCACTTTGCACACCGTTTTCTTTTTCTGTTTATTTCTTTCATTTGAGATATTTCAGGAAATTAGCAAAGAAGATTAAATTCATGCTTTGCTGTGCAAGTACACACACTTACCCAGTGCAAGAGTGCCTGACTACTAGGCATGTTAACCATTAGTTTGCTTCTTTTTGAACAGAGATAACTTAGCACCACCTTTTGACTCAAGTCCAACCATGTCTCAGGTGGAACAACTTGGTTACTCGGTGTACTAATCATTGCTCTGCAATTTTCCTTAAAATCTTTATTGTTCTTGAAAATTTTCTTTCAGAACTTTCATTACTTTTCATTAGGTGACAAGTAGCTTTTCCCTTAATAGATCATGGTCTTGAGTTGTTAAGATATCATTCTTAACATTTGTTAAAAACAAAACTTCAGAATTTCTTGTGATATAAGACTCAAGACTACTCAAGTGTCTACTTAAGGTGTTTTGCAATAAAAAATCTAAAGTAAGCTTTGAGGATAAAGATAGACACATTACTCATAGTCTTATTTTTCATCTTCACGTTTAATCCAAGAGCACAAATATTTCTGATATTTAAAATTTCATTTCTCATATAAAAATATCAAAGGAACCTTGAATTGTTTTGAATGAAACATGAAGAGATGAAGAATAAGCCACGAATTGATTCTGCAATTGAATCCCTCACACAGAGCAGAGATGTGTGAGTTCATTCCAAATTAGAACAAAAGTATGAGAAATTCTGATCAAATATCATTCAAAGTGTTGATGATTGAGATTCAAGATAGTGAACATGATTTCTTTACTTCATGCAAACTGACCAACATCAAAACACCACAACAATTTCAGAATTTTAGATAATTTGTCCTCAATTCATCATTTTAGACAGATTCAAGAATAACATTTCTAAATACAAACTTGAAGAAGTTGTGTCGACACAAGATCTTTAATGAGTTGACACAAGTAAAAACAAATTAGAATGCAGCAGCAAGAACATTTCTTTTTGTATCAAATTTACTCCCCCTTAACATGTGCATGGAATGAAAAAGTTTGCAAGTAATTTACACATGATTAGGAACACACACAATTAGCATTATGCAAAACATGACTTTTGGTACTAGGCGGAGTATTTTACTCACGCATAATAGTTTTCAGACAAGCATAACTTGTCCTTCCACATTTCACCATTTGTTATACCAAGAAGTCATAGGGAGGTTAATGTGCACTGTCAATCATGGATAAATTTTTACGAGCAACTTGATACAAACATGACATCTATAGTTAAGATGAATTATTGTTGGGGGCAGTAACAACAAAGCACACTCCTCATTGTTCAGATAGAAACATAAAAAGTTGTTCCAACTTAAGCAGTTCAATTCTGAAATAATATGAGATTTTACCTGAACAGACTTCATTTCTTTTTCAAAGATTTTACCTATGTTCTTCAACATTTCTTGCCTTGCATAGCCATTGTCTTGATTCTAGATGGAAGAATATGGCTACAAGGCTCATTAGCTTGCTGATGAAGCTACCTTTGGGATCCACACTTCCTTGGGTCCTGTAATGAAACCAATGTTAGAATTCAACAATGGTTTTTGAATCCAAACAGATTTTAATTTTTGTATAGATGCAGTTTTTCCATTAATGGAACTATGAGCAGAATTAGTTCCAGAATTCTTCTTTTTCTTGTTCAATGCATCTATGTTTTTATGATTTTTTTGTTTTTTGGATTTTTGATATGAGCAAAAACATATTGATTTTGTGCAACATTACTGTGCCTATACACATGGAATTTCTGAACATTTTCAGTATGAACATGATATTTATTCCTATGTGTGTTGACATATGCATTAGTATGGAATTTTGGAGCATGCACAAAATGATCATTTCTGTACCAACAATCCTTGGAAATGTGACCAAATTTATGACATGTAAAGCATTGGACTGATTTGGCATGTTTATTGAAATTTTGATTTTTATTCCAGCAATGTTTGGCAAAATGACCAAGTTTATTGTAATAAAAGCAAGTTTGAGAATTCCTTACCTGGTACATACCTTTCCTTGAGTACCTATGCTGGAACCCCATTTTCCTTTCAGGAGCCTTTACCTTTTGGTAGCTTCTAATATGATGTGGATTTGAAGCTTGCCTTAGAGCACTTTGAGTTGATGAAGAAGGTTGGGAACTTTTGTAGAAACTTGTTTGTTTTTCAATTTTCTATTTCTGGTTTTTAGCAAACACATGTTTCTTTTTATTTACTATATTTTTCTTTATTTTCTCCTTCTGTTTCTGAACATTTTTCTGAACAAGGACTTTTACTGATTTTTTATTTGATAAAATGAAATTCTTGTTAGCAATAATTTTGTTCATTTTAAAAACTTTCACCTTCTCCAAAGTAGTAAAGAGCTCACTTTTCATCCTTTCCTTTTCAGCTTGTAATGCAGAAATTTCTTTTTCTGAAAATTGGAGTTTGTGCAGCATGGCATCCAAACCATTTTTCATTTTATTCTTTTCATTGTCAAGTTGTGCAATGTGTTTTTCCAATTCAACAATTTTGTTACTTAAATTTTTACAATCACTGTCTAATGGTTTGTCAAGTAACATACATTCAATTTTCTTTTTTAGATAATGATTTTCTTCAACATGTTGTTTAAGTTTTTCATTTACTTGATGATCATGAGCCATGTTTGTAATTTGTTTCTTTAATTGTTCAACTTCAGATTTCAGATTTTCATTTTCTCTTGTAATGATTTGAGAATTTTTCAACATGGTCTCATTCGTTTGGATTTCAAGTTTTAGGATCTTATCTTCAGATTTCATTTTCTTTATTCTTTTATAGAAATGTTCACAAAGATTTTTCAAATCATCATAAGTCAATTCTTCATTATCACTGTCAGAAGTAGAACACGAATTCAGAGTATCATTGGAAGTTACCGAATCATTGGAGCTCTCTCTGGCCATCAAGCATATTATGCTTTCATTTTCATCATCTTCTGAATTTTCTTCATCCTCATCTTCTTCTTCTTCACTCCAAGTTCCAATCATAGCTTTGAGCTTATTTTTCTTCCACTTGGGTTGAAACTCTTTCTGAACATCCGGGCATTTTGGTTTTACATGCCCTGGTTTCTTGCAATTATAACAAACAACTTTGTTAGAATTTTTATTAGCAAATTGTTTCTGCTTGGAAGAGTTGTCTACTTGAAGTCCTTTGTTAAGAAAATTTTTACCTTCTTTTCTTAGAAACTTTCTAAATTTTCTTATAAGCAAGGCAGATTCACTTGAGTCACCTGAGCTTGACGATTCTTCTTCCTCAGTTGTTTCTTTCAAATTTAGACTTGCTTTAAGTGCTAGTGACTTCTTTTTCTTCATATCATTATCTGTTCTTTTCAAACTCAATTCATATGTCATTAAGGAACCAATCAATTGATCAATAGTCATAGTAGACAAATTCCTAGACTCTTCAACTACAGTAGTCTTTGTATGCCTCATACAAGATAAGGATCTAAGAATTTTTCTAACAAGTTCATATTTAGTAAATGTTTTTCCTAGACTTTTCAAGCCATTTGTCAAAAGAGTTAACCTACCATACATCTCTGAGATGGTTTCATCATTTTCCATTTTAAAGGCTTCATACTCAGAAATTAACAAATTGAGTTTGGTTTCCTTTACCTCAGAAGTACCTTCATAAATTACCATTAGACGATCCCATACTTCTTTGGCAGTTGCATATGAGGAGACTCTTGAAAACTCTGTTGGGTGAAGGGAGCAGTGCATGATGTTCATTGCACTCCAAATAGCATTTGACTTCTTGACCTGCTTTGTTGTCCATTTTTCTTCATCCTCTGGGAGCTCATATGGTCCACTATTCACTACCTTCCAGATTTGATGATTCTGGGCTCTTAAGAAAACCTGCATAAGAGTTTTCCAGTAAGTATAGTTTGATCCATCAAAATAAGGAGGTCTATACATAGAGTGCCCTGTGCCCTTCTGGCATATATCCCCTTAGATCCATTTCACAAGTACTATATGGGCTGTTAAACCACAAGAATAGAAAGCCTAGGCTCTGATACCAATTGTTGGATCGATTTCACAGGTGTGAACAGATCTAGAAGGCGGTGGGGGGGGGGGGGTTGAATAGATCTATAACAAAACTCAGCGGAAGCTCAAGCTATTAAAAAATTACTTCACATTAAAGATCTAAACAGACTCACAATTTTACTGAACTGATGTGAATGAGAGAATTGATGTGAGAAGAAATTAGATAAGTAATGTGAATGCAGAAACCTATGCAAGCATCTAGTTGAAACTAGATCAAACCATTGCACAGGAGATTTTTTTAGGTTGTTCGGCTCCCAGACACAGACCTACAT
This sequence comes from Colocasia esculenta, assembly GCA_014218235.1. Taxonomy (NCBI): domain Eukaryota; kingdom Viridiplantae; phylum Streptophyta; class Magnoliopsida; order Alismatales; family Araceae; genus Colocasia; species Colocasia esculenta. The sequence continues at coordinate 97,737,830 of CM024754.1, read as the reverse complement.
CCACCCCTCACTCAAACCAAGTGAGGCTTCACTAGACCGCTGATTCACAGCTTCAAACAACTGCTGACTCACAGCTTGAACGCTGACTCACAGCTTGCCAACTGCTAATTACACAGCTTATCCGCTGATTCACAGCTTCAAGGTTTGATAAACCTTCTCAATCCACACACACAGCATGGGATCAACACTCCTATCACCAGTAGGAGCACTCAATGAGTTCGCAGAAAAGTTTAAAAGGAAACAATCAAATACACAAGAAGATCAGAGTTAAGGGAAACAAATCCTCAAACACCAGTCCTTCAGTTTTGCTCAATTCCCTTTGGACTGTGTAATCTAAACACTGAATCTTCAGATCTTGAGAGTTGAAGGTGTGCTTCAGATCATCTTGCGCATATGCATCATCTGGTTGTGCTTCTCAACCAATTTGATATAAACTCCTTCAAATCAGCCTCAATTCGTGATACCCAGTTTCAGACCTGATTTATAGAGAATTTCAGATCTGAACTTATGCTCTTGAGTTTCTCCACGGATGCTGAACTTTGTGCTTCTGCTGTTGCACTGGATTCCTCTTCCACCTGCCTTCAGATCTTCCTCTTCTTTTCAGCTCTGCTGCTTCTTCTGTGCAAGATCCACGATGCTCTATTTTCAGATCTGTTGCTTGCACGATTCCTTCTTCTTCCTCTGCTACTTTTCTTCTTGATCTGCTTCTGTTTAGCACTCCAGAGCTTTCTCTCACTGCTTGGCCTTGATCCCCATGTCCTCTTTGATGGAATGGATGAATGGCTCAAAGGGTTGGCTGCTTCAGATGAGATGGAGGCTTATATAGCCACTGTGCAGTCCCAAGAACGTAAGAAAGGTGTGCACGAAAACCTAGAGTGCACCCAAGGCTGCCACGTGTCCAAAAAGCCTTTACCTCATTGCCACTTGGATGAAAGGGCAATTTGGTAATTATGGAATCTCCCAAAAAGATCTCAGAAAGAGACCACAACCGCTGGATTTTATGCTCTGCGCAATTTTGGGTTTACAAAAAAAGAGTGTCGACCTACATTTCCATAGTGTCGACACTACTGATCAAATAAACAGTTTCAGCTTACTGGCAGAACATTAGAGTCGACCTGATCAACAGACAGAGTCGACCTCCTGAGAATATCTCCAAAACTAGTTCACTGGATGACAACTAGTGTCGACCTTACTCTCAGCTAGTGTCGACCTTACTGGCAGCTTGTTCTTCAGGAACTTGTTGAGTAGACTGGTAGAGTTGACCTTACTGTCAAGTTGTGTTGACCTACTTTTGTAAAAACTCTTCAAACCTATACAAATGAAGAGTAGACCATCAAACCATGTCGTTAACAGTAAGATATGAAATATTAAGAACCAAAAATCCGTTTTTAGTCATTATTGTAATATATGCAATATGTCATCATCAAAATCAAAATATGAGTGTTTGGACAACATTCACAACCAAATGTTTTAGTAATCATTAAAATCAAAGTATGAGAATGTAGACATCATCAATATGTCATCATCAAAACACACAACTCAACAAACTATGTCAGACCCAATTCAATCATAGAATTCACAAAGTCTGGGCTTTTAGGTATACCTGTCGTCGGGAGCCCCTATAGACCCTCGCCCCATACTTCAAGGCGAAGGACTATAGGTACGCCTCGTCGGACTGCGCGTCAGACTAGACTCGTCGTCCCCTATGCTCCCAGTCTGCTATCTACTCACGGGCATGCTCACGCCAGTTTGTCGTGTCATGGAGTCCCCAGAAGCTCCAGCCGAGCCTAGGGGTCCTGCCTCAGTTAGGGAACTCCACAACACTCTAACGAAGGCCGAGCGACCTCTGAGTCAAATGTAGGTGCAGAGGTAGCACGAGGTTGAGAGCATGAACCCACGTCGCCCTACCAAAGTAGGGGCGAGCCTGCTCCAACCAAGGTTGTCCCTCATCTCCCTCCTCCAGATACGGTTGCCACACCACCTGCATAACAAGGAACATGTCCAGTCAGTGGCCAAGAACATTTAAGGAAATCAAATGGAGTTTAGAGAAAGGTTAGTACTCACATCTAGCTGAGGGTAGACATCGATGGCATCCTGGATGGACGCCAGCTGCTCCTCTAGGGGGTGCGTGTCTCAGCACGGCACCCAGCGCCGAGCTAGGGGCACAAGGCCCGGTCGCTCCAAGATCCCCCTCCCCAGATCTGGGAGGTGGAGGTAGGTCCAGACCTACAAAAAAAGGGAAGCATAGTCAGATCAGTTGCAATAAAGAGGCATTTTGTAAGTAAAGGTGAGAGGAAGAGAAGTGTGCTTGGAGAAAAGGGAAGAAGTCGCTAATCGAGGTCTGCTGGTCGGAGGACCCTAGACTGTCAAACTGGTGCGCCAGAAGGGCAGCACCCCATGCATACTCCCCCACCTGTCTAGGTCCTCCAACAGCGGCAGGAACCGATAGTGAACTGCATTGCCCCTCATGGCAAACAGAAGTCTACCAAGAAAGAAGGTGAGGAAGGGATGCAGGTCCAGATCCACCTGGGCATTTGGCTCACAAGCTAAAACCCCTTTACACCATCTCACCATTCGATCTAGCTGCTCATCGGCTGTCTCTCCCACCTCCCTACCTATCTGGACTAGCCCTAGACTCTCCTACAACTCTACCCTAGGAACTAAGGAAGACCTCTGACCTACTGTCAAATCCAAGAGCCTACGGGCTATCTCTCTATAGCATGGGTAGGTGAACCCGCTAACCGAGAAACCATAAACTCTCAGCCCGATCACCCTGCTCACATCCTCCAGGATAAGGATCATATGACCCACGGGAATACGAAGGTAGTCGCCTCCACATCCCACCTGCTCCTCAGGGCTTGGGTGAGGGGAGCGTCCGCCCGCATCCTCTCCATCCGGAGGACCTCCTCAAAACCCATCTCATCCAGCCTCTCCCTCTGGAACCCTGGGAGAGCCAGATATACCACCAACACCAGCCGCCAGGAGACCCTAGCCCTCATCTCGCCCTGCAAACACACAGAACAGGCAACCAGTCAGCATATCATGAACTCCATAGGTTCTCAGTTGAGGTCGCGTCGACCCAAGGGGTCGCTACCTTGTCACAGCGCACCGATGCGCCGCGACATGGTCGCGACACCCAGGGAGACCGCGACCTTGTCACGACGGCCTTTGGCCGACGCGACAATGCCGCGGCCTATGACCCTGTCGCGACATCCTTGTCGTGACGGGGCGGGCCATCACGTTCTCAGTCGGAGACCGACCGAAGCCTTCCCTCTCTGGTTGCCTTTCTCTCGGGCTTCTCGCCCAACATCCGCCCTCTTTGGGGCTCTCTCATCGCATGCATATCTTCATATCATCAATTTGAAGAGGCTAGGGAGGTGGGGACTTACCTTCCTCATCGCCGCCTCCCGGGCCTCGGCCGTTGCCGCCAAGTCCGCCGGGGCATCTTCCTCTGCCGCCATCTCAACCTCCAGCACATCCTCCTCTGCTGGGGCCGCTGCCTCACGCCGCCGGGGCCTCCTTGTTTGGCGCTTGCCCCTCTCACCACCGCCATCACCGCCACCTTCCATCACTTTCAGGGAGAAGGGAGAAGAGGGAGAGAGTGAGGAAGAGAAGCAGAGAGTGAGAGACAGAGCACAGTAAGTCGGGGAAGAAGCAAATCAACGGACCTCAAAGAAGCCTTGTGAGCGTGAAAGAGGGGAAGAAAGAGGGGCCACTACGTTTTGAACCCCCGGTTTGTGTCGCGACGCCTATAGATGTTGAGTTCAGTTCACGGCGTTCAGATGGGTCGTGACCTTGTCGCGACCTATCGAGCCGTCGTGACCTTAAGGCAACGTCTGTAGTGGTCACGACATCAACCGAACTTGTAAAATAGTGAATAAAATTATGATTTTATTGATCCAAATTATCAAGTACAAGTTCTAATCATTCCTATGATCAATTAATCAATCTTTTTCAAGCCTACCTACCACCATATACAATTCCTACCCCTCTCAAACACCCTGTGCAGGCTCCACCACGGCGTGATCTCCACGTGGTCAGATCTTCCTCAAAGCCTATAGATATTCTTGGCACACATCCTCATCCTCTGCCACTGCTTCTGAAATGAGGTTTGTGGCACACCCCTCTCAGTGGATGATGGCACTCCTCACATCTCGTTCGTCTTGTTCGTCGTCCATCTTCCATGTTTGAATCGAAGGGTAGTGGGAGAGGGTCGGTACAACTGTGTGTGCTGCACCACGCTGAAGATAGCATCGGTTGGGGTTGTAGAGGACTAATGCTACATTTCTAATCAGTCATAGAGCCAGGCTGACGTGCTAAGGAAGGCGGATTATCTTGTTATGGAGGAAAATCGGGTGCATCTCGAATAGCTCCGTCTGTAGTGTGTTCAAGTAAAGCCTCCACTCTTTCAGTCCTTTGACCGTTGCTGTCTTGCACCATGCTTGAGTGATCATGTGAAGCGGAGCACCAACGAAGGCAAGCGGGTGATGGACCATGATCATGCACTTGACGGAAGGGTCATCCATCGCCTTGATGTTTATATGCATGCCCATCCAGCACTCAAGGGCGACCACGGAGCCGAAGAGAGGACCGCCAGTGGCTGCAGAGGAGAGCCCAGCATAGAGATAACCAAGAACAGCCTAAGAGATGGACATACCTTCCCACACGCTTCTAATGATGCCCAGGTTGGCTGAAGATAGAAGGTGATCCTGCGTGGGGAAGAGAATGACACCACACATGCAGATGGCGGTGGCCTTGGCAATGGCTAAATAATTCTCCGTCTTTCTCTTCCATTGTTAGGCGATCCACTGAGAGAGGGGGATCAGATGAATGTAGCCTAGTCTGGTCATAGTGCTCAAATCCCAGGTCCAGGTGGTGACCTCGCCAAGGATGGCCCAGGAGTCTACAACGGCCATGGTGTTTGAGATGAGGTGTTCCTCCCCCTTCTTGTCCTTAGGGAGCCCCAACATGAGCTCCAACTCCTCCAGTAGAATAGTGGCTTCAAATGAGCAGAAGATGAATGTATGGGTATGTGGATGCCACAATTCCATGAGCGTCGTGATGCTGTCCCACACATGCACTATCTTGTGGTAGTTCTTTGCCAGCACCAACCATGGAATTTTGGAGAAGCGTCTTCCGCCAGGGAGGAACCAGAAGAAAGAGAGAAGATTGGTAGAAGAAGAAGAAGAAGAAAAAGAAAAAGAAAAGAAGAAGAAGAAGAAGAAGAAGAGTAAGAAGAAGAAGAAGAAGAAGAAGAAAAGAAGAAGAGAGAGAAAGACTTACTTGAACATCATGACTAGAGCTTAGATGGACGGGCACTGAGGAGAGGCGTTGAAGCTCTTCATGGGCCATCCTTGCTGCTTTTGGACTTCCATAGGGCATGGAGTTGGCTTGGAGAGAGGAGAAAGATCTCTTCATGGCTAGAAGAGAGAGAAAACCAAGAGACAAGAAGAGAGAGAGGATGAGCTGTGAGTTTAGAGCCCTACACCCCTATTTATAGAGCTCTAGGAGCTGCTAATCCCATCCTAATTCATCCATAGGTGTTAGAGTAACACTAGGTTTAGGTTTAGGAGTCTAATAGGTATTAGGATTAGCCTTAGGATAAGGATAAGGCTCAGTTTCGATGTTTAGCGCACAGAACAGTGTCGCGACGCCCCAATCCGACGTGTTAAGGTCGCGACCCCCGATGGCATCGCGACAGTGTTGCGACCCCCAAAGGCGTCGCGTTTATATGTTTTGTGTTTTCTTGTGTCTGTACATAGTTTGCTTGTGATATTGTTGCGTTTGTACATATTTTCTTTGCTTTCAATCAATTATTGCTTTGTTTATTTATCAGAAAACCACAAAAATTTAAAAATCAGAAAATCACAAAAAAAAATGGAGCTTCACAGGTAAGTCAGGTAAGTATCCCTATCCCTATGTAATGACCCCGAGAACCCGACCCTCAGTCCAAGCCGAGGACCCGATTTTCGCGGTCGCCGCCCATGGATCCGAGGACCGGAAGGGCTATAACACAAGTCTAATAGAATATGTAAGGGAAATAAATGTCAACTACCAAACTTGAAGCACACACGTGGAAGCAGAAAGAAGAGTGAGACCGTAGCGTATGACTCTAGGTACAGTCCCAACACACGCACAACTAGCACAAGTAAAAGGGGAAGGATAGAGCCCTTAGGGGCATACCCTGAGGGTGACGTACAAATGAAAGGGGGAAACCACTTGTAGCTGCGAGGACGACGACTACCACCCCGCCTACTCTGCCTGACGCGCGCCCTGCCGCTGCTGAGAAGTCTCACCTGGGAAAAAGAAGGGATGAGATTCACAACAGAAGCTCAGTAGGGACTGCCAGTCTCCTACTGGCTCTAACAGGTAGAAGAAATATATGTATATACAATTAATTAAATAACAATAGTTATATCTTCTAATCTACAAAGGAAAGTGCGGAAGCAAGGCTACTAACTAGTAATGGAATGGAAAGACACCGTGATCAGAAACTCTGTAAAACCTACACGTCATGACCACCACACGGCTGGCAACGCAGACAGAGAGAACACTGCCTGGACAAGAAACACTAGCTATGGAAAACACTACCGCTAGTCAACCGGCCAGGTGCGTCCACTGACATCTTATCCTCGACCCGGGTCCAAACCTCCACTCTCGTTAGAGTGGGGGTAGGAGCACAAAGTACACAACAGTAACCACCGTAGTCTGGCCGGACTACGGTCCCACGCCTGGCCTTTGTAAGTGGTTCTGGGGCCACAAAGAGTGAGGCAGTGAGAAAAAGGACTGGCTGGCCTGCACTGGGTAGAACTCTGGCCGTCCTCGGTGTCCCAGACCAACCAAGAGAGCTCTGCAAACAACTCAACACCGCTATCCTAACCACCATTTTCCTCTCAACTCTAGAGTCCGTGACTCGAGTACGCTCGTCGCCCCGAACGCTCCCTATAAGCCACACGAGGATGGGGGTCCCAGGCAAACAGTAACAACCTCTCTCACGGGAGAAGCCCTCAGGTGTCGAGCACCGGGTGAACGACTTGATGCTCAGTCTGTCCCTATGTAATTTTAATTAATTACATATTTATTTTGGTGATTAACAAAACCAAACAAAACCCTATCAAAAAGTTCTAACACATTCTTCATAAAGTACAGGAAATATACCAAGGTCAAACAAGCCAATATTGGTAAGTACTACCTTTCTGAAGCTTTAATCATCTCAAGGTCATATTTCTCTAAGTCCACATCGACTTCTGTTGAAAGTCACAACGACTTCATTTAGTGCTATAACGATTTGAATTCATAACGATTTCTTAAGTGTCTGAACGACTTCTTTACTGTGACATCGTTTGATTACAAACAAATCGTTCTCACAACGATTCTATAAGTCATCGCAACGATTTCTTTAGAACTCGTAACGACTTGCCCGTCGTAACGATTCCTTAAGTCATCGTAACGATTTCTTTAGAACTCGTAACGACTTGCCCGTCGTAACGATTCCTTAAGTCATCGTAACGATTTCTTTAGAATTCACAACGACTTGCTCGCCGTAACGATTTCTTAAGACATCATAACGATTTCTTTAGAATTCACAACGACTTGCTCGCCGTAACGATTTCTTAAGTCATCATAACGATTTCTTTAGAATTCATAACGACTTGCTCGCCGTAACGATTTCTTAAGTCATCATAACGATTTCTTTAGAATTTGCAACGACTTGCTCACCGTAACGATTTCTTAAGTTATCATAACGATTTCTTTAGAATTCGTAACGACTTGCTTTCTGCAACGATTTCTTTAGAGCTCATAACGATTTGCTTGCGCAACGATTTCTTTAGAAATTATAACGATTTGCTTCGCGCAATGATTTCTTTAGAACTCATAACGATTTGCTTCGCGCAACGATTTCTTTAGAACTCATAACGATTTGCTTCGCGCAACGATTTCTTTAGAACTCATAACGATTTGCTTCGCACAATGATTTCTTTAGAACTCATAACGATTTGCTTCGCGCAACGATTTCTTTAGAACTCATAACGATTTGCTTCGCGCAACGATTTCGTTAAAGTTCATAACGACTTGTTAAGTGACTATAACGTTTTGAATACAATGATTTGCTCTATATAAATGACTTGTTGGTATTCATAACGATTTCATAAGTCATATAGACAACGACTTTATGGTTTATATTGACATGACATTTATCTTAAAGCGTTGAATAGTCAAAGTCTTCTTTTATCTGTCTGACTGTTGTGCATTTAATGAAGATAGAACGTATCTCTGCATGCATACATATGATATCTTTTCATTATCGTTTATATTCTGTCAACTTCTTTTAGAACAAGCTACTTGGCATTACTATTTTGGTGAATATTCATTTCAACGTTTACTGACACCAAGAGACATCTAGCTGTCTACTATTCTAGCATTTAATATGTGCAGGGTCCTAAAGACATTCTGTCATACAACGTTGGACCATATAGACGCCAGAATACCTTATCTCTTTGCGTGCTCAAAGGGATAAAAATTGTTGAAACTTCCAAATGTCAAGCAGTCTAACGACTACCAATCTAAGAGACAACGGTTACTTCAACGGCCGTATTTCAAAAGAAGATATAAATACAGACAGAAGAGAAGAATGAAAATTAACGAAGTGGAGAACAAGCATCTCATATACACAAGCATTCAAATTCTTCTGAAAGAAGTCTAGAGCCAAGAATCTCATTCTTCATCATCCTTAGCTCTTCGCTCTCTGTGCTGTAATGAATTTCTAAGAGAGCCCGTGTTCTTCTGAGAGTGTGCCTTGTTTAGATCTGTTTGCTCTCAGTACTTGTTGCTTTAGATCTTGGCTTGAAAAAGCTTGATCTAGGGGCTTGAATTCATTCTGTTCTCTTTGTGGTGTTTCCCTTCGTGTGTGAAGGAAGACCTGGTGGGATCCAGGGTGCTGTTTCCCTTTGGTTGTGAAGGAAGACCTGGTGAGGTATCCAGAGTGTGGTTTTTCCTCTCTGGTGTGAAGGAATACCAGCTGTGCTGGGTGTTGTAGTGTCCATAGGGGGACTGTACCCGAGTTAGTGAAAACCTGAGTTGTTGCTCAGGGACTGGACGTAGGACTCCTAAGGAAAGGAGGTCCGAACCAGGATAATTCTTTGCGTTTTGTGATTGATTCTTTGTGAGTTTGTTGTTCATACTAACCGTTACTAACCAACATCGAAGATTGTTTTTGTGTATACTTTTACGTACAGGTGTCACCTAAATAGATTTTTAAAAGACCCATTCACCCCCCCTCTGGGCTAGTCAACTGGGCAACAAGTGGTATCAAAGCGAGTCTCTTCGACAAAGAAGAAGATCCAACAATCTGAAGAGTAATGATCCATGGCAGCCCAAGGTAACATTGAAGGTCAGTCTGTCAACCGATCCCCTCTCTTTGATGGTGAAGATTATGCTTATTGGAAGACCAGAATGGAATACTTTCTGCAAGGCCACGATTATCAGATATGGTCCATAGTAGAAGAAGGCGATCTTCTGGTCACAAATGAGAAAGCTCAGTGGACAGACGATGATAGGAAGAAGATCTCGCAGAATTGTAAAGCCTGTGTTGTGCCCTTAGTAAAAAGGAGTTCAACAGAGTTCCAGCCTGCAAATTTGCAATGGAAATGTGGGAAAAGCTTAGAATTACCTATGAAGGTACGGACAAGGTGAAGGAGACAAGAATTGATATTCTTGTTACACAATATGAAAGGTTTCAGATGCAATCAGGTGAATCCATAACTCAAATGTTCAGTCGATTTACAGATATAACAAATGGATTGGCTGGACTTGGGAAAACCTATGAGATTGGAGACATGGTGAGGAAAATTCTTAGATCCTTACCATCCTCATGGACCCCAAAGGTCACAGCTATTGAAGAAGCTAATGATCTAAAGAGAATGTCCTTGGAAAAACTCATTGGGTCCCTTATGGCCCATGAGATAAACATGGAGAGATTAGGAGAATCCTCCAGCAGGAAGAAGCAGTCAAATGCGCTCAAGGCTGATGAAGAGTTGTCAGAAGAATCACTGGACAACAGTGAGAACAACAAAGATAGTGATGATGAAGAATCTATGATGTCCAGAAGACTACAACAAATTCTAGCCAAAAAGAAGAAGTTTCAATCTGGCAGAAGATTCTTCAAGAAGAATAAAGAGTTTAAAAAGGCAGAAGGAAAAGATCTGAAGAAAGGAGAACCTACATGTTATGAGTGCAAGAAGCTTGGACATATCAAGGCAGAGTGTCCAAAGCTCAAGAAAGATGGACACAAGAAGAAAGATAACTTCAGACGATTCAAGAAATACAAGAAGAAGGCAATGGCAGCCGCATGAGAAAACAGCAGCGACTCAGACAGTGGGTCAAGCTCAACCAGTGATGACGAAGAAGCCAACTTGGCCTTCATGGCAAATACAGATGACAAGGTAACATCTGATTCCTCCTTCGATTCCTGCAATGATTCTGATTCTGATAATTTAGAGGATGCATTCAATGAACTATATGATAAATATAGAGATGTATCTAAATTATTGAAAGTCAGTAAGAAAAACATTACGTGGTTAGAAAATACAAACTCAGATCTAAAATCTGAAAATGAGCAACTAGAAAAACAGTTAACTGAACATAAAAGAAGAAATGAGTTATTATGTGAAGATCTAAAGGATAAGAATGAACAAATAATTAAGTTGGAAAAACAGGCAGGCACAAATGAACTAAAAACAGAAATAAAATCATTAACAGATGAAAATATACAGTTGTCTAGCACATTAGACAAATTCACTAATGGTAAAAACTCCTTAATATTAAAAGGTGCCAGAAGATCAGGTAAGAAGAAGAATGGATTAGGATATACACCCCCAGACAATGAAAAAACCATAGTTTATCCTAAAATATATCCAACGCCTAAATTTGTACCTGAACAAGACACTGCATACAAGGCAGATTTCAAATATATAGAAAAAATAACAAAATTATCCTGCTGCAGTCACTGTAACAAGTTAGGACATATCATAACCACATGCCCAACAAGACATAAGAAATGGATAATTAAAAGTAAACTCAATGATACTAACCAATCAGGACCCAAAAGAACTTGGGTACCTAAAACTTGATGTTTCTATTTCAGGGTAACACTCGATCATCCAAATGATATTTGGACAGTGGGTGCTCAAGGCACATGTCAGGGAATTGGAAGCTATTCACCCATCTCCAAGCTGAAGAAGGAACAGTTACCTATGGAGACAATGGGAAATGCACAGTAATTGGCAGTGGTTCTGTGAGCAACAAAGGAAAGATAGTCATTGAAGATGTATTGCTTGTCAAAGGGCTGAAGCACAACCTCATCAGCATCAGCAGCTTTGTGACAGAGGTCATCAGATTCAGTTTCAAGAGTCAAAGTGCAGCATACTAAAGGATGGAGCTGTAATCTTCGAAGCCAATAGGGAGAAGAACCTGTATGCGCTTCATCTTGAAGAACTCAAGGATCAGGATGTTTGCCTGGCAGCAAATAAAAGCCAGTCAACTAAACTGTGGCACATAAGACTTGGTCATTATAGCATAGATGGTATGAGAAAATTGTTAAAGAAAAATCTTGTGGAAGGTCTGCCAAAGGTCAGCACAAAATTGGATGGCGTCTGCAGACCTTGTGCCAAAGGAAAGCATGTTAAGAGCTCCTTCAAGTCAAAGACTATGGTAACAACCTCAAAACCCTTAGAACTCCTTCATATGGATTTATTCGGGTCAATGAGAACCACCAGTCTTGGAGGAAAGAATTTTGGTTTTGTTATTGTTGATGATTATTCTAGATTCACTTGGGTTTCCTTCTTGGAGCACAAAGATGATACATTTGAAACCTTTGTAAGCTTCAGCAAGAAAGTTCAGAAAGACAAGAAATTTGGCATTATTGGAATCCGGTCATGGAGGAGAATTTCAAAATGAAAGATTTGCTAAATTCTGTGATGACCAAGGGATCGAGCACAACTTCTCAGCACTAAGGACACCACAGCAAAATGGAATTGCTGAGAGAAAGAATATAACTCTATTGGATATGGCAAGAACAATGCTTTCGGAATATGATCTGCCAAGGTATTTCTGGGCTGAAGCAGTCAACACAGCAAGCTACATTATCAACAGAGTAATGATCAGGTCAATCCTAAAGAAGACTGCATATGAACTGTTCAAAGGAAAGAAACCAAAGATCAGTCACTTCAGGACGTTTGGATGTCCTTGCTTCATCCACAACAATGGAAAAAGGGACATTGGTAAGTTGGATGCCAAATCAGATGAAGGCATCTTCATGGGGTACACCTCTAAACCCAAAGGCTATAGAGTATTTAATAAACACACTTTATTAATTGAACAGTCTATACATATTATTTTTGATGAAACTAACCCTTCCTTGAGAAAGGAAGAAGATAGTGACAATGATGATACAGATGAACTGTCCAAGAAACTAAAGAATACATCAATTGAGAATAAGGATGATCCACCTCTGGAAGACATGCAACAAAAGGAAATTACACATGAAAATCTTCCAAAGGAGTGGAGATACAAGAAAGATCATCCACCTGAGAATATCATTGGTGATCCATCTATTGGGGTAAGAACAAGAGGTAACATGATACCTTGTGATTATTTAGCATTTGTTTCTCAAATAGAGCCAAGGACAGTCAATGAAGCTCTTGGTGATGAATCTTGGATCTTGGCCATGCAAGATGAACTAAATCAGTTCAAGAGAAACCAAGTATGGTCACTTGTTCCTAGACCATAAAACCATCCAGTTATTGGCACCAAATGGGTGTTCAGAAACAAATTGGATGAGACTGGTGTAATATTGAGAAACAAGGCCAGATTGGTGGCTCAAGGCTATTCCCAAGAAGAAGGCATAGATTTCGATGAAACCTATGCACATGTAGCCAGACTTGAGGCTATTAGAATATTACTTGCATATGCATCAGCATTAGACTTAAAACTATTTCAAATGGATGTCAAATCTGCATTCTTAAATGGTTTTATAAAAGAGGAAGTTTATGTGGAACAACCCCTGGGTTTTGATGACACAGAATTTCCTAATCATGTTTTCAAACTTCATAAAGCTTTATATGGATTAAAGCAAGCACCTAGAGCCTGGTATGAAAGGCTTAGTTCTTTTTTTCTAAACCATGGTTTCAGTAGAGGTCAAGTAGATAGCACTCTTTTTGTAAAATCAAAAGTTAAATGCATACTACTTGTACGGATTTATGTAGATGATATTATCTTTAGATCTACTGATGAATCCCTTTGCAAGTATTTTGGAAAGTTGATGCAGGGAGAATTTGAGATGAGTATGATGGGAGAGCTCAATTATTTCCTTGGACTACAAATCAAGCAAGGAAAAGAAGGAACTCACATCTGCCAAGCAAAGTACACAAAAGAACTCTTGAAGAAATTTAGATTCGATAACACCAAGCCACTGTCAACACCCATGAGTACATCAACAAGGATGGACAGTGACAAAGATGGTAAGAAAGTAGATAAAAAGATCTACAGAGGTATGATATGTCATTGCTTTATTTAACAGCTAGTAGACCTGATATTCTATTTAGTGTATGCATGTGTGCTAGGTATCAAGCAGATCCTAGAGAATCACATTTAATCTCTGTAAAAAGAATATTTAGATATTTAGCTAGAACTCATGATTTAGGTCTGTGGTATCCAAAATCTTGTGAAATTAATTTAGTAGGATACTCTGATGCTGACTATGCTGGATGCAAAGTAGATAGAAAAAGCACCAGTGGTGGCTGTCAATTTCTTGCAGGATGTTTGATATCCTGGTCCTCAAAGAAACAAAATTCAGTAGCACTGTCTACAGCTGAAGCTGAGTACGTGGCTGCTGGAAGTTGTTGTACACAACTCCTATAGATAAAGCAACAACTTGAATATTTCGGTTTAAATATCAAATCAATTCCACTACTGTGTGACAACACCAGTGCCATCAATCTCACCAAAAATCTAGTTCAGTACTCAAGGACCAAACATATTGAGGTCAGATATCATTTTAATCGTGACCATATAGCTAATGGTAATATTAAAATTTCATTTATTGATACAAATGGTCAGCTAGCAGATATCTTCACAAAACCTTACCTGAAGAGAGATTTACATCTCTTAGAAGGGAATTGGGCATGTGTAATTTGTGAAAAGATTTCTGTTTAAAACTGGCATATAAATTTTTAGAATTAAGTAAATTTTTCCCTCCATGGATTTAAGCAAAAGAAATTCAAATTATCACTCCTGACCGCTCTTTTATTAAAATCGGTTTGAATAGTCAAACTCTTCTATCGTTTTCTGCTGCCTTTTGGCGCCTCACTTTCCACAGCATTTATTTAATCACAAAAATCGATGTGGGAACGTTTCATCTCCCATCTTCTATATTTTTCCTCTTTCGTCTGGTTGCCTAAGCCGATGCCCTAATGACTCGGACATCGACTCTCTGCAAGTTTGAAGCTCTTCTCTCCTTCCTGCGACAAATTTCTTGAGGGCTTTCACTCCTTCTTCCACCTCAATCCTCCAGAAAACCTTTTCACCCGAATCCATGGCCACATCTGTCATTTCCGGCAGTCTGGGTGGTTACAGCGCCGAGTTTCTCTCTCCTGAGCAGCAGGGAAGGTTCACCTTTATGAAGACCAAGCTCTGTGGAAATAAAGCAGTAGATGTTGCTGATCTTGAGAAGAATGGGATGCACAGTGTTGTGGCAGCCTTAAGAAGGATGAAGTGGTCAGTTATTTCAACCTTCTCTGAGGTAAGCTATCCAGACCTTGTGAATGCATTCTATGTTTGCTTGAAATCAAGTCAGATGGATCTGTGACGTCTTCAGTCAAAGGAATCCCCATAAAGATTGATCATGATCTTTTGAAGATGTTGTTTGATGTGAGCACAACCGGTCATAGCGGAGTCCACTCTGTGGATACAAAGGTAAAGGGTCTCGGAATTGTTGGACCTGAGTATCGTCTTAGAGATGGAAAAATAGATATCAATCAAATGAATGCTTTCAACCGTCTCCTTCACTTTATAGTCTGTCAGATAATCGCTCCCAGAAGTACAACATTTTCAACCTGTACAAAGGCAGATTCAGATATGATGTTCTGGGTCATACAGAACAAGGAGATAAACATGGCCGCTGTAATGTTAGAAAGGATGAAATTTGCTAGTGATCAGATTTGGGATACAAAGAGCAAGCTCAATGTTTCTCTGCCCTATGCTCATCTGCTTACCAAGATTTTCAAGTTTTTTGGTATTGATTTGTCAGGAGCAGTCGTTGAAAAGATGGGCCAAGCTATTAGGTCCAGAAATATAAGGAAAAGTGGTTTCTCAGTTGTGGAGAGGCCTTTATGGAAGAAGTTCAGGAACTTCAGGAAGAAGTGCAAGCAGCAATCGCATAACCAGTAGCTGTAGCCCCAACTATGCCAGAGCAAGAAGAATTAGCATCTGCAGCAACCCCTATCTTGGAATCAGCAGCAGAAGAGTCAGCAGCAGCTGTAGACTCTCAATTTGTAGAAGAATTTCCAGAAGAATCAGCAAGAGTAGCTGTGGAGAGTTCTAATGAAAGAATTGAGGACATCTCTCCTGAGGAAATTATCCCCTTTGTGTCTACAACAGCAGACCATCTACCCACCTCTATTGTAGCCTCTATACTTAGAGGGGTAGTGGACTCTATTCTCTCCACCCCAGTCACTTCAGAGACTGGTGGTTGTTCCGTAGAGGAAGTTGTGGCATCTGGCCACATTGCAGAATCTGTAGCAGCTGCACCAGTTCAGGAGGAGCAATCAGGTGCTCCAGAAGATGTCTTGATGGAGGAAGCTCCTATTCAGGGGGAGCAGCCTTGTGAAAGACAAGAGGTCACAGAAGAAGCAGCACACACTGATATGCCTATGGGCAGTGTGCCTGCTGAAGGAATCTTTGCCAGTTCACAGGGTGATGGCACTCAGGGGGAGGAACATGACAATCCCCCAGGTAATGATGCTAGAGATGGGGAGACAGCCAGCTCCTCAGAATTAGATGATGATCAGCAGCCTCCAGCTTCAGAGGCAAGGGAGAAAGGAAAAGAAGTGGTTTCCGATGTTCCACTCTTAGCAGATACTCCTTTCGAGAGGCAGGTGAAATAGAAAATAGTCATAAATTTGAAGCCTGTTATTGAGAGATTGGATGTTCAAGGTAAAATCTTATGCTCTCTCTAATCAGATGTAAATTCCATTTTCATGACCCAAGCTTCATCTTCCAAGGAGATTTCAAGTATCAGAAATGCCATGAAATGGTTCAACAACGAGATGGGCAGCATGAAGTCAATGCTCTCTGAGATTCTGAAGGTGGTTGGAGCTCAAGTTACTCCTCCTCATCCACCTCCTGCAACTCAAGTTCCAGAATCAGGGCCATCAGGGTCATCAGTTCCAGTGTTCGGACCATCAGCAGCAGCAACAGCAGAGGCAGAGGTCAATGAGCAAGGGTCTTTTGGGCCAGCTGAGCAGGATAAAGGGCCTCCAAGGCCTGCTGAGAAGATGTCAGGGCCATCAGGGCCATTGGAGTTTGAACCTGTGCAGATTTTGGTTGAAGAAGCAGTTTTGGTTCCTGAGCCTCCAGCTCCCACTTCTTCCCAAACACCTGTTCCTCAATCCCCACCTTCATCCTCCACTGCACCTCCTGCCCCACAGACTTTCAAAAAACCTCAACCTAGACCCATCTCCTCTCCAACACCCTTTCCCTCTCAATCCACCTCCTTTCTTGCCTCATCTCTTGTTTCTTCCACCATTGTTTCACCTCTACCATCCTCTCCACCTGAGCTTCCACCAGCATCCTCTTCTGCAGGGCCCTCTTCTTCTGGCCCTTCTACATCAGACACTTTTACTCTTCCTACTGTAACTCTTGACTATATTTTCAATCCACCTACACCTCCCTCCTTCATTACCATTATTCCTGAGGGTGCCCAACTCACACATGTGGAAATCCAGGATATCAAGGATGAATTTGAAGTAGCAATACTTCGTTCAGTCCTAGCTGTTGGAACCCACACTCACAGGTCAGGCTCTTCTAGTCCTGTCTCTAAAAAGAGGAGACTCACCTCCGCTCATCCTGTCTCTTATGAAACTTACTATCCTCCCCTGTGGTTTTCCCTCTCTATCTCCAACAAGCAGAAACCTATCTATGAAGAATATCTTCAAAAGGTAGTTTTTGCCCACATTTTTGGCCTTCCTTTCCAAAATCCTTCTGAACATTTCACCACTATCTTTCCTTATACCCATCTCTCTAAGGCTCATCATTCCAAAGTCTTCTCCATGCCTGAAGCCAAAACTGAAGAGCAGTGGGCTCGGAGCCATAAAGATCTGTACAGTCAATTCCGTCGAGCTCAAGCTGCCAGATTTCCCCCTAGGGAAGCTCCTCTTCCCCTTTCTGAATGGTTCCAGATCCACCATAAAAATCTGTTTGGCCCCTTCATTCAGAAAGAAATCAAATTTATCCGGCAGTATTAGATGTATAGTAACTACTGCTATGTACATCGCCTCCCAGAATCTCAGTTGGGTCAATTTCGTGCAGCCATCAGGGCCCTCAGTTCAAGCGCAGCTCATACTGAGTCCCTTAAGGTTGATTTTGCCACCTTGGTTATTCCTAATATAGTGTTCCTTCCCCCTCTCCATGCCTTGATTATGGAATCTTCTGTGGGAACACTTATCTTTGAGCGAGCTGCAAGGGTAATGGCCAGATTATTTGTGCAAGATGGCCGTGACTTATCCTTCCCCAGATTCGTCATTCGGCAGTATCTTCAGGGGCATATCAAGGCAGATGTTCTGGCCCCTATTCTCTCTGAATGCGAGCGGTTGTCTCCTGAAGAGTGGCAGAAGCTTTATTCGTTGTCTGCTCAGCAGCTCAGCGATCTAAATGCCTCTCAGGCCAGTTCAAATCAACCTCTCTTGTCTCCTGGTGAATTTTTGGATGCCAACTCTCTTCACCTCATCAGGGACTCCTATCTGACCTGGGTCGAAAGATACAAGGTTTTCTTTGCTTTAAAGCAAGAGCTTAAGTCGCTTAAGATTGACTATCCCCTCAAGATTGAAGCTTTCCTTTAGTTTGCCAGCTTTGGGTCCTTCTTAACTTACAAATTAGCCTCGGGCCGTGTTAAGTATGGGGACTTCATTTCAGATCAAAGACAGCTTCATATCAAAAGGATGGCTCCCACTATGGGACCCTCCTATCAAATTGACTTTGGGGCCTTTCAAGCCTTCTTTGAAGAGCAGGAACGCCAGGCAATCCCTGTACTCAAGCGTTTTGGCTCCTTGTTATCCCCTGCTTATTACTTATCTGTAAATCCTCAAAACTAATAAATATATGTTGGTTGTCTACCCTTCCATCTTTTCTCTTCATTCTTTGTCTCAGATTATCTTTTTGCTTAATGACAAAAAGGGGGAGAAAAATACTTACCATGTCTGAAATACATTCTGCAAATATTCAAATTCTCTATTCATGCTTATTGTTAAGTTTTTTTTTTTTTTTATTATTCATGCTTATTAAGTTTTGTCATCACCAAAATGGGGGAGATTGATGCTCAGTTTGTCCCCATGTAATTTTAATTAATTACATATTTATTTTGGTGATTAACAAAACCAAACAAAACCCTATCAAAAAGTTCTAACACATTCTTCATAAGTCTTAAGTACAGGAAATATACCAAGGTCAAACAAGCCAATATTGGTAAGTACTACCTTTCTGAAGCTTTAATCATCTCAAGGTCATATTTCTCTAAGTCCACATCGACTTCTGTTGAAAGTCACAACGACTTCCTTTAGTGCTATAACGATTTGAATTCATAATGATTTCTTAAGTGTCTGAACGACTTCTTTACTGTGACATCGTTTGATTACAAACAAATCGTTCTCACAATGATTCTATAAGTCATCGCAACGATTTCTTTAGAACTCGTAACGACTTGCCCGTCGTAACGATTCCTTAAGTCATCGTAATGATTTCTTTAGAACTCGTAACGACTTGCCCGTCGTAACGATTCCTTAAGTCATCGTAACGATTTCTTTAGAATTCGCAACGACTTGCTCGCCGTAACGATTTCTTAAGTCATCATAATGATTTCTTTAGAATTCGCAACGACTTGCTCGCCGTAACGATTTCTTAAGTTATCATAACGATTTCTTTAGAATTCGCAACGACTTGCTTTCTACGACGATTTCTTTAGAGCTCATAACAATTTAGTTCGCGCAACGATTTCTTTAGAAATTATAACGATTTGCTTCGCGCAACGATTTCTTTAGAACTCATAACGATTTGCTTTGCGCAACGATTTCTTTAGAACTCATAACGATTTGCTTCACGCAACGATTTCATTAGAACTCATAACGATTTGCTTTGCGCAACGATTTCTTTAGGACTCATAACGATTTGCTTCGCGCAACGATTTCTTTAGAACTCATAACGATTTGCTTCGTGCAACGATTTCTTTAGAACTCATAATGATTTGCTTCGTGCAACGATTTCTTTAGAACTCATAATGATTTGCTTCGCGCAATGATTTCGTTAAAGTTCATAGCAACTTGTTAAGTGACTATAACGTTTTGAATACAACGATTTGCTCTTTATAAATGACTTGTTGGTATTCATAACGATTTCATAAGTCATATAGACAACGACTTTATGGTTTATATCGACGTGACATTTATCTTAAAGCGTTGAATAGTCAAGTCTTCTTTTATCTGTCTGACTGCTGTGCATTTAATGAAGACAGAACGTATCTCTGCATGTATACAGATGATATGTTTTCATTATCGTGCATATTCTGTCAACTTCTTTTAGAACAAGCTACTTGGCATTACTATTTTGGTGAATATTCATTTCAACGTTTACTGACACCAAGAGATAGCCTAGCTGTCTACTGTTCTAGCATTTAATATGTGCAGGGTCCTAAAGACATTCTGTCATACAACGTTGGACCATATAGACGCCAGAAGACCTTATCTCTTTGCGTGCTCAAAGGGATAAAAGATTGTTGAAACTTCCAAATGTCAAGCAGTCTAACGACTACCAATCTAAGAGACAACGGTTACTTCAACGGCCGTATTTCAAAAGAAGATATAAATACAGACATAATAGAAGAATGAAAAGTAACGAAGTTGAGAACAAGCATCTCATATACACAAGCATTCAAATTCTTCTGAAAGAAGTCTAGAGCCAAGAATCTCATTCCTCATCATCCTTAGCTCTTTTCTCTCTGTGCTGTAATCGAATTTCTAAGAGAGCCCGTGTAGTTCTGAGAGTGTGCCTTGTTTAGATCTGTTTGCTCTCAGTACTTGTTGCTTCAGATCTTGGCTTGAAAAAGCTTAATTTAGGGGCTTGAATTCATTCTATTCTCTTTGTGGTGTTTCCCTTCGTGTGTGAAGGAAGACTGGTGGGATCCAGGGTGCTGTTTCCCTTCGGTTGTGAAGGAAGACCTGGTGAGGTATCCAGGGTGTGGTTTTTCCCTTCTGGTGTGAAGGAAGACCAGCTGTGCTGGTGTTGTAGTGTCCATAAGGGGACTGTACCTGAGTTAGTGAAAACCTGAGTTGTTGCTCAGGGACTGGACGTAGGACTCCTAAGGAAAGGAGGTCCGAACCAGGATAATTCTTTGCGTTGTGTGATTGATTCTTTGTGAGTTTGTTGTTCATACTAACCGTTACTAACCAACATCGAAGATTGTTTTTGTGTATACTTTTACGTACAGGTGTCACTAAATAGATTTTTAAAAGACCCATTCACCCCCCTCTGGGCTAGTCAACTGGGCAACACGACTAGTGTAGGACTATACTAGGAACTAGCATTGGTGCCACAGGTATAGAAAGAATCGGAAACGGCGAAGACTCCATGGGAAATGGAACTCTGTAAGGACTTACCTGTCTCTGGTGCTGTCGCGACGCCACAGGCCGTCGCGACGTCGCGACGCCTCAGGCTGTCGCGGCCATGTCGCGATGCCACAGAGTGTCGCGATGATGCCTCGGTGGCCAAGTCGGTCGCAACATCATCGCGACCTCTATAACGGTCACGATCTCAGCCGACGGGCATCTTGGTACAGTCCTCCCAAGGACCGCCCCAAAATCGGTACAAACCATCTCTATAGGGGGAGGGGGCATGGGAAACACTAGGAAAGCTTGTAAATGCACCAAACCACCCTCAAAACCTCATAAAACATGGATTACAAGGAACCTACACTCGAAGGAAACCTCACTCACCATGAGCATGATTATCACACACCCCACGACCCCAAACCACGGAGAAACCACCATCTCAAGGGGAAAGGGAGCATGCTCAGAACGAGAGGAGTCAAGGGTCCCTACCTCCAAGAGTAGAGCCGACTCGTTGGGGCCTTCACGTCAGAATGGCCACCTCCTCTTCGCTCCAAGCACCACGAGCACGTCACCTACACCAAGGGGACGTCACCTCCTCGCCACAAGCACCACAAAACCACCGGAGAATGCAAGAGAGCTTGGGAGAGAAAGAAGGAAGAAGAATAAGAAGAAGAAGGAAAGGGAGAGAGGGGGAAATGGGGCGCCGACCTCGGTTTTAAACTGATGGGCCCCGAGACGCGATGGGTCGGCCTGGCGTGGCAACAAGCATGTCACGACGCCCCCGGGCATCGCGACCATGTTGTGACAACCATCCCCGGTGTGACACCAAAAAGGCGGTCATACCTCAAAGATCGAGAAACCAGAACATGACGGCCTGCTAGGTCACGTCAACGTTGTACGCACCTGATACCCGACAAATCCATTCTGACAGAAAGGATAGCGGTCAGATCGGTCAGAAAAGTAGTCGCGATGACTTTATACGGCACAACAAGAATGTGATGCCCATCCCAGTTGCGACCATGTCGCGACGGCCAAGTGTGCCGCGACCAAAACCTATCGCGACAAGCTCCCTTGGTGTGACCATGTCATGACCAGGGTGTCTGTTGCGACCCTGAGAATAGGACCAAGGGCCCAAGAGGGCCGGGTCTTACATCCTACCTGCCTTAAAGAAGTTTCATCCTCGAAATTAAAGAGAAACTCAATTTCAGCAAGAAGCAACACAAAAGGGAAAACAACGTACCGATCAATCAAACAAATACGGGAACTTCTCTCTCATCTCGTCCACGCGCTCCCAAGTGGCCTCACCACCAACGCGGTTCTCCCAAACAACCTTGATCAGTGGAATCTACTTTCAGTGCAACTGCTGCACTCTGCGGTCCACAACTCTGACCAGGTACTCTGGCACTGACATTTCTGGTGCTACCTCAAGCTGCGAGTAGTCCAAAAAGTACGACGGATCTGCAACGTACCTCCTGAACTGAGAAACGTAGAAAACACTATGCACTCCTGCCAACTCTGCCGGAAGACACAACCTGTAAGCCACCTCACCGATCCTCTCTGTGATGGGGAAAGGTCCAATATACCATGGACTGAGCTTTCCCTTCCTGCCAAACCTCATGACGCCCTTGGTCAGAAAAACCCGCAAGAACTCAAGGTCACCCACGCTGAACTGCAACGGCCTCCTGCGGACATCTGCATAGCTCTTTTGTCTGTTAGGTGCTGCCTGAAGCCTCCGCCTGACTAAACTGACTGTGTCTGCACACTGTTGCACCATCTCTGGTCCCAAAAGCTGCCTCTCACCCACTTCAAACCAGTGAAGTGGTGTCCTGCACAGTCGACCATACAAAGCCTCGTATGGTGCCATTCCAATGCTTGAGTGATATCTATTGTTGTATGAAAGCTCTACCATCGGAAGGTGGGACTCCCAGGTGCCACCCTAGTCCAAGCAACAAGCTCTCAACATATACTCCAAAGTCTGAATAGCCCTCTCTGACTGACCATCTGACTGCGGATGATAGGCTAAACTCAGTCTCAACTCTATTACAAGAGCTCTCTACAAACTACGCCAAAACCCTGAAGTGAACCTCGGATCTCTATCGGAGATGATAGAAACTGGGGTTCTGTGTAATGGAACAACTCGGTCCACATACAGTCTGGCAAGCCTGTCCACTGACCAAGACATCATGACTGGAAGGAAGTGCGCTGACTTGGTCAACCTGTCTATGGTCACCCAGATACCATCATGCCTCTGAGGAGTACGGCGCAAACCAACCACAAAGTCCATGGTGAGGTCATCCCACTTTCACTCGGGAATGGGCAACGACTGCAGCTCACCACTAGGATGCTGATGCTCAGCCTTCACCTGCTGACAGGTGAGGCACCGAGCGACAAACTCTTCCATGCCCCTCTTCATCCCTGGCCACCAGAAGAACTTCCTCAAGTTATGATGCATCCTGGTGGAACCAAGATGAATAGCATACCTCAACCTGTGTGCCTTTGACAACAGCGCCTGGCGTGCATCACAAGGAGCGTACAATTTTCCTCTGAACCTAACCTCACTGTCCTTGTCCAGCTCAACATCTGGCATCTGCAAAATATCTGCCAACTCTATATCTGCCTGATGTGCCTCCAGCACCTGACGGTACACTGACGGGCAAACTGGTCATCACTGCACGGTCTCTGTACCTCGAAGGGCAGAAAAATCCCTGAGACAGGTTCTCAAACAACCTCCACTCTCTGACTAGCAACGAATTCAGGCGAACCCGTCTGCTCAAAGAGACCGCTACGAAGTTAGCCCTTTCTCGGGTAATAGGAGAGGGTAAGGTCGTAGTCCTTCAAGTACTATATCCATCTGCGCTGCCTCAAGTTCAAATTCTTCTGGGTGAAAATGTACTGCAAACTCTGATGGTCAGTGAAGATCTCAACCACCTCGCCGTACAAATAGTGCCTCCACAACTTCAGAGCAAACACCACTGCTGCCAACTCTAAGTCATGGGTAGGGTAGTTCCTCTCATGCTTCTTCAGCTGCCGAGAAGCAAAGGCAACGACCCCACCATGCTGCATCAGCACTACACCCAAACTTGACCTCGAAGCGTCGGTGTAGACCACAAAACCTCCAGTACCTAACGGCAAGACCAACACTGGTGCTGAAGTCAATCTCGTCTTCAGCTCCTGGAAACTCCGCTCGCAGTCCTCAGTCCAAACAAATCTGGTATCAAGCCTGGTCAACCTGGTCAATGGCTCTGCAATCCTAAAAAATCCTAGATGAACCTCCTGTAATAGCCTGCCAAACCCAGAAAATTGTGAACTTCTGACATTGAAGTGGGCTACTCCCAAGACAACACTGCCTCAACCTTGGCAGGGTCCACTGCCACACCAGAGCCTGAGATCACGTGCCCGAGAAAGTGCACCTCCCTCAGTAAAAATTCACACTTGTCGAACTTGGCATAAAGTTGGTGACTCTGCAATGTCTCTAGCATGATCCTCAAATGCTCCTCGTGCTCCTCCTCAGAAGCCGAGTAGACCAAAATGTCATCTACAAAGATGACCACAAACCTATTCAGGTACTCACTTAACACTCTGTGCATCAAATCCATAAAAGCTGTTGGCGCGTTCGTGAGCCCAAACGACATCACGACGAACTCAAAGTGACCATACCTCGAGCGGAAAGCTGTCATGCCAATATTTGACTCTCTGATCCTCAACTGGTAGTAGCCTGATCTCAATTCAATCTTCAAAAACACCTTGGCTGACTGCAACTAATCAAACAAGTCATCGATCCTGGGCAATGGATACTTGTTCTTCACTGTTACCTTGTTCAGCTGCCTATAATCGATGCATAATCTCAAGCTGCCATCCTTCTTCCTCACGAACAGCACTGGCGCTCCCCACGGGGAATGGCTCAGACGAATAAAACCCAACTCAAGCAACTCCTACAACTGGCGCTTCAACTCGCGTAACTCAGCTGGAGCCATCTGGTATGGTGCCTTAGACAAAGGCATCGTACCATGCAAAAGCTCAATGGAGAACTCCACCTCCCGCTCAGGTGGTAACCCAGGTACGTCCTCCAGAAAAACATCAGAGGACTCACAAACAACAGGTACATAAAAAACCGACGACCTGCTAGGCTCAGAAGAACAAACATAAGCAAGATATGCTACGCAACCATCGCAGATCAAACGACGATCTCTATAGAAAGAAATAAAAGGTCGATGGGTAGACCGGATACCTCGGAAGCTGAGAATAGGCGCTCTAGGTATCTCAAACCGAACGGCCTTCCGCTGACAATCTACCATAGCTGAGTGAGACTCCAACCAGTCCATGCCCAGGATGATGTCAAAGTCATGAAGCTGCAACACGTACAACCTAGCCGGCAACTGGTGTCCCTGGTCCTCAACTGTAACACCCTCTAGTAACCGAAAGAACGCATGTAATCACCGGACGGGAGATCGACCATCACATTACACTGCCTCTCGGGGGTGTGACGAATGAGCGACTCGTAAAACTACTCAGTAGCTACTGAGGGTACTGGAACTGCGGAAACTACTGAGTGTACTGCACTGGCTGCTGGACATGCCCCATCGGGCAATCCCTCCTGAAGAGGCTCGACAAAGCACAAGTGTAACAGAGTGCCTCCTGCCTGCCCTGCTCGGCTCCCTACTAGACCGACTACTCTGCAAACCTCGACTGGCGCTTCTGCTGCTTGCCCTGACCACCTCCATGAGTGGTCATCTTCTTAAACCCTGAGCGCAAACCGGAACTGCCTGAGTCCGAAGAAGAAGAAGTCAAACTACCATGACTACCTACGGGCCACTGGTACGGTGTGGTCCTGGAGGAAGCTCCTCCCTATTGCTACTGTTGTTGCTGCTGCTAGGGCTGCCAGGTCTCTCTCTCTAAGGCGGTGGCCTTAGCCACTGCCACTCCCAAGGTGGTGCACATATGGGCGATCACGCCCCACCTCAAATCCGGCCTCAATACTGCAATAAACCCTTCTGCACAAGCCTACTCAATGCTTGCCACATGAGGAACATGCCTCAACAACTTGACAAACCTCTGGTGATACTGAGCAACCGTCATATCACAAAAAATTCAAAAATCAAAAAATCACAAAAAAATGGAGCTTCACAGGTAAGTATCCATATCCCTATGTAACGACCCCAAGAACCCGACCTTTTTTCTTATATAAAAGAGGTCCTCAGGGCCTCAAACTAGGAGAGTGCACCCTCCCCCAAAGGGAGAGAATGTTCTCACTCCACCAGTGAGGGCAACCCGGTCCTAAGCTATTATCATAAAAAAAGTGAATACAGAGTCCATGAGGCATACCCCAGTTAAACCAATCTAACATGCATGAGGCCAGACTTATCTATAACCATCGGCCCCTTACAAACATGTGGTAAATTGTCCGCCCCCTAGAAAATATCATTTTGTCTATTTTTAATAGCTAAATTAGCCAAAGAGTCTGCAAGTTGATTTGTTTCCCGGTACACGTGAGACAGCTGAATAGGCTTCCTATTGAAAAGAACTTTAGCTTCTCTCCACCATCTGTAGGAACGCCAAGATAGAACCTTATCCTCACTAATTGACTTCACAAGAACCTGAGAGTCAGAGTAGACAATGGATAGCCTGTAACCCAAGGAAGTTGCCAGCCGAAGTCCATCACAAAGCGCTCTTATTTCTGCAATCATACTGGTCCCCTCCCCATAGTAATGAGTGAAGGCAACATGAACATGCCCCTGAGAATCACGAATGCAACCACCACCTCCACATTCCCCGGAATTCCCTTTGCAAGCACCATCAACATTAAGGCTGAAATCACATATAGGAGGAATCCATCTAATAAGCTTAACCATCTTGGCAGGACACTTAGGGATGTAGCCGAAACCATGAAGGATCTGCAACTCGCAAGAGGTAGGCGCTACCTTAAAGTGGAGTTTAGAGAGTAAATGTCAAGTGGTAGATTTAATGTTGCTGATGATGACCCCAACAGAAACCTGAGTATCCTCAAACCTTCTTAAGCATCTTCCCTTCTAGATTTCCCACAATATGAGAGTGAGGGTGTATAGAGAAACAAAGCCATAAGGGGATCTGATATTTGAATTCTGAATAACACTCCACAGACGGGCAGTAATATGGCTATGTAGGATGACCCTTGGGGAAAGAAGAGGATGAATCCAACGCCAAAGAGTGGCAGTAGCATCGCTATGAATAAACAAGTGGTCAAGGTCTTCAATTAGAGGGTGCTTACAACAAGAACAACGAGACACCAATGAAATCCCAGCTTCAGAAATATGCCCATCAATAGGAACAGCCCGGTTTAAGATTTTCCATGCAAATAGAGATGCTCTACGGTAGAAGGAGTTGTGCCAGATTTTTGCAAGGAACGGTCTTTGCACTCCCTTAGGTCTGATCAGGTTGTAAGTAGATTTAGTAGAGAATGAGCCATTGTTGGAAGCGACCCACATACATTTATCTTCTTCATCATTAAGAGCCAAGCCTTCCATAACTGACTGGGGAATCTTGGACCTGATAGGATGGGAAGCATCCATAACCACCTCGCTCAGTGAGGCTCCCACTTCCTCATTATCAACATGGATGATAGCGCCGAGAGATGTTTCACCAATCCAATTGTCATGAAGAATATTGATACTCTTACCATTTCCATGAACCCATCTAGTATTCTCATTCAGAATTTTCATAGCTTCCATGTAAATATCATGCTATTTAAAGAATACCGTCTTCTAGCATAAGAGGCCCAGAGAGATTGGCTATGTCCGATGTTCCATAATTGCTTAATAGCCAAGGATAAATGCACATGCCATAAGCTGCGAACCCCAAGGCTGCCTTCAAGAATAGGTTTCTGAATTGTTGACCAAGCTACCCAATGCCGGTGATGAGCACCATTCGTGCCATCCCAAAAGAAAGCATCTGAAGCTCTTTTGATGTATGATATGATAGACTTCGGGATATAAGAAGCAGCAGCAAGGTGGATAGGGAGAGATGAGATCACAGAATTGATCAAAGTTAACCTTCCTGCTTGAGACAATAATTTAGACTTCCATGCATGTAATTTGCCATTTACTCTATCAATCAAAAATTTATAATCCTCAGTGATCATTCTGCCAGATTTCAAAGGAACGCCCAAGTAGTTGATTTTACCAAGTTGCCTCGTATAACCAGTGATTTCTCTGATGTTGTGGGCGGCGTAAGCAGGAGCCTTATCAGGTAACATAATGCAGCTTTTGTGAGGATTAATATACTGACCATAAGATTGGGCATGTTTATTTAGAAAATCCATCAGCCTTCTAACGTTTCTAGTACCCCCATTGGAGAAAATTAGCATGTCGTCCGCATAAAGAAGATGAGAGGGGGGAGGACAGCCCCTTGGACCAGAGTAAGGGGTAAGGTAACTAGCAGTGACCATGCTCTTTATACCTCTGCTAAGGGCCTCTTCCATAATGATAAATAAAGCTGGAGCAATGGGGTCCCCCTGTCGAAGACCTCTGGAAGAATGTAAGTAGCCAGCCGGGGAGCCATTAAAAAGGACAGAGAACCAGCAGTTAGAGATCATCATACTAATGTATGAGA
Organism: Colocasia esculenta; assembly: GCA_014218235.1. Classification (NCBI taxonomy): domain Eukaryota; kingdom Viridiplantae; phylum Streptophyta; class Magnoliopsida; order Alismatales; family Araceae; genus Colocasia; species Colocasia esculenta. The sequence continues at coordinate 97,709,376 of CM024754.1, read as the reverse complement.
TAAACCTGGAGGAGAAACCAAATTTCTTCATAACAGCAAAGAGGAAATCCCATTCAACACTGTCGTAAGCTTTTTTAATGTCTAATTTGAAAACAACATTATTGCCTCTGGTTTTGCGCCCAATGTCCTTGACCAGTTGCCTAGCCATAGAAACGTTGTCCAGGATAAATCTACCTCTAACAAATGCACCTTGCTCTTTAGAAATAATCATAGGAAGAATACTGGTCAGCTTGTCACACAGAATTACAGAAACAATTTTGTAGCAAAAATTGCATAAACTGACCGGCCTGTAATCATTAAAAGAACTCGGATGGTCCTTCTTTGGAATAAGGGCAATGTGAGTTGAAGTAACACCTCTGGAGAAAGGAAAGCCACTGAAAAAACCTTTGACAACTGCATAAACATCATCTCCCACAATGTCCCAACATGCGGTAAAAAAAGAACCACTAAAACCGTGAGGTCCAGGGGCACTGGTGCCTTTAAGATTCCAAACCGCCATTTTAACCTCATTTTTATCAGGTGTCTCACACAAGGCATCATTCTGATCAGCAGAAATAAGCGTAGGGATGACATTAAAAAGCGATTCATCAACAGTATTATTATTAGAATGAAGAAGGGACTCATAATAATTGACTGCCTCCTTAGACAAAACCTCCTGGTCCTCACACCAAATACCGTTCACCTGAAGTCTGTGAATTTTATTTCTCCTTCTGTTTCCTTGAACAACTGCATGGTAAAATGCTGTGTTTTTATCCCCGTCTTCCATCCAGTCTAAGCGTGCAGCCCCCAAATTAGCACGATTGGCAGCTGATGGGTTGTCATCGAAATCCTCCTGCTTGGCCTTCACCTCGTTTTCCCATTTGCGCACATTATCATTAACATCACCAAAAACCTGTTTGTTCCAAGACCAAAGGGCACCCCTGATAGCCTTCAGTTTAAGATGAAGAGTAACGAAATGATTAGGATGATCATCATTCACCTCTTTCCAGGCTGATTGAACTGTATTCATAAATGTGTCATGAGAAATCCACATAGTTTGAAAGATAAATCTGGCTGGGCCTCTGGCATAAATAACACAAGAAGCTAGAAGAGGAACATGATCAGATAGGCCCCTCGGTAAATGTTGAATCTGAAACCCCATAAAAGTGGTATCCCAAGAATTATTGATAAAAGCCCGGTCTAGTCTAGCTTTAACCGTAGCCAAACCAGTTCTATTATTGGACCATGTAAAGTGAGAGCCTGTCACGCCCCTCCAATTTAGCAGCGGAATAAATCGGAGGGAGACGCGAACAACGAGTATGGTAACGACAATTGCGCATACTTTCGCAAACATCAGAGCATCTAATGAACAATGATTGAAATAACTCTTCATTTCATTATAAAATCACTAAGACTATTACAACCACTAATTCGGAGCCAATACATAAGGCTCAATGACATCATTACATTGAAAAGAAATCTAAAGCAATAACTACTAGACTCCAATTGTACTAGGGTAACTTCGTCATTTGACTCCGGGTCACTCATCACTCTGGTCTTGTCCCATTGGTACGTATAACGTCATTGTCCGACTTACCTGAGACACAATAACAAATAACGAAGGGTGAGCGATAACGCCCAGTAGGACTTAAATCTCAGGCTCAAGCAGGCTTTAAATAATTAATGCATTAAATGGCAGAGTAACTAATGATAGAGAGAGTCATGTAAAGTCGAGAAAGTAATAGCACAAGTAACATGGTTCAAATAACATATGAATCAACTATAGCACGATGACTAAAGTCAAGTCACGATAGAAAATGATAACAACAATAGCAAGTAACGATATTGTCCAGAATAGCAAGAGACATGTATAGCAAGAAGAGGTGATAGTAGATGGTCATGTAAAGAGTAAATTGCACTTTGAATGTGATCAAGTCGCGATAGCACACAGTAACTCAAGATAGCGAGTATCAAGTAGAGCAAGTAGAGCGTATGACAAGATAGCATGTAACGAGATAGCGTGTAACAAGATAGCGTGTATGGTTGCACAACGGTGCACTGGTAGAGTACGACAATAGTCACTTTGGGACAGTAGCCGTTTCACGATAGTACATTACGTCTGAACTCCTCAGACTAATGTATAACAGTTTGTGATAGCACAGTAATATCACAGTACGTCTGAACTCCTCAGACTAAAAGGATAGTAGTCAGATGTCTAGCCAAGATAGTATAGTCAGAACTGGTGCAATGCAGAACACCGTCAATAGCCCCTGCAGGTATTTTCGGGTGGCTCTTTGCCCCCAGGACTAGATTGGAGCCCCTCGGACACTCCTGTGCCCTGCACAGTATGCATTATAGCGCTAGACAGTCATGAAATAGTACAAACGATAGGAGCCACAACAGCTCAACGAGTCTCAAGTGCTAGAGAATAGACGAGAGAGACGAGATAGTAGAGTGATGAATAGACGAGAGAGACGAGATAGTAGAGTGAACGTGAATAGACGAGCGAGTACAGTATAGATGAGATTCTATGGTTATTGCACATGAAACGTCGAGTAACGAGCGATAGTAACAGTTGCACAACACGCGTGTAAGGTATTGGCAGTCAGGTGGAACTCACGATCTTTCCGCTGGCCTCGTTATGCATAGGTCCAGAGGTCCAACGTGATTCAAGATAAGAGCGAGAGCAACTAAGGCGTTGGATCTTGCTGATCCCTAGAGTGTATCATAGGTGTTAGGGTACAACCGGCTCGTCGACCATGTGGGAACCCATGATCAGAGGAGACTTATGGAGGCCTTGAACAAGGATTCACTAGTCCGGCGGAAGGAGTATCCGACAGAGAGTTCGTCCAAGTCAAGAAAGAGGGCAATTATAGAAACAAGTGCTCGACGTTTTAGAGGAATTCTAGAACAGTGGAGCGTCGAGATCGGTGTTTCAAAACAACACGAAAATCGAGGACAAGTTCATTTACAAGTAAGGCAATTTAATTGCATAAATTACCAAATAAATTATGTCACAAGTTCATGCCAATTAAGCCATATTTGGATGGTTCCAAGTGTGTGCACGTGTCATGAAATTGTAGATAGAAAGATGTCGTGAATATGTATTTTAAAACATTCAATATAGTTCCATGTAAAACAGGTATTTCTACTACGTGTATGACTGTTAAAAAGGCGTAAGAATATTTTAGAAAGTGAGAGCATTAATTTTTATGGGTTTTCATGAAAGATCCTGTGAAGGCGACATAGGGTTGTAAGGATCGCGACAGGTACCAGGCAGAACGCGACATGGCCTGCAAAGGGTGGCGACAGGGCTGTCTACTCAGGCGATCAGAACGCAACTGGTGTCCTGTCGCATTCAGAAAGCGACAAGGAAGGCGTCGCGACGGATTGAGAAAGCGACAGGTGGATGGTCGCAATCAGACCCAGAAGGCGACATATCGGCCTGTCACAATCTGGTGGTCTGCGCCTGACTCTGACAGGAGTCAGACCAGACATTGGATTGCGGGCCAGAACACTCAAATTTTGATACAGGGTCATTCAGAAAATCATAACTAAATGTATACACGATGAAAAATCATGAAACCAGTTGCAAATTAAACTAGACATGTAAGGGTACATCCAGTAAATCGGAATTAGAGAGAGAGCATGGTTCATACAGGGTTTGAACATGAGCAAGAACGAGTTATTCAGAACATGACACAGAGAGGAAGATCGATTTAATTTGAGCAACATGCTAAAAAAAAATTAGGGATTTCAGGGGCAAAAGATGCCTAACATGCATCAGTCCCTACAGTAAAAATCTCGTAGCATGGGGTTGAGTATACAAGGAGATCAAGAGTCAAGAAGAGGGTTCGGGGTCATGTAAGTTGCAAAACATGAAAAATCAAGAACTAAAGATATGCTCGATGGAAATTTATGAAACATGAGGGTTTTGTTCCTGATGTATGGAACAATGTACAGACGAAATATTAGGATTTTAGCTTGCGAGAATGCCTACCTTGACTCGATTTCCTCTTCTAGGGCTAGAACTTGAAGAACGAGGAAGAAGCTTCAAGAACTCCTTCTCCCCACGAGATCCTCTCCTCCTTGGCCTCTTCTCCACGTCCAGGAACCTTTGGCAACGAGCTAGGGTCGCCCAAGAGGGTTTAAGAGGTGTATTTATGCTAGTTATGTTTCTAATTCCTAATAGTACTCTAACTCCTATTTAATTCCGAATTTCCTCCTTTCCTAACCTCCTCCCAAGCTTTCCACTTCCTATTTGGGTTAGGATGGCAGCTAAATTCGTGGCCAACCTATTAGGGTAGGTTTAGGAATCCAATTCTAACTCAACCTTCTTATTTAATGCATTAAATACCCATTTTCTATTTAGGTAATAATTTAGTTACGAATTTAGGGTATTTTCCAATTATTCTTATTTTTAAAATCCTTATTTTGGCCCACTAATTTCTAATGGGTCTATTTAACCAAGCCCATTATTTATTGGAATTTATCTTATATGTTTTCCCTTTTTAATTAGGGAATAATAGAGTTATGATTTTTATTACATTTTCTTATTTGAATTTATTCGTGGGCTATAAGAGGTCCATTGGTCCAAACCCAAAATGGTTATTCATTTCATGATGTTGGAAGTCTCTCCGACATGTTCGTTTGTTTTATGGGCGCGCTATCTTTCCGTGTTAACGGTTTTCCGACTTGGTTTCCTAATTTGGATAATTGGTCACATTGTGACATACGCTTGGCCAATAGGATTTTTCATTGCACGAATTTCTATGTGGAACACTTAGGAATAATGTCTGGAATTGATTTATAATTTTTAAGGAATTTTCCGTTGGGTTCTTTGTACATATGATAATGGTACGCATGTTTCTATTATTCCGATTTAAAGAAATCATTATTTTCGAATTTTTTTAAGTATTAAATTTTCTGGGTTGCTACAGAGCCAATATAGCCAGCATCAGAGATGGAGGATGTCGAAATGCATGCGTTAAAGTCCAGCATGGCCTGAAGACTGGGAGAGTGACCACCCTTCTTCTCAGACAAACAAGTAACGTAGTTAAAGTCTCCACCCACTAACCATGGCACAGAGATACTACTGGAAAGACTAAGAATATCATCATACAAGTACCGTCTATTTCTGAAATTGCAAGAGCCATATACCATAGTAACCATATAATGAATGATGCTATTTTTGTATATAGAAAGGGTGATTTGTTGGTCAGTGTGGCCAGCTATCTGAATATGATGATTACGCCAGAACACCTAGATTTTGGATTCCTCCCCGTTGTTACCAGCATAGTTTTCCTTTTTAAAGTACCTGCACATACCAGCAGCCCGATGCAAGGGTATCATTGGTTCAGTGATAGCCACAATATCAATTTTCTGGTGCATAATAATTCTTCGTAAAGACCGTTTAGAGGCACTGTTAGCTATGCCTCTGATGTTCCAAAATAATATGGGACTAGTCATGAGGAAGAATATCCATCCTGGCTCCCCACCGCCTTAGCTTTCGAATGAGTACACACGCCTGCTTCTTTTTGAACCAAACCTCTAGTGGTGACGGCAACATTTGGCATGTACATATTTTCTTTGAGGGCAAGTTCAGATACGCTTCTGAGCAAAGGATCAGGAGGTTTGTTAATGGAAGGTTGAGGAATAGAAGGTTGGGCCTCACCTTCGTCCCCGGCGGGATCCATCGCCGGAAGCTCACCGGATGCACTGCCAATCCCCACCACCTGCGGTGCAGGTTTAAGAAGCACGACGTGCGCCTCACTAGTCCCATGCAGCCCATGCATAGTAGAGATTTTAGGGGGAACTAGACGTTGATAGTCTTGTTCCTGTAGAACAACTCTAGAATCCATCTGAGAGCTCTGGTCCGTGGTATCTAAGGGACCTGAGCATTAACTTCAAGAATTCCTACATCATCCTCCACGCCCTGGGGACAAACCTTGAGTAGTGCAAATCTGTTGAACATGACGAGAGCCTAGGGGACTGACCTGGTTAACAGGTTCATGCATAACTTGAGCATCCCTAATAGATGGCCCTTCATCTATTTCCACTTCCATATTATCCACCTCTTGGATTGGGGAAAATCTGTTCCCCAAAACATCTGATGATACAGCATTGGCAGTTTTTTTACACCAAGAACGTTTATGGATGACCCCCTGATCTTGGATGCCTCGCTCCTTAGGAGCAGGCTCTTGCCCATCCACCTTCTTGTTCATCCTAACATAATCAGATTCAATGTGGCCAAGCTTATGGAAATAGCTACATACTGTTGGAACTCGGTAATATTTTATCTTCTGCCAGAATCCATCAGGGCCACAAACAATCCATATTCTTTCCGGTCTAACCTAGCTAATATCTAACTCCACACAAACAAAAGCTTCACTGGTCTGCGTAAGGGTCAAAGTGGGTTCATAGATTCGCAGCACCTGACCCAAATTACCAGCTATAGACTTCAGAAAATCCTCATAATAGTAGTTCACTAGAAGCATGGGGAAGTCGATCCATCTAGGTATTATAGTCGGGTCTGCATTGAAATCAAACTAGGCATCCCACTTGAAGAATCTATAGAGCAGACCTTTGATGTACAAATTGCTTCTCATAACCACAGTCAAGTAATCTCCTTCAGCATCAAACCAAACTAACAGGTGTTTGTTATTCAGAACACTGACAATGAAGTCTTCTTTAAGATGTAATCTTTGAGATAGCGCAGCTTTAAACTCTGGTATGGAACATCTGCCATATGCACACCTAACAATCAAAGCAGGATTAAAAGTACTGATGGATTTTGTTGATTCGAAAATGGCAAACTAGATGTCCTAGAGGGGGGTGAATAGGACTTCTTGCTTCTTAAAAAAAAATTTCCTCTGAGATGAACAATACTAAATAGAAGAGTTAGTACTTAGTGTGTAGTGTGTGATTCAAGTGCGAACTTGGCGGAAATCAATCACATAGAAATGCACAAGAGATTATCTTGGTTCAGCCCTTCCCACATGGAAGTCCTACATCTAGTCCTCAAGCCAACCACTTGATATTTCCACTAACTGCCAATTAATTGGCCTTCTCTCACCCTTGAGAGGTACTACAAACCCACTTGCTCCCTTAGCAAGTCTTCCCTATTCAGGGGTACAACGACTGCCTTTTCAGAGGCCTTCCCTACAGAAGAGGGGCAATGCAGAAACAGGCTTCTACAGGAAATATGCAGGAGAAATAAAAGACTTGTGTATTTGTCTCAAGACTGAGAGCAAACACAGACTTCAGACGGATTCAATGGATCAGAAATAAGATTGGAATCCTATCTGAAATACAAGGGTGGACACAAGAAAGTAAGCAGCTATATTTTCCACCCACACAACTGGGAGAGCTTCAGAAAGATGTCTTCTAAGAAAGAGAAGAGCTCTCAGACTTTTGCTGAACAAGACTTGTAAGGCTTGAAGGAAATCGAATGCAGCTTGTATGCTTTCTTGGTGTTATATGTGTTCTTTCAAGCTTCAGCTTCTTTTTATACACTTCAAAATATAGCCGTTTAGAAGATAGCCGTTGGAGCTTGTGGTTGTTTTCAATCAGATCGTTTAGAGAGAGCTTCAGTTTCTTTTGGATCTTGATGAGCTCTTTGTCCAACAGTCTTCTAGTTTTATATCTTCCCAAAGTCTTCAGGGGAGAGGCCATTGCTCACAGCTAGAAGATAAGCTTTTATAACATAGCCTGTGGAGGAGACATGCTAAAAAACGTGCTCTAATTAATGCCTGTTACAAAGACAAGACAAAAGGGAAACACATCTCCATACCTTTGAGGTAGGTGAGTTAGTTAAGTACAAAAGAAAGGTATGGAACCTCGTATGCTCAAGCTAGACAGACAAATATACTGAAGAGGTAAGGCATTGGTCTGTCAGTGGTAGGTGAAACTGTCAGATGCCATGCGCCTGAGGTTTTCATAAATGCATAGTGTCTTATGAATCCAGAAGAATCCGGAGCAAAAAGTCTTTTGACAACTCAAGGATTATTTCTATAAGAAATATTATGTGCAGGATTCAGATGATTATTTTAAGTCTAATATTTCTTGCCTTGTCAGAGAAAATAATAACATAACAAGATACTGAAAAATTGATATGCTGGTAATATTTTGAAGGTTTATTGAAAAGATGTAAGAGAGGATTTAAGAAATATCCTTACATCAACTATTAAGCCTTTGAAGGATTCAGAAAATAATTAAGTGCAGACTTAACAGTTAAATTGAATCTAAACCTTGCAATTCGATTAAAGAAATATTCATAATTCGACTTTAGTTAAAGATTCTCAAGGTAATTCGATTTAAGAAGTAAGAGGTGATTCGACTACTGCAGTTGGATATAAGAAGATTAGATTCTGAAGCATTCGACTATAGCAATCGTAGTCGATAGTCGAATCAAGTGTTTAGGATTTATGAAGCATTTGACTATGACAGTCGAATCATGTATAATATTTTGTAAGGTATTCAACTTCATCAGTCAGAGAAATTAGTCGAAGTCATCAGTCGAATTACTTGAAGAGTCGTGGACTTAGAAAAAAATATATGTTGGTAAACTTTGTTTCTAAGGGAGTCGAAGTTATCAATCGAATTCAGTAGGATGTAGAGGGAGCTGTGGACTTAGAAATTTTTTTTGACATGGAGGTATAGACCTGTAATGTATTTGATTGATTTTGGTGATATGTAATTATTATATTTGCTTTTGTAAAAGATCTATTTAAAGAGTTTTGTCATGGCAAAACACTAGATATGTTGAATAAAGAAAATCTTAAATTCTTTGGGGGTAGTTGCTCAACAATTCTCCCCCTTTTTGTTAATGACAAAAATCTTTAAATAGACAGTGAAAAAACATTGATTTTGGCTAGTATGCGTCTATCTCTCCCCCTTTGTGGCATTAACAGAAAGGAAATCATCACATGATAGTGCAGAAAGGGAGAAAGTGCATTCATTGAACACAAGATATAACAACAAAACAACAGAAAGTAGAATTTGCATTAAAAAAATGTTCATGACCTAGACAAGGAGCTAGGTAAGTAAAGAGATCTGGGAATTTTAGCAAGGAAGGGTTGAATGAGATCCCAGAGCTGCATCAATGTTGTAGGAGGAGCTGGTGGAGGGTAACTTCTGATGGGATTTGATGTGGCGCCTCCTAAACCAGGACATTCTAGTATGATACTTGTCGTTATTGACTCTGAATTTGAGGGCAACGAATTTCTTGGAGGCAGCAAGCAGGAGAAACTCATGAGCAGTTATATTCCAATGAAGTCCACTAGAGACAACAAGATCTTTGGCTTGATAATAGATGAGGAGTCTTTGAGCCCATTTATGCCCAATGTTCTTCCTCAAATCTTTGAGTCTCTTGTAGTGAAAGTCATGGAGAGAGAGTTTCATCCTTTCATAATCTAAATGATATGAAGGATATGCAGCTTCCCACTGATCTTGATTAAATCTTTCAGATTCAGCAGAACAAAGTTGAAAATCCAAAAGATGATGATGATGCTTGGATAGTTGCAGAAGGACAAATCTCTGAAAGGACAGCTTCAATTTATACTTGATTTTGAATCTGGTGGCAATCTGGATGTATCTATTGAAGACTGTCTCTGCAAAAACTTGTCTGTAGGAAACTGTTCCTACAAGGGGAGGATGCAGACCAGAAGGTAATGCAACAAGCATTGAAGGAACTATCTCTCTCTGGCCTCTTAAAAGGTTGTCCCATTGTCCTTTAGATACATCAGGCAAACCAAGCTTGAATCTTTCAAAGTTGAAGATTTTCATTCTATTGAATTTGGCTTGAGAGTCCCGGAGAAGAAGTCCAAACATGTCATGAAACCTTAAAGAGATGTGATGTTGGACAGTCAAAAATTGGTTTCTGGATTGATTTTGCTGATATCTGGCAGCTTCATCAGGATAGAGATCAATGAATTCCCTGGAAGTTAAGCAATGACTTTTCTGGGACATGAATTGAAGATCTTCTATAGAGATTTGGGTAGACCTGAGAAGAGTAGGTAGCCAATGTTCAAAGGTGAACCCTGGTATGTCATGAACTTCAAGAAAGGCTCGAGTGGCCAGATAGTCTCTGAACAGGTTCATGTGATGTTCAAAGTGATTGACAAATGTATACCAAAAAGGTGGGAGGAGATTTGAAGGACTGTCTCCCAAATTGGGTCCACTGGTGGAAGAAAGCTGGATACTAGGAAGTATTTCAGCTAAATGAAGAAGGGTTTTCTGAGAATCAGCCTTGGAGGCTGTAGGAATGGAAGAGAAATAATGAGGGGGTTCAGTGGAGAGGTTTAGAGAAGTCTCCTTGAGAGGCTTGAAATGATATTTAGTGGGATAGATGGAGAATTTGATGTCTTGATAAAAAGGATCCATAGGAATGGTTGCAAGTGGAGGAGGATCCTGAGAAGTAGATTGCGAGGGAATTTCAGTAGTGGAGGAGTAGGAGCAGTGGGTTCTGGAGGTTGAGAGCTGGCTGGTGCTGATATTTTTGGCTCAGAAGGAGGCTGAACAGGGGGAGTAGGATGGGCTAATTTAGAAGGAGGAGGAGGAGGGAAGACTGGATTACTATTTTTAACCAGTCTGCGCTTCACTTTCCTCTTGAAAGTTTGCAAATTAGGATTCGACTCCAGGGGTCTCTTGGCCATAGGTTCCAACTGGGAAGCCTGCCTGGGTTGAGAATCCTCTACTACTGCCACATCCACTGACGGTTGTTCTGCTGCAGACTGTTGCTGCTCCACTGCTGGTTCAAATACCAAAGCTACTGGTAAATCTTGCTTCAACACTTTCTGCTGCTCATGAGGTTGTTCCTCAGAGATTTGCTGCTCAATTTGAGACTCAGGCTCCTTGGGCTGCTGCTGCTCAGGTTGCTGCTCAACCTGTTGGGATAGGTCTTGAGATGGCTGTTGATCTTGAACTGGAACTTCAGGTTCTGGTGCTAGAGGATCTTGGACTTGATCAGAATCAACTTGTTGCTGAGGGAAAGGAGGCCCTGATGGCCGAGAAGTGTCTTGCTGGCACACTAACTGAAGCATCAACTCCTTCATCTACTTCACCTCATCAGATAAACTGTCAAACTTCACATCAATAAATTCTACCTGCATTTGAAGAACTGATAGAGTTTCTTGTTGCTTGCTCAAAAGGTCCAAAATAGCATTAAGACTATTACTGCTCTCCCCCTGAGACCTTGGCCGGGTCTCAAACTGAGAAGGAGAGAAGTGATGCTCTCTTTCTTCAAAAAAAGTTGCTTCAGGGATATCATCAGATGTAATGCCTTTTCCTCTAATATCTCTCAATACTTCATTGATGGTTTCCTCAGGTGCATCAGGCACAGGAAGTGAGGAGGAAACATGAATTGGTTCTGAGCTGGGAGTTCAGATCAAACTTGTTCTTGAGGCTCCAACTCTTGGTGAACTTCTTGAGATATTAAGGCAATAGAGGGCTCATCAGGAAAAATTTCATGATCACAATCAGGCACTGAATCTTTTGTCCAAAAATTTTGCTTCTTGTTGACCAATGAATAGTGACTTCTTCTCAATGTAGAGATTCCAATCTTTTCTTTAATTCCAATAGAAATTTCTCCTGTCAGATCTACTGAGAATTTCTTGAAAATAAAGGTCATCAAAGGTCCATAGGGAAAAGATTCCTGCAGACTCTTAGTCGCTATCATTCTATCCAAAATGATTCCAGCAAGGTTCCCTTTGTGTCTCCGAATAGCCCAAAATAACAGGTTTCCATCTCTAGAGGTGATGGACGAGTGGGTTCCTGCTCTAGGGGTCACAATATTGGATACCATAGAGTGAATCAGCCTCTTTTCTGCTGACAGCTCATTAACTGATAAACCTCTCTTTCTAATGGAGGCCAAACTTCCAATAATACCTAATTTCTATTTTTCAAAAGGTATGATGTCACGTCCCGAGAATTACGCAGCGGATTTTAGTTCGAAGAATTCGAGTCGATATCCCGAGACATGAACAGTCGAAAATTAAGCCTCTAGCTAGCACGCACTAAATGTGCATTAACACAACATCATAATAGGGCCCAAATGTTGAACTCAAGGTAAATTGTATTCAAATTGAAACTAGTACATGACTAAGACTCAATGACCTCACTTCCTACTACAGTTCTAACACTCATGACTAACTATAGACAGACTCATAATTGGAACGCTCATCACTCGGATGCATTCCCATCCTCGACTTGCTCTTCCTCTTGAACTTCATAGTTACCTAAATCGGGGAAAAGTAGGGGAATGAGCAAACTAGCCCAGTAGGACTTATATCTCAATGTGCGGGCAATGATATAAGTGAATAACATTTTAGAACTAGGTAAGCACGATGAATGTCATGATATGCGTGTACGAATAAAACAGATTTAAAACATGATGCATGAAACAAACTAGATAGAATAAGATCTAGAATGATATAACAAGAGAGAACTAGCAATAGATCACTTTGTACAAGCACGTAAGATTTCACTTGATGTCAATAGTTTACAAGAACGCAAGATATCACTAGTTGCAATAAATGCAGGATGGCCATATCACGCAAGCAAGCAAGCAAGATTGCACAAGCACGATCAAGTAACACTATTAGGCACGTAAACACTAATGTACACCAAGGAAAGATCTACCAAGAGTGCACACAGGCCATGTGTATGTGGTTATGTATCTAACATTCAACAAGCATGAAAGTACTCCCAGCGCAGATGCAACACCAGTAATCATTATACCCCATGGTTAACAGTATATCTATGACTCGCCGTCATTGGGGCTAGATTGGAGCCCTTGGACACACGCCGTACCCTGTCAGCATCTCATGTAAAATTTTAAATGTAGATACCCACAGTCATTAATAATGGCCAATGAGAGTTTCAATAAGTAGGCATGTGTAATGTCATGTTCATGATGATGATGGGAACAAGTAATAAGTAACTGAACATGATTTCATGATAATAATGGTCAAGAGATAAATTCGGTAGTTGAACGGTACGATTTATAATTTAGTTCAATCTTTACAATAATGGCTTTAGTCTAGATTGTAATTCATGCTCACGAGAATAAGAAGAGAAAGGAAGTGCACGCCCTTGATGTATAAGTGTCTAGTGATGTACGCGTGTCAATTCACAATCCGTCGGTCTCAAACTCTCGAAAAACACTTAACATGATGGCATGCAAAGATCAATGTATTTAACTACATATGGGTTTACAAGATTTTAAGATAATATTTATCATTTAAATCAAGGTAGATTGGTAACAAGAGCAAATCACAAGTTTCATTTATGATCATTTCATTAAGAAAGCAATTAGAATAATATTCATGAAATTAAGGATTTTTCAATGGGTTAAACACTTTTAAGCCATTAAATAGACATCATGCAATGATCAGACCCAAGACAGTCAATATTTGCAAATGTAGTGTCGACACACCCCTTACTGGTGTCGACACTATGCTCTAAACACAAGGCAAAATAATGAAGAATTGGTCAAGCAGTGTCGACACTAGTTCAGGTAGTGTTGACACTAGAGACAGCTTCCAGAAAACTTCTGGCTAATATGGGACAGTGTGTCGACACTAGTTCCAGTAGTGTCGACACTAGAGGCCTTCCAGAACACCTTTTGGGCAAAACTGGTCAGGTAGTGTCGACACTAGTTCAGGTAGTGTCGACACTAGAGACCCTCCCAGAACACCTTTTGGGCTGATCTGGGACAGTGTGTCGACACTAGCCCAAGTAGTGTCGACACTAGTGCGCTTCCAGAACAAAACTTATAGGTCAAGTGCAACCTGAAAACACATCTCATGTAGGATTTACTTACCTTGCTTATAACTCTCTAATTAATGACATTGTGATAAAACATTCAACATGAATGATGGCGAGAACAACTATTAGAAGAACTTTTATGTTGGGGGTTTGACCTAATGCGGTTTTGAATTCCAAGAAACATATGAAGACATAAAATTAAGTGTAGTCTGAAATTGCAGAATCCTGCAGTGACTCTATTACTATGCTTATAACTCTCTAACAAAAGACTTTTGGACAAAATGTCCAACATAAAAGATAATAGGGACTACAAGTAGAAGAACTTTTGTGAAGGAAGTTTAGTATAATTTTGTCTTGAATCATGTGCATGACAAGAAGTACGGGAAAAACCCTAACCGTGCGCGACTTTGGCAAAATGCTTGTAATTCAAAATCTACTAGATGAAATTCGATGCAACCAGAGGGAAATGAAAGCTAACTTGATGCTCTACACATTGGTATAGGATATGTTAAGATTTAGCCCGAGAAAACCTACCTTCTGGGTTGAAGAAGTCTCATTTTTCCAGAAAAACTCGTGTTTAGACCACTTGGAGGAGAACGCTTACCGTTTCGTGTATACTGCATGGAATTTGGGCATTCCACTTGGGTAAAAACGTAGACTTGACCCTCTTTCCAGGGGTATAAGCCTTGCAAGGTTTGGTTTAGGTTTGACTCACCTTTGGTCGACTTCAAGATGATGGTCTGTGCAGGTCGCAACAGACACAACGGGGAAGAAGAACGGCTTGGTGTGGGGATCTCCTGCTTCCCCAGTTGTCAAGAACTCCTCCACACGACCCTAGCAAGTTCTAAAACTCGTTCCTAAGGTTTGGTGAAGGGTATTTAAGCAACCATGGTGTTTTAGGAGTCCTATTATGACTAGGAAAGCCAGGTTGCGGTTTTGTCATGTTAGTTTCCTACTTAGGGAGGATTTCTTCCTCCCATAGAGTGTGTGAGGCTTTAGAAAACCTCCTTCCACAGATAGGCACGAATTTGGGTTGCCAAGAATGCATGATTGCATCCCAATTTAACTCCAATTGCCTTTTTTCTAATTTCAGCCTATTTAGAGTTACAAATTTTCCCTGAATTTTCTAGCTTTATTTGATTATTGGGCTACATGATGTCCATTGACACAATTATGATTTGGGTCGTGAATACATAATGTTGGAAGTCCCTCCAACCCTTTATATTTAAATTCTTGATTGCGTCGTATTTCCGTGTTAACGGTTTTTCCGACTTGTTATAGCACGAACGATAATGATGCGTATGCTTTACATACTTGGAAATTATTTATTTCCATTTATTTGGATTCTTTATATAGCTAAAATTTCCGGGGTGCTACACCCTCCCCCACTTAAGAGAATTTGGTCCCCAAATTCATGTATAGCAAGTTATTGTACAAGTGAGGTGTACTTACTTATGAATAGCTCCGGGTATCTTTTGCGCATTGCTTCCTCGGTTTCCCACGTGTCGTCCTCATCCATGCGTTGATTTCATCTAACCCTTACTAGTGGAATAACCTTGTTCCTTAGTTGGAGCAATTCCCGGTCCACGATCTTAATTGGCTTCTCTTGATATGTTCCGTCTTTGTTGAATTCCAGAAGCTCGTATTCTATAACATGCCATGGATCTCCTACATACTTTTTCAACATGGATATGTGGAACACATTGTGTATTCCATCCATTTGTGGTGGTAAAGCGAGACGATATGCCACCTCGCCGACTCTTTCAAGAATTTCGAAAGACCCGACAAACCATGGTGACAACTTGCCTTTAATGCCAAAATGCATGATCCCACGGCTTGGAGACACTTTCAAGAATACATGTTCACCCACCTGAAATTCCAGGTCTCTTCTTCTATTATATGCATATGCCTTTTGTCTTTGCTGCGCCACTGCCATTCTTTCTTTAACAAGCTTTACCTTCTCGGTTGTTTCCCTTATCATCTCTGGTCCTAACATTTGTTTTTCGCCAACTTCATACCAACATATTGGAGATCGGCAACTCCTGCCATAGAGTTCTTAAAATGGTGCCATTTGAATGCTAGATTGATAGCTATTATTGTAGGCGAACTCCACAAGAGGTAAGTGTTCATGCCAGCTACCTCCAAAATCTAGGACACATGCTCTAAGCATATCTTCAACCACCTGGTTGGTTCTCTCTATCTGACCATCTGTTTGTGGATGGAAGGTCGTGCTAAAGTTCAGTTTAGATCCCAAGGAGTAATGCAGTCCTTTCCAAAAATGGGATGTAAACCTTGGGTCTCTATCAGACACGATAGACACCGGTACTCCATGTAATCTGACTATTTCCTTCACATACAATGCAGCTAGAACATCTACTGACCACTTATTCTTCACTGGCAAGAAGTGAGCCGACTTCGTTAAGCGGTCGACAATAACCCAGATTCCATCGAATCCACCTCTAGATTTAGGTAGTCTGAAAATAAAGTCCATCCCTATACCTTCCCATTTCCATGCCGAGATCTCTAGGGGTTTGAGCTTACCTGTGGGTCGCATGTGTTCAGCCTTGACTCTTTGACAGGTTAAGCATCGGGCGACATATTCTGCCACTTCTCTCTTCATATTAGGCCACCAGAAGCTTCTTTTCAAATCTTGATACATTTTGGTAGTTCCTGGATGAATAGTATATCTGGTTTTGTGAGCCTCATCCATAATCATTTTCTTTGTCTCCGCATGGTCGGGTACACAGACTCGATCCCAGAACAATAGCCTTCCATCTTCAGTTAATGAGAAATCCGGCCTCTAGTCTAGGTTAGCCTTAATCTCCACAAGTATAGGGTCATTGTCTTGGAGTGTTGTGAGGTCCTCTAATAGTGTGGGTTGTGCTCTAACACTAGCAACAAATCATCCCTTCTCTTTGATGTCAGCAACAATATTTAACTTGGCGAAGTCTTCTAATAACTTCCATTCGTCTACCATTAAGCTCGACAACGTGATCATTGGCTTCCTACTTAAAGCATCTGCCACAGCATTTGCTTTTCCTGGGTGATATTGGATCGTGAAGTCGAAGTCCTTGAGATACTCCAACCACCGCCGTTGTCTCATATTCAAGTCCTGCTGAGAAAACAGATACTTCAAACTTTTATGGTCAGAAAACACAATGAATTTCTCACCATATAGATAATGACGCCATATCTTCAAGGTGAAGACTACAACAGCTAGCTCCAGATCATGTACAGGATAATTGTCCTCGTGCTTCTTCAATTGTCTGGACGCATAGCATACAACCTTCCCATTTTGCATCAGCACACAGCCAAGGCCGATCCCAGATGCATCGGTGTATACTTCAAAACTACCCTCAGCCACTGGCAGGGTCAGTACGGGTGCTGAGGTAAGGTGCTCTTTCAATGTCCTGAAACTTTCTTCACATTCATCAGTCCATGCAAATGGATTCTCCTTCCTGGTAAGCCTGGTCAAAGGTACAGCTATCTTTGAGAAATCTTTAATGAAGCGACGATAATAACTGGCTAAACCCAGAAAGCTTCTAATCTCCGACACCGTTGTCGGCCTTTCCCAGTTCTTCACCGCCTCCACCTTAGATGGATCCACAGAGATTCCCTCCTTGGATATGATGTGACCAAGGAAGGACACTTCCTCCATCCAAAATTCATACTTACTAAGTTTAGCATAGAGTTGATTATCTCTGAGCACTTGCAGAGCAACCTTCAAGTGTTCCTCATGCTCTTCTTTAGATTTGGAGTAAATAAGGATGTCATCAATGAACACCACTATAAACTGGTCCAAGTACGGCCTATAAATATTGTTCATAAGTTGCATGAAAGCCGCTGGAGCATTTGTTAAACCAAACGGCATGACCACGAACTCATAGTGACCATATCTACTCCGGAATGCAGACTTGTGAATATCCTCCTCCTTTATTCTTAGTTGATGGTAGCCTGATCTTAGATCTATCTTGGAGAAATATTGTGCACCGGAGATCTGGTCAAACAGCTCGTCGATGCGGGGCAATGGATACTTATTCTTTATTGTCAACTGGTTCAACTGACGGTAATCAATGCATAGCCTCATTGTCCCGTCCTTTCTGACAAATAGCACTGGCGCTCCCCACGGGGATGTGCTAGGCCTGATAAAGCCCTGATCTAGCAATTCTTGGATCTGTCTCTTCAATTCCTGCAATTCAACAGGGGACATATGATACGGAGCCTTTGAAACATGGGCTGCCCCAGGGAGTAACTCAATGGTGAAGTTTACCTCCCGTTCAGGTGGTATACCAGGTAATTCCTTTGGAAATACATCAGGATAGTCTCTGGATATTGGAATGCATTCTAGGGTTGGTTTCTTCTTTTCAGTTGCCAAGACGGAAACTAGGAAAGCATCACAACCCTGGTTGATCAGCTTTGAAGCCTTTAGGGAGGATATCAAGATAGGGTGTTTGTGATAACGGGTGCCAAGTAGTGATAGAGTTGGGAGGTTTGGTCTTTTAAAAGTGACCCTCCTATGGCGACAGTTTACATCGGCATCATATTCAATTAGCCAATCGACACCCAAAATGGCATCATATCCCTTCATGTCTAAACAGATGAGGTCGGCAGGGAGATTGTGTCCTCCAATCATAGTTTCACATTTTGGCAAGTAGTGAGTGAGTTCAGATTTTGAGCCTAGTGGAGAGGCTACAGAAATCTTGGATTTCAAGGGTACAGGTTTGACAGGTAGAGTTGCGGCAAACGTGGTGGAAATAAATGAATATGCAGCTCCAGTATCAATAAGCACAAAAGCAGGTTGAGAGTGTATGAAAATGGTACCTTCCACCATACCCCCTTCCTCGGGTAAGTCAGCTTCTATGACAGCATTAAGGCGTCCCTGACGCTGTGGTGCATTCTGGGCTCTACCTGGTTGGTCCTTCATCATTGGACAGTCAAGAATACGGTGGTCACGACCACCACATCTCAAGCATGCCCTGAGCTTCTTCCAGCATTCCTCAGCTTGGTGTCCTGGTTTATCGCAGAATTTGCAGTTCTCAGACAACTGCCTACCTTCCATTTTGACTCTTTTGTCTCCAGCAATGTCTCTCCCGGCATTCGGCCGCTTGTTGTTGTTGTTGACGATGTTGTTACGAAAAGTTGGAGCAATATTGGGCGCTCCCTTCTTGACGAAAACCGGCTTGGAGTTGTCCTTGCCCCTCATGCCCTCTACCTTGGCCATGGTGTCTTCTACCAGCTGAGCTCTCTGGACCATCTCAGTGTAAGTTTGAATGTTGTGTGGTCCCAGCCTTTCAATGAACATGGGCCTGAGCCCATCCATGAACCGATTTGCCTTTAGTCTTTCAGTTCCCACCAGGTGTGGGGCATACACAGCAAGACGCGCGAACTGAGCCTCATACTCAGCCATGGACATCCCTTTCTGTTTCAGTGCAGCAAACTCCGTTGCCTTCTTCTCCTTGACTCTCTCAGAGAAATATTTTCCCCGGAATATCTCCAGGAATCTGGCCCACTCTAATTCAGCTATATTAGGCAGGTGGGCCGATGTGGCCTTCCACCATGCTCAGGCATCTTTAGTTAATTGGAAAGTGGCCAGTACCACCTTCTCCCTATTAGTGCATTGCATCACCTGGAAAATCCTTTCTATCTCCTCTTGCCAATTTTCTGCCTCATCTGGGTCAGGGGACCCAGAGAAACGAGGAGGGTTCAAACTCCTAAAATTCTGGTGCAGATCACCGGCTCCATTCCTTGCAGCTACAGCCTGATTTCCAACCTGAACTACATTTTGCAGGGCCTGAGTAAGTCCAGCCGCAGTGTCTTGCATAGCTTGCCACTGGTTGCGAGCCATTGCAGTTGAGTGAGAGTGTTATGAGGGTTCCTGAGAAAAGGATGGAAACCAATTAATGTCTCTAGATACATTATAAGAGTCAATGGGTAGGAGTGTTTAATTCTTTCTAACATATTCCCAGTCTCTACCCATTCTCACCAGGTACTATATTAAATTTCCATGACCTAGGTTCCATAGGTATCTCCTATTCCCGAGACTTATCCTGTTTGGTATTCCTAGGCTCTGATACCACTAAATAGTCACGTCCCGAGAATTACGCAGCGGATATTAGTTCGAAGAATTCGAGTCGATATCCCGAGACGTGAACAGTCGGAAATTAAGCCTCTAGCTAGCACGCACTAAATGTGTATTAACACAACATCATAATAGGGCCCAAATGTTGAACTCAAGATAAATTGTATTCAAATTGAAACTAGTACAGGACTAAGACTCAATAAAAAGGAAAGTACATAATACCTCACTTCCTACTACACTGTTCTAACACTCAAATGAACTAACTATAGACAGACTCATAATTGGAACGCTCATCACTCGGATGCATTCCCATCCTCGACTTGCTCTTCCTCTTGAACTTCATAGTCACCTAAATCGGGGAAAAGTAGGGGAATGAGCAAACTAGCCCAGTAGGATTTATATCTCAATGTGCGGGCAATGATATAAGTGATTAACATTTTAGAACTAGGTAAGCACGATGAATGTCATGATATGCGTGTACGAATAAAACAGATTTAAAACATGATGCATGAAACAAACTAGATAGAATGATCAAGATAGAATAAGATCTGGACTGATATAACAAGAGAGAACTAGCAATAGATCACTTTGTACAAGCACGCAAGATTTCACTTGATGTCAATAGTTTACAAGAACGCAAGATATCACTAGTTGCAATAAATGCAGGATGGCCATATCACGCAAGCAAGCAAGCAAGATTGCACAAGCACGATCAAGTAACACTATTAGGCACGTAAACACTAATGTACACCAAGGAAAGATCCACCAAGAGTGCACACAGGCCACGTGTATGTGGTTATGTATCTAACATTCAACAAGCAAGAAAGTACTCCCAGCGCAGATGCAACGCCAGTAATCATTATACCCCATGGTTAACAGTATATCTATGACTCGTCGTCATTGGGGCTAGATTGGAGCCCTTGGACACACGCCGTGCCCTGTCAGCATCTCATGTAAAATTTTAAATGTAGATACCCACAATCATTAATAATGGCTAATGAGAGTTTCAATAAGTAGGCATGTGTAATGTCATGTTCATGATGATGATGGGAACAAGTAATAAGTAACTGAACATGATTTCATGATAACAATGGTCAAGAGATAAATTCGGTAGCTGAACGGTACGATTTATAATTTAGTTCAATCTTTACAATAATGGCTTCAGTCTAGATTGTAATTCATGCTCACGAGAACAAAAAGAGAAAGGAAGTGCACGCCCTTGATGTATAAGTGTGTAGTGATGTACGTGTGTCAATTCACAATCCGTCGGTCTCAAACTCTCAGAAAACACTTAACATGATGGCATGCAAAGATCAATGTATTTAACTACATATGGGTTTACAAGATTTTAAGATAATATTTATCATTTAAATCAAGCTAGATTGGTAACAAGAGCAAATCACAAGTTTCATGTATGATCATTTCATTAAGAAAGCAATTAGAATAATATTCATGAAATTAAGGATTTTTCAATGGGTTAAACACTTTTAAGCCATTAAATAGACATCATGCAATGATCAAACCCAAAACAGGCAATATTTGCAAAGGTAGTGTCGACACACCCCTTACTGGTGTCGACACTATGCTCCAAACACAAGGCAAAATAATGAAGAATTGGTCAAGTAGTGTCGACACTAGTTCAGGTAGTGTCGACACTAGAGATAGCTTCCAGAAACCTTCTGGCTAATATGGGACAGTGTGTCGAAACTAGTTCAAGTAGTGTCGACACTAGAGGCCTTCCAGAACACCTTTTGGGCAAAATTGGTCAGGTAGTGTCGACACTAGTTCAGGTAGTGTCGACACTAGAGACCTTCCCAGAACACCTTCTGGGCTGATCTGGGATAGTGTGTCGACACTAACCCAAGTAGTGTAGACACTAGTGCCCTTCCAGAACAAAACTTATAGGTCAAGTGCAACCTGAAAACAGATCTCATGCAGGATTTACTTACCTTGCTTATAACTCTCTAACTAATGACATTTTGACAAAACGTTCAACACAAAAGATGGCAAGATCAACTAGTAGAAGATGTTGATGTTGGGGGTTTTACCTAATTCGGTTTGGAATCCCAAGAAACATATGAAGACATAAAATTAAGTGCAGTCTGAAATCGTAGAATCCTGCAGTGACTCTCTTACTAACCTTATAACTCTCTAAGAAAAGACTTTTGGACAAAACGTCCAACATAAAAGATGATCGTGACTACAATTAGAAGAACTTTTGTGAAGGAAGTTTAGTCTAATTTGGTCTTGAATTATGTGCATGATAAGAAGTATGGGAAAAACCCTAACAGTGCGCGACTTTGGAAAAACGCTTGTAATTCAAAATCTACTAGATGAAATTCGATGAAACCAGAGGGCAATGAAAGCGAACTTGATGCTCTACACATTGGGATAGGATATGTTAAGATTTAGCTCGAGAAAACCTACCTTCTGGGTTGAAGAAGTCTCATTTTTTTAGAAAAACCCGTGTTCAGACCACTTGGAGGAGAACGCTTACCGTTTCATGTATACTGCATGGAATTTGGGCATTTCACTTGGGTAAGAACGTAGACTTGACCCTATTTCCAGGGGTATAATCCTTGCAAGGTTTGGTTTAGGTTTGACTCACCTTTGGTCGACTTCAAGATGATGGTCTGTGCAGGTCGCAGCAGACACAACGGGGAAGAAGAACGGCTTGGTGTGCGGATCTCCTGCTTCCCCAGTTGCCAAGAACTCCTCCACCCGACCCTAGCAAGTTCTAAAACTCGTTCCTAAGGTTTGGTGAAGGGTATTTAAGCAACCATGGTGTTTTAGGAGTCCTATTATGACTAGGAAAGCCAGGTTGCGGTTTTGTCATGTTAATTTCCTACTTAGGGAGGATTTCTTCCTCCCATAGAGTGTGTGAGGCTTTAGGAAACCTCCTTCCACAGATAGGCACGAATTTGGGTTGCCATTAATGCATGATTGCATCCCAATTTAACTCAAATTGCCTTTTTTCTAATTTCAGCCTATTTAGAGTTACGAATTTTCCCTGAGTTTTGTAGCTTTATTTGATTATTGGGCTACATGATGTCCATTGACCCAATTATGATTTGGGTCGTGAATACATAATGTTGGAAGTCCCTCCAACCCTTTTTATTTAAATTCTTGATTGCGTCGTATTTCCGTGTTAACGGTTTTTTCGACATGTTATAGCACGCACGATAATGATGCGTATGCTTTACATATTTGGAAATTATTTATTTCATTTATTTGGATTCTTTATATAGCTAAAATTTTCGGGGTGCTACATATGATTTCATTGAGTTTGTGCCCGGAGTTTGGACATTCCAACATCTCAACTAGAAAATCCTTAGAAATAATGATCTTGGTTCCTTTCACATAACCATAAACTGAATTTTCGGATGAAATTTCCATAGTGACGTAAAAGGTTCTAATGGCATTCTCAACAGTAGGTACTGAAATCTGACACAACTTGGTCCAACCCATGGCATTGAGAGTGTCCTCTACCCATGCTAGACTTCCAATAAGATGGGAGAAATCTATAACCTTCCCTGGGCAAATGGGAATCTTAGCTAATCTTACAAGTTGGTCAGGTGTCATTTGGGTAGATTCCGTGTAGCACCCCGAAAATTTCAATTATATAAAAATTCAATTACAATGGAAATAAATAATTTCCATAATAACAAGTATTTAAAACATATGTATGATTATTGTATGTGCTAAAACACATCGGAAAATTCTGTAAAAATTATAAATCAACCCCAAACATTATTACTAAACGTTTCACAAAGAAATTTGTGCCAAGAAAAATTGGATTAGCTAAGTTTAAAGTATTTCGTGACTTATTATCATAATTCATGAATAAGTCGAAATATCATGATCACACGTACTTGGACGAGTCAGGAAATTAAATAAAAATCATAAATGGACTCCAAATAATATCCTCTAATGACCCATCAAGAAAATTGGGTCAATAAAAATCATGTGAGCTAGGTTTAACAATTATTGTGACCGATTATCCAAATAGAGAAACGAGTCGAAAAACCGTTAACACGGAAATACGACGCAATCAAAAATTAAATAAAAAATGTTAGAAATGCTTCTAACAAAATATAATAATGACCCAATATCATAAATGGGCCAATGGACCACCTATGGCCCAAAAATCAAATGAAGCAAGAAATTAGATAGAAATTCGTAACCATAAATAAGCTGAAATTAAAAAGAGGCAATTAGAGTTGAATTGGGATACAAACATGCATTCATGGCAACCCAAATTCGTGCCTACCCATCCATGGAAGTTTCTTGATGGCCAAGACTCTCTAATGGAGGAAGAAATCATCAAAAATAGGGAACCAACATGTCAATCCCGAAACCCTTCTTTCCTAGTTACAATAGGACTCCTAAACACCATGGATGCTTAAATACTCTTCACCTACACCTAGGGACGAGCTTAGAACTTGCTGGGGTCGTGTGGAGGAGCTCTTGGTGGCTGGGGAGTAGGAGATCAAGCATACCAAGCTCATCTTCTTCCCCGGTTCATCTGCTACGACCTGCACAAACCACGTTCTTGAAGCCAATCAAAGGTAGGCCAAACCTAAATCCCATCGTGCAAGGCTTATACCCCTGGAAAGAGGGCCAAGTCTACTTCCTAACTCAAGTGGAATGCCCATATTCCATGCAGTATCCACGGAGTATTAGGCGTTCTACAAACAGTGGTCTGAACACGGGTTTTCTGAAGAACGAGACTTCATCAACCCAAGAGGTAGGTTTTCTCGGGCCAAATCTTAACATCTCCTATACCAAATGTGTAGAGCATCAAGTTAGTTTTCATTGCTCTCTGGTTTCATCGAATTTCATTGAGTAGATTTTGAATTATAAGCGTTTTCTCAAAGTCGTGCACTTTTAGGGCTTTTCCTGTTCTTTATATGTTACACTTGATTCAAGACTGAATTAGAGTAAACCCACAACATGAAAGTTGTTCTAATAGTTATCCTCTTCAAGTTTGGTGTTGAACGTTTTGTCTAAATGTCATCTGTTAGAGAGTTATAAGCGTGGTAATAGGGTTGCTGCCTAAAACTACGACTTCAAGTTACACTTGTTCTGACTTTGTGTTCAACGTGATCAAAGCCTATTGAAACCATCCTTATTTTCCAATTTCGATTTACTGGAAGTACCCTTGCATGTCTAGGTTGTTTTAAAACTGGTTTCGTTATTTTTCATACACTGTACAATTTGTTCTCTATTTCGGAAGATCCCTGTGTCAATGGATGGAAGTTCTGGACCGCAATCCAAGAGCATGTTCTTGCTCTGTCAAAGTCTGGCCCAGAACCTGTGAACTCGACGGCCCGATAGGTCACGTTCAGAGGTTTAATTGCGACATACCCATTGTCGCTTTCTCAAGGCGACATGCGCTCCGTCGCTATCCGGCTACCTGACCTGACCGCCCAGTCGCGTTCTTCACAACCTCCTGTCGCCTTCTGGTCCCGACCCGTCGCCTTCCTTGTAAGACCCTGTCGCGATCTGACCCCGGGCCTGACAACACCCTGTCGCCTTCCTTACATGACCCTGTCGCGACCTGACTCCGAGCCTGACACCCATGTCGCCTTCCTTATAGGCCCCTGTCGCGATCTCAGAATTTTTGCAGAAAACCCCACTCACTGTCTTGCAAACCTAACCACTATACCCGAGGTCTGGTCAAAGTAATATTTAGTGTGTATTGCACGTGTTTTGGGTCTGATCATTACATGATTGTTATTTAATGGCTTAAAAGTGATTAACCTATTTAAAAGCTTTAATTACATGAATGCTATTCTAAGTGCTCCTTAAATGTTATGATCCATTCATGCTTCTTGTGATTTAATCTTCCTACTGTTCTTCCACGTTTAAATGATAATGGTTATCATAAAATCTTACAATCCATGATTAGTTAAAGTGCATAGTTTTATTCCACGTTATATTGCTAAGTGCTTCCTGCGAGTTTGAGACCGATGGTTTGTGAATTGAGACACGCGTACCGCACTACACACTAGCACTATTAGACAGCCTTTTCTTGGGAAATTGGAAACTCTCTACCGGTCATTCCGAATCGGTAGACTAGCGACCTTTTTCCAAGGCCTCCGTAAATCTCCTCTGACCATGGATTCCCACATGGCCGACGAGTTGGTTGTACCATTGAAGTTCCCTGGAGATAGCGTGCACTTCCTTTCTCTTCTTGTTCTCGTGAATGTGATTGACAATTTAGACTAAAGCCATTAATGTAAAGATTTAACCAAAGTACAAATCATACCGTTATGCTGCCGAAATTATCTCTCGACAATTGTTATCATGAAATCATGTTCAATTACTTATCACTTGTTCCCATCATCATCATGAACATGACATTACACATGCTTACTTATTGAAACTCTCATTTGGCCATTATTAATGACTGTGGGTATCTACATTTAAAAACTTACATGAGATGCTGACAGGGCACGACGTGTGTCCAAGGGCTCTAATCTAGCCCCAATGACGGCGAGTCATAGATATACTGTTAACCATGGGGTATAATGATTACTGGCGTTGCATCTGCGCTGGGAGTACTTTCTTGCTTGTTGAATGTTAGATACAACAACCACATACATGTGTCATGGTGTGCATTCTTGGTGGATCTTTCCTTGATGTACATTAGAGTCAACATGCCTGATTAGTGTTACATGATCGTGCTCGTGCGTTCTTGCTTGCGTGATATGGTCATCCTGCATTTAATGCAATCAGTGATATCCTACGTTCTTGACATCAAGTGAAATCTCGCGTGCTCATACAAAGTGAACTATTGCTAGTTCTATCTTGTCATCTTATTCACAAATCTTGTTCTATCTTGTTCACTCCATCTAGCTTGTTTTCATGTATCTTGTTTTAATGAGTTTTATTCGTACATGCATATCATGACATTCATCGTACTTACCTAGTTCTAAAATGTTAATCACTTATATCATTGCCCGCACATTGAGATATAAATCCTACTGGGCTAGTTTGCTCATTCCCTACTTTTACCCCATCTAGGTGACTATGAAGTTCAAGAGGAAGAGCAAGTCGAGGATGGGAATGCGTTCGAGTGAAGAGCGTTCCAATCATGAGTCTATCTATAGTTAGTCTATTTCCAGTGTTAGAACAATATAGTAGGAAGTGAGGATTAATTGTACTTTCCCTTTTATTGAGTCTTAGTCTTGTACTAGTATCCATTTGGAACACAATGAGTTGAGATTTGAATACAATTTATATTGAGTTCAATATTTGGGCCCTATGATGATGTATGTTGTTATACATTTAGTGCGTGCTAGCTAGAGGCATATTTGCCGACTGTCCACGTCTCCAAATATCGACTCGATTTAATTATTAATATTCGCTGCGTAATTCTCGGGACGTGACAGTTTAGTGGTATCAGAGCCTAGGAATACCAAATAGGATATGTCTCAGGAATAGGAGATACCTATGGAACCTAGGTCATGAAAATTAAATATAGTACCTAGTGAGAATGGGTAGAGACTGGGAATATGTTAGAAAGAATTAAACACTCCTACCCATTGACTCTTATAACGTATCTAGAGACATTAATTGGTTTCCATCCTTTTCTCAGGAACCGTCATAACACTCTCATTCAACTGCAATGGCTCGCAACCAGTGGCAAGCTATGCAAGACACTGTGGCTGGACTTACTCAGGCCCTACAAAATGTAGTTCATGCTGGAAATCAAGCGGGAGCTGCAAGGAATGGAGCTGGTGATCTTCACCGAAATTTTAGGAGTCTAAACCCTCCTCGTTTCTCTGGATCCCCTGACCCAGATGAAGCAGAAAATTGGCAAGAGGAAATCGAAAGGATTTTCCAAGTAATGCAATGCAACAACAGGGAGAAAGTGGTACTGGCCACTTTTCAATTTACCAAGGATGCCCGAGCGTGGTGGAAGGCCACATCAGCCCACCTGCCTAATATAGCTGAACTGGAATGGGCTGAATTCCTGGAGATATTCCGGGGAAAATATTTCTCTGAGAGAGTGAAGGAGAAGAAAGCGATAGAATTTGCCGCACTGAAGCAGAAAGGAATGTCCGTGGCTGAGTATGAGGCTCAGTTCGCGCGTCTAGCTGTGTATGCCCCACACCTGGTGGGAACGGAAAGGCTGAAGGCTAACCGGTTCATGGATGGGCTCAGACCCATGTTCATTGAAAGGCTCGGACCACACAACATTCAAACCTACACTGAGATGGTCCAAAGAGCCCAACTAGTAGAAGACACCATGGATAAGGTAGAAGGCATGAGAGGAAAGGATGTAACAAAGTCAACTTATATAAAGAACGAGGTATCCCATACCACTGTGACTGTAAACCCAGGGACCAACGGTAACAAGAGAAGGAATGGAGGTAATGAGATCTATAATAACAAGAAGGTCAAGGTGGAAGAACAACCAGTTAAGGAAAATTGCAAATTTTGTGATAAACCTGGACACAGAGCAGAAGAGTGCTGGAAAAAGTCAGGAGCTTGCTTGCGATGCGGAAGTTGCGACCACCGCCTTCCCAATTGTCCCATGCTAAAAGACCAAACTGGAAGGAACCAAGGAGTGGTAAAGCGTCAAGAACATGTGAATGCAATGACGCAAGTGGAGTTTCCAGAAGGAGGTATGATTGTTAAAACTTTGACTAATCTAATGATGTTTTTCCTCGTTGGTACATTTCTAAGTGGGAGAGATCATTAAGGAGAAATTGAAAAGGAATAATCTAGTAGTTATACCGTAGTTCATCTAGTGGATTAAGATGGAACATAAAAACCTTGGATGAAATAGGAGTGGAAGGAACCAAATTGATAATACGATGGCTGTATGTGTAGATGTTGGACTAGCATCCACAATTTGGAAACAAGTTATAGGATGTAAATCCGAGATGAGTTCAGTAATCATAACCATCAAAAGCCAATTAATGATCCATTAATTTGGGGACCAAATTCTCTTAAGTGGGGGAGGGTGTAGCACCCCAAAATTTTCAATTAATAAAAATTCAATTAAAATGGAAATAAATAATTTTCATAATAACAAGTAATTAAAACATACGTATCATTATCGTATGTGCTAAAACACATTGGAAAATTCCGTAAAAATTTTAAATCAACCCCAAACATTATTACTAAACGTTTCACAAAGAAATTTGTGCCAAGAAAAATTGGATTAGCTATGTTTAAAGTATTTCGCGACTTATTATCGTAATTCATGAATAAGTCGAAATATCATTATCACACGTACTTGGACGAGTCAGAAAATTAAATAAAAATCATAAATGGATTTCAAATAATATCCTCTAATGACCCATCAAGAAAATTGGGTCAATAAAAATCATGTGAGCTAGGTTTAACAATTATTGTGACCGATTATCCAAATAGAGAAACGAGTCAGAAAACCGTTAACACGGAAATACGACGCAATCAAAAATTAAATAAAAATGTTAGAAATGCTTCTAACAAAATATAATAATGACCCAATATCATAAATGGGCCAATGGACCACCTATGGCCCAAAAATCAAATGAAGCAAGAAATTAGATAGAAATTCGTAACCATAAATAAGCTGAAATTAAAAAGAGGCAATTAGAGTTGAATTGGGATACAAACATGCATTCATGGCAACCCAAATTCGTGCCTACCCATCCATGGAAGTTGCTTGATGGCCAAGACTCTCTAATGGAGGAAGAAATCATCAAAAATAGGAAACCAACATGCCAATCCCGAAACCCTTCTTTCCTAGTTACAATAGGACTCCTAAACACCATGGATGCTTAAATACTCTTCACCCAAACCGTAGGGACGAGTTTAGAACTTGCTGGAGTCGTGTGGAGGAGCTCTTGGTGGCTGGGGAGTAGGAGATCAAGCATACCAAGCTCATCTTCTTCCCCCGTTCATCTGCTACGACCTGCACAAACCACCTTCTTGAAGCCAATCAAAGGTAGGCCAAACCTAAATCACATCGTGCAAGGCTTATACCCCTGGAAAGAGGGCCAAGTCTACTTCCTAGCCCAAGTGGAATGCCCAAATTCCATGCAGTATCCACGGAGTATTAGGCGTTCTACAAACAGTGGTCTGAACACGGGTTTTCTGAAGAACGAGACTTCATCAACCCAAGAGGTAGGTTTTCTCGGGCCAAATCTTAACATCTCCTATACCAAATGTGTAGAGCATCAAATTAGTTTTCATTGCCCTCTGGTTTCATCGAATTTCATTGAGTAGATTTTGAATTATAAGCGTTTTCTCAAAGTCGTGCACTTTTAGGGCTTTTCCTGTTCTTTATATGTTACACTTAATTCAAGACCGAGTTAGAGTAAACCCAAAACATGAAAGTTGTTCTACTAGTTATCCTCTTCAAGTTTGGTGTTGAACGTTGTGTCTAAATGTCATCCCTTAGAGAGTTATAAGTGTGTTAATAGGGTTGCTGCCTAAAACTACGACTTCAAGTTACACTTGTTCTGACTTTGTGTTCAACGTGATCAAAGCCTATTGAAACCATCCTTATTTTCCAATTCTGATTTACTGGAAGTACCCTTGCATGTCTAGGTTGTTTTAAAACTGTTTTCGTTATTTTTCATACACTGTACAATTTGTTCTCTATTTCGGAAGCACCCTGTGTCAATGGATGGAAGTTCTGGACCGCAATCCAGAGCATGTCCTTGCTCTGTCAGAGTCTGGCGCAGAACCTGTGAACACGACGGCCCGATAGGTCGCGTTCAGAGGTTTAATTGCGACATACCCATTGTCACTTTCTCAAGGCGACATGCGCTCCGTCGCTATCCGGCTACCTAACCTGACCGCCCAGTCACGTTCTTCACAACCTCCTGTCGCCTTCTGGTCCCGACCCATCGCCTTCCTTGTAAGACCCTGTCGCGATCTGACCCGGGCCTGACAACACCCTGTCGCCTTCCTTACATGACCCTGTCGCGACCTGACTCCGAGCCTCACACCCATGTCGCCTTCCTTATAGGCCCCTGTCGCGATCTCAGAATTTTTGCAGAAAACCCCACTTACTGTCTTGCAAACCTAACCACTATACCTGAGGTCTGGTCAAAGTAATATTTAGTGTGTATTGC
The DNA here is from genome assembly GCA_014218235.1 of Colocasia esculenta. Classification (NCBI taxonomy): domain Eukaryota; kingdom Viridiplantae; phylum Streptophyta; class Magnoliopsida; order Alismatales; family Araceae; genus Colocasia; species Colocasia esculenta. The sequence goes on along the minus strand of CM024754.1, from coordinate 97,678,467 downwards.
ATGTGTTTTGGGTCTGATCATTACATGATTGTTATTTAATAGCTTAAAAGTGATTAACCCATTTAAAAGCTTTAATTACATGAATGCTATTCTAAGTGCTCCTTAAATGTTATGATCCATTCATGCTTCTTGTGATTTAATCTTTCTACTATTCTTCCACGTTTAAATGATAATGGTTATCATAAAATCTTACAATCCATGATTAGTTAAAGTGCATAATTTTATTCCACGTTATATTGTTAAGTGCTTCCTGCGAGTTTGAGACCGATGGTTTGTGAATTGAGACACGCGTACTGCACTACACACTAGCACTATTAGGCAGCCTTTTCTTGGGAAATTGGAAACTCTCTACCGGTCATTCCGAATCAGTAGACTAGCGACCTTTTTCCAAGGCCTCCATAAATCTCCTCTGACCAGGATTCCCACATGGCCGACGAGTTGGTTGTACCATTGAAGTTCCCTGGAGATAGCGTGCACTTCCTTTCTCTTCTTGTTCTCGTGAATGTGATTGACAATCTAGACTAAAGCCATTAATGTAAAGATTTAACCAAAGTACAAATCGTACCGTTATGCTGCCGAAATTATCTCTCGACAATTGTTATCATGAAATCATATTCAATTACTTATCACTTGTTCCCATCATCATCATGAACATGACATTACACATGCTTACTTATTGAAACTCTCATTTGGCCATTATTAATGACTGTGGGTATCTACATTTAAAAACTTACATGAGATGCTGACAGGGCACGGTGTGTGTCCAAGGGCTCTAATCTAGCCCCAATGACGGCGAGTCATAGATATACTGTTAACCATGGGGTATAATGATTACTGGCATTGCATCTGCGCTGGGAGTACTTTCTTGCTTGTTGAATGTTAGATACAACAACCACATACATGTGTCCTGGTGTGCATTCTTGGTGGATCTTTCCTTGATGTACATTAGAGTCAACATGCTTGATTAGTGTTACATGATCGTGCTCGTGCGTTCTTGCTTGCTTGCTTGCGTGATATGGTCATCCTGCATTTAATGCAATCAGTGATATCCTGCGTTCTTGACATCAAGTGAAATCTCTCGTGCTCGTACAAAGTGATCTATTGCTAGTTCTATCTTGTCATCTTATTCACAAATCTTGTTCTATCTTGTTCACTCCATCAAGCTTGTTTTCATGTATCTTGTTTTAATGAGTTTTATTCATACATGCATATCATGACATTCATCGTGCTTACCTAGTTCTAAAATGTTAATCACTTATATCATTGCCCGCACATTGAGATATAAATCCTACTGGGCTAGTTTGCTCATTCCCTACTTTTACCCCATCTAGGTGACTATGAAGTTTAAGAGGAAGAGCAAGTCGAGGATGGGAATGCGTCCGAGTGAAGAGCATTCCAATCATGAGTCTATCTATGGTTAGTCTATTTCGAGTGTTAGAACAATGTAGTAGGAAGTGAGGATTAAATGTACTTTCCCTTTTATTGAGTCTTAGTCCTGTACTAGTATCCATTTGGAACACAATGAGTTGAGATTGAATAAAAGATTAGTTGAGTTCAATATTTGGGCCCTATGATGATGTATGTTGTTATACATTTAGTGCGTGCTAGCTAGAGGCTTATTTGCCGACTGTCCACGTCTCCAAATATCGACTCGATTTAATTATTAATATCCGCTGCGTAATTCTCGGGACATGACATTCCGGAACCCTGGATGAGTCCATCTAGACAAAGAGAGTGGAGATGGTTCAGGGGACAGATAAAGAAGAGATAGAAACATAGAGGAGAGTTTGAAGATCCTACCTTTCATCAGGAGAGATGAGGTTCTTGGGGGTTCCCGGAAGTCCTTCGCAGGTGAACAGTGAGGGCGCGGAAGAGCAGATAAAGATGAGAGTTTGAGAGTAGATTTCGAAAGGGTGCTCTCAAAAAGGAGAAGGGGTTTTCTTTTATAAGAAGGGAAAAGTAACTGACCCACGATTTCAGGGTGAACGGTCACGATTGAATGATTTGACTGTTAAGACATGCATGGATGCGTCTTAATGAGGTGTCAGTTATATATAATTTTAAAAAAATGCCTTTTCACGATTTCTTAATAAGTCAAATTATGTATTCGACTGCATCAGTCGAATGCATGACTATAACATGATTCGAATGCATCAGTCGAATGACTGGGACTTAGAATTTTTCAGGGTGTTTTTTACAAAGTTCATACAACACAATCATAACATACAATTCAAATGACATTTAACTTTGGTAAATTAATCAGGATTACACATACCTATTTCTCTTCTAATTGATGTGAATCTATACTCAGGAAGAGGTTTTGTAAAGATATCAGCAAGTTGGTTTTCGGTAGAAACAAATTCAAGTAAAAAATTGCCATTACTTACATGATCCCTGATGAAATGATGTCTAACCTCAATATGATTGGTTCTTGAGTGCTGGATAGGATTCTTGGTCTAATTTATTGTGCTTTTGTTGTCACATAGCATTGGAATTTCTTGAAGTTAATGACCATAGTCTTCCAGTTGATGTTTGATCCACAAGAGTTGAGTACAGCAACTCCCTGCTGCAATGTATTCAGCTTCTGTGGTTGACAAAGCTACTGAGTTCTGCTTTCTAGAAGACCAAGATATCAAGCACCCTGCAAGAAATTGACAAGTACCACTGGTGCTTTTCCTATCTATTTTGCATCCAGCATAGTCAGCATCACTATATCCAATTAACTTGAATTCAGAACATCTGGGATACCAAAGTCCTAATTTACTAGTATTTATAAGATATCTAAAAATTCTTTTAACAGCATGAACATGAGATTCTTTTGGATCAGCTTGGAATCTTGCACATAAACAAACACTGAACATTATATCTGGTCTGCTAGCTGTAAGATAGAGCAGTGAACCTATCATTCCTCTATAGATCTTTTGATCTACTTTTTTACCAAGTGGATCACTATCTAACTTAATGCCTGAGCTCATGGGTGTGCCTAAAGGCTTACACTTGTCAAAACCATACTTGGAAAGTAGATCTGAAATGTATTTGGTTTGACAAATGTAAGTCCCTTCCTTGGTTTGTTTAATTTGCAACACAAGAAAATATTTTAGTTCACCCATCATGCTCATTTCAAACTCACTTTGCATGAAATTTTCAAAGAATTTACAAAGCGATTCATTAGTAGAGCCAAAAATAATGTCATCAACATAGATCTGCACAATTAAGATTCCATCTGAAAATTTCTTTATAAATAGTGTGCTATCTACTCTACCACTTATGAAATCATGTGATATAAGATAAGCACTTAATCTTTCATACCAAGCTCCTGGATCTTGTTTCAGACCATATAGTACTTTCTTTAAACGGAAAACATGATTAGGATAAGTAGTATCTTCAAAACCAGGTGGTTGCTCAACATATACTTCTTCTTTAATAAAACCATTCAGAAATGCACTTTTAAAATCCATTTGGAATAAATTTATATTAAGAGAACAAGCATAGGCTAATAAGATTCTGATTGCCTCTAATCTAGCTACTGGAGCATAGGTTTCATCAAAGTCTATGCGTTCCTCTTGGGAATATCCTTGAACAACAAGTCTGGCCTTGTTTCTAGTAATCACCCCTGATTCATCCATCTTGTTTCTGAAAACCCATCTGGTTTCAATAACTGGATGGTCAGTAGGTCTAGGTACAAGAGTCCAAACCTCACTACGTTGGAATTGATTAAGTTCCTCTTGCATAGCAAGGATCCAAGATTCATCTCCCAGAGCATCATTGATTGTCTTAGGCTCTATTTGAGAAACTAAAGCAGAAAAGTCACAAGAAGTTTGCATACCTCTTGTTCTTACTCTATCTTGAGGATTACCTATGATGTTTTCTCTAGGATGATCCCGGTGATACCTTAAGTCTCTAGGTAGCCCTTCTTGTGGTTCTTCTAGTTTTTGAAGATCTTCTAATGGGGGATCTTCCATTTCTTCATCTTTACCTTCTTCTTCAAGAGAAGTCTTTTCTAAATCCCTGCAAAGATCATCAACACATTCTTCTTCTTCTTCTATCCTTTTGATAGAAGGATTAGTTTCATCAAATAGTATATGCACAAATTGTTCTATGGTTAATGTCCTTCTATTGAATACTTTATAACCTCTAGGTTTTGAAATATATCCTAATAGAAAACCTTCATCACTTTTAGCATCTAATTTCCCTAGATTATCCTTACCATTATTTAAGATAAAGCACTTACAGCCAAAAGGTCGAAGATGACTGATGTTGGGCTTCTTTTCCTTGTAGAGTTCATAAGGAGTCTTCTTTAGAATGGGTCTGATCATGCACCTGTTGATTATGTAGCAGGCTGTATTGACTGCCTCTGCCCAGAAATATGTTGGTAAATTATACTCATTCAGCATTGTTCTGGTCATATCCAGCAGTGTCCTGTTCTTTATTTCTGCTACTCCATTCTGCTAAGGTGTTCTTGGTGCAGAGAAATTGTGCTCAACTCCATTTTCTTCACAGTACTTCATGAATTCTTCATTCTTGAATTCTTCTCCATGATCAGATCTGATGCTTGTAATCTGAAATTCTGATTTTTCTGAACTATCTTACTGAACTTCAGAAATGCTTGAAATGCTTCTGATTTGGCTTCTAGAAAAGACACCCAAGTGTATCTTGAGTAGTCATCAACTAATACATAGCCATAAACTTTTCCTCCAAGACTGACTGTCCTTATAGGTCCAAACAGATCCATGTGAATTAACTCCAAAGGCTTGGAAGTTGTAACAATTGTCTTGGACTGAAATGAGGTCTTGGTTTGTTTTCCTTTTGCATAAGCTGAGCAAACTCCAGATTTCTTGATTTTCATTCTAGGAAGACCTTCAACCAGATCATGTTTTATTAATTTTTTGATCACGGAAGTGCTTGCATGACCTAGCCTTCTGTGCCACAACTCAGACTCTTCACTTTTGGTTGTTGCAAGACATAAGTTTACTTCTCTTAATTCTGACAAGTGTAAAGTGTATAGGTTCTTTACCCTTTGAGCTTGGAAAACTATCTTATTTTCTTTCTGGATGATACACTTATCATTCTAAAAATTTACTATATGCCCTTTATCACATAATTGACTGATACTTATCAGATTATGCTTCAAACCTTCTACATACATAACATCTTCAATTAGATTCTTTTCCTTAGTACTAATTGTTCCACATCCTAGTACGTTTCATTTCCCATTATCACCATAAGTGACTTGACCACTTTCTTCTATAAAATTTGTGAATAACTTCCTATCTCCTGTCATATGCCTTGAGCATCCACTAGCCAAATACCATTTGGATGCCCTCAGCCAACCCTCCAAACAAAATCAGGTTGTAACTTTTGGTACCCAAATTTTCTTGGGTCCTTGAAGGTTAGTTTTAGGAATCCATCTTAAATGTCTAGTGGTGCATGTGCTTATTGTGTGTCCTAATTGATTACAGTGACTACAGCATAAATCAAAAGCATTCTTCATATATGCAAAATTGTTGAATTTCTGTTTTTGTTTGTACACATACTGATTTACCTTTTTGGGATTTTTGACTTTCTTTTCTGCTACAAATTTAGGGGTTGGATACACTTGAGGATGAATGATGTTTTCTTCATTTTGTGGAGGTGTGTATCCTAATCCATATTTCTTCTTTCCTATTCTAGAACCTTTTAATTTAACAAATAAAGAAATTTTGCAATTAGAAATCTTTTCTATGGTAGCTTTTAGATAATTATTTTATTCTTGCAATTTTTCTTCATCTTTAAGTTCCTTAAGGTTTGATTTAATTTCCAAGATTTTGCTATTTTTTATTTTTTAAGTCTTCGCACAGCAATTCATTAGTTCTTTTTATTTCATTTAAACTTTTGTTTAACCTTTCTATTTCATTTTTAAGATAGGTGTTAGCTTTTTCTTGGTTCAGTAGATTTAATTTAACCATTTTTATTTATTTTACTATTGTCTTATATTTTTCATAAAGTTCATTGAAGGCATCTTCAAGGTTATCAGAATCGGATTCAGAAGATGAAGTAAAGGAGGTTTCTGAGTTTACCTGCTCTAGTCCTGCCATGAGGGCTAGATTTACCTTCTCTTCTTCTTCGGATTCTGAGCGGAGGATTCTGAACTGGTTCCTTCTTCATTGTCCCATGTTGCTGCCATTGCCTTCTTTTTGAACTTTCTGAACTTCTTTTCCTTGCCTTTTTTTTTTCGAATTTTTCTGCTTGATTCTTCTTCTTAAGCTTTGGACATTCAGATTTGTAATGTCCTGGCTGATTACACTCATAGCAAGTTGGCTCTTTCTTCTTATCTTTCTTAAAAAATATTTTTGAGCCAAACTTCTTCTTCTTTGCAAGAATTCTCTGCAGTTTTCTTGAAAGCATAGCCTCATCATCACTGTCATCTGATTTTTCCTTTGAGTCTTCAGATGAGGAGGAATCTGCAATCTTCAAGGCATTTGAAATTTTCTTTTTCGAGAAATTTTCAGAAAACCTTTCCATATTAATTTCATGAGCCATAAGGGATCCTATTAATTTATCAATAGATAATTGTGTTAAGTCATGAGCTTCCTCTATGGCTGTAACTTTAGGGGTCCATACATTAGTTAGAGATCTTAGGATTTTTCTAACTGTTTCTTCATTAGTTAGAACTTTTCCTAAAGAACTTAGTCCAACAATTATGCTTGAAAATATGTTATACATTTGAGTTATATTTTCATTAGGAAGCATTTTGAATTGTTCATATTGGGATACAAGTATATCTATTCTTGTTTGTTTAACCCTATCTGTACCTTCATCGGTTACTTGAAGTTTATCCCACATTTCCTTAGTTGTTTTACATGCCGAAAGTCTGTTAAATTCTCTTTTAGACAAAGCACAACAAAGATAATTTTTTGCCTTGTAATTTAAAGACATATTTCTTTTATCTGCAATGGAAAGACTAGAGGTAGAAGTTTCATAAATGATTTGAAAGTCACCTTGTTCTATTACCTGCCATAAGTCGAAGTCAGTACCTCTGATGAAGTACTCCATTCGCATCTTCTAGTATTGGTAATCTTCACCATCAATGAATGGTGGCCTTGTGATAGATTGACCTTCATAGTTGTGAGCTTCGGATGCCATTTCTTCTCAAATCTCTTGGATTCTTCTGAGAAGACCTCACTCTGATACCACTTGTTGGATCGAAAATGGCAAACTAGATGTCTAGAGGGGGGTGAATAGGACTTCTTGCTTCTTAAAAAAAAAAAATCTTCTGAGATGCACAATACTAAATAGAAGAGTTATTACTTGTGTAGTGTGTGAATCAAGTGTGAACTTGGCGGAAATCAATCACACAGAAATGCACAAGAGATTATCCTAGTTTGGCCCTTCCCACATGGAAGTCCTACATCCAGTCCTCAAGCCAACCACTTGAGATTTCCACTAACTGCCAATTAATTGGCCTTCTCTCACCCTTGAGAGGTACTACAAACCCACTTGCTCCCTTAGCAAGTCTTCCCTATTCAGGGGTACAACGACTACCTTTTGAGAGGCCTTCCCTACACAGGAGGGGCAATGCAGAAACAGGCTTCTGCAGGAAATATGCAAGGGAAATAAAAGACGTGTATTTATCTCAAGACTGAGAGCAAACACAGACTTCAGACGGATTCAATGGATCAGAAATAAGATTGGAATCCTATCTGAAATACAAGGGTGGACACAAGAAAGTAAGCAGCTATATTTTCCACCCACACAACTGGGAGAGCTTCAGAAAGATGTCTTCTAAGAAAGAGAAGAGCTCTCAGACTTTTGCTGAACAAGACTTGTAAGGCTTGAAGGAAATCGAATGTAGCTTGTATGCTTTCTTGGTGTTATATGTGTTCTTTCAAGCTTCACCTTCTTTTTATACACTTCAAAATATAGCCGTTTAGAAGATAGCCGTTGGAGCTTGTGGCCGTTTTCAATCAGACCGTTTAGAGAGAGCTTCAGTTTCTTTTGGATCTTTATGAGCTCCTTGTCCAATAGTCTTCTAGTTTTGTATCTTCCAAAAGTCTTCAGAGGAGAGGCCGTTGCTCACAGCTAGAAGATAAGCTTTTATAACATAGACTGTGGAGGAGACATGCCAAAAAAATGTGCTCCAATTAATGCCTGTTACAAAGACAAGACAAAAGGGAAACACATCTCCATACCTTTGAGGTAGGTGAGTCAATTAAGTACAAAAGAAAGGTATGGAACCTCGTATGCTAATGCTAGACAGACAGATATACTGAAGAGGTAAGGCATGGGTCTGTCAGTGGTAGGTGAAACTGTCAGATGCCATGCGCCTGAGGTTTTCATAAATGCATAGTGTCTTATGAATCCAGCAGAATCCGGAGCAAAAAGTCTTTTGACAACTCAAGGATTATTTCTATAAGAAATATTATGCGTAGGATTCAGATGATTATTTTAAGTCTAATATTTCTTGCATTGTCAGAGAAAATAATAACATAACAAGATACTGAAAAAATGATATGCTGATAATATTTTGAAGGTTTATTGAAAAGATGTAAGAGAGGATTTAAGAAATATCCTTACATCAACTATTAAGCCTTTGAAGGATTCAAAAATAATTAAGTACAGACTTAACATTTAAATTGAATCTAAACCTTGCAATTCGATTAAAGAAATATTCATAATTCGACTTTAGTTAAAGATTCTCAAGGTAATTCGATTTAAGAAGTAAGAGGTGATTCGACTACAGCAGTTGGATATAAGAAGATTAGATTCTGAAGCATTCGACTGTAGCAGTTGGAGTCAATAGTCGAATCAAGTGTTCAGGATTTATGAAGCATTCGTTATGACAGTCGAATCATTTATAATATTTTGTAAGGTATTTGACTTCATCAGTCGGAGAAATTAGTCGAAGTCATCAGTCGAATTACTTGAAGAGTCGTGGACTTAGAAAAAAATCTGTGTTGGTAAACTTTGTTTCTAAGGGAGTCGAAGTTATCAATCAAATTCAGTAGGATGTAGAGGGAGCTGTGGACTTAGAAAAAATTATTGGCATGGAGGTATAGACCAGTAATGTATTTGATTGATTTTGGTGATATGTAATTATTATATTTACTTTTGTAAAAGATCTATTTAAAGAGTTTTGTCATGGCAAAACACTAGATATGTTAAATAAAGAAAATCTTAAATTCTTTGGGGGTAGTTGCTCAACAGATTTGCTTACCTTTTCCTAGGAGAAGAACAACGCCGGTTCCCTAGCATCTGTGAAACTTGGTGGTTTTACACCAATATTAACTACCGGTGGAGGTTTCGTTGCCACAATAATCTGAGCGTATGATTTCCTCCCTGGGGCAGACACACTGCTAGACCCTCCATCTCCCCCTACAACCACCGTTGGAGACGCCATAACGCCGCCAGCCACCAGGGTCGGCGGCCAGGCCACCGGCGGCGAGAATCACCAAAACCCCAGAGCTTCTCTCTCTAGAATTAGAGAGAGAAAGCTCCACCTTCACAAAAGAACCCGACACTCAATCCAAGCCAAGGACTGAATTTTTGTGGTCGCCACCCATAGATCCGGGGACCTGGAAGGGCTATCACAAGTCTAACTGAATATGTAAGGGAAATAACATCAACTACCGAACTAGAAGCACACACGCGGAAGCAGAAAGAAGAGCAAGTGTAAGGCCCTCGAACTTTGTTCTTTTATTCGAACATTATCATGATATGCATATTTGATTTTGTGTATTCTATAATTATTTATTTACTTATGTGCATATATATACATGTTTATTTATGTGCATATTGTATTTATTTAAGTTTGTACATATTGTATTTAAATAATATGGTGTATAGTGTATGTACTAAATATGTGAATGCATGTTTATTTAATTTTTTGTGTTCTGGCCGAAATGCCAGTTAACGTTAATATCCCTTGACGTTGAGGACAGGTTGACGGCAACAGTGTGCCACTGACTCAGTGTCGACGTCCAGATCAATGGACGCTGACTTCCTGTAAACGGCGGCACATGTGGACGTCTACTTCTCCGTTTTGTCGCGATTTCAGATCGGGAAACGACTGCGTTTTCCTCGGTTCTAGATTAGGAAACTACCCTCCAACGGTAGGATCCCTATCTAATGCGTACCCAAACCCTTTAGCCCTATAAAATACCTAGTCTTGGGCGAGATTAAGCCTTTTCGCCCAAAGGACAACCTAGGGTTTTAGGTGAGAAAAACTGATCATTTTCAAGACTCAATCTGGCGATTGGGAGTTGCTTCCGGCGATCTACATTGACTGAGAGGTGCTCTAGTATTGAGGAAGCTTCCCCGACCCGGCGAACGAACTACATCGACAGAAAGACCGAATCTGGGAGGAATTTGAGCATCTTCTTAGCTTGGCCGAGGAGAGCTTCTGCGACCAATTAAACCCTTTGTAGATTTATTCTCAGGCAAGTAATCGAGGGATTTCATCCCTGCACATGTCCTTTAGGTCCTAGGATTTTTATGGATTTTTCCTCGTGTCCTGGAAACCCCAATTCGTCAAGTTATGTGCGGTCTGTCTGCACTTTTTGTAGACAGAAACTTGACGGCAAGCTTGCTGCCGTCAAGATCTTGAGTTGGCGGCAACAACGGTGCTGTTAACCCTAGTTGGCGGCAACCCCCTTGCCGCCCAGTTCTTCTGGATTTCAGAATAATTGTTTCGATCTCTATGCTATGATCTTCGGACTTGTGATTATGTGTGCATGCTATAAAATTTGTGATTGGTCAGGTACAGTCAGTAGGTCATATCATAAGGTTCAGTCAAATTTTTGTGCATAGTCTTATTTAATAAAAAAATTTGTATTTCGAAAATGAGCATGATTTGACCATGTAAAATCCTAAATAATTAGATTCGTGGTAAATTAGGGTTTTAGAAATTTTTTGTGTCCCTATGATGACTGTTCTCAGGGTTTAGAACTATTAAAACCGATTGTGTTGCTGTGAACCATGTTTAAATGAAATTATTGATAAATCTTCATGCAATTTGTTTTAATTGTTAAAATTTGTTCTACAGTTCTGAAAAATATGAAAATTTAGTTATGTGATATATAAACTGTGTGATACTTGTGATAAAAATTTCATGTTGTTTTGACAATAGTAGGTACTGTTATTAGTTTACAATGGTAATTAACCATGATGAGCATGTTTAACTTTGATCATGTGAAATTCAGTGTTTAGCACCATGATTAGGGCTTTGTTGTGATTAATTGTCATTGTGAAATAGTATGGTTATCTTCTGCAACTGATCTATGAATATATGTTAAGCGCATGTAAAAGAGTTAAAGTGTGTATGTAAGTGAATGAAGCATGTGATAATGTGTAAAATTGTGCCGATATTGACACTGCTACCATAGAGGGCTGTGGAGCCGTACTGTAGTAAAGTCCCTATGGGAAGGCTCAATTTGTTGTGATATCCTATGGGCATTAGGATGAAATCCAGAGGTGGACAAGTACCACTGGTTAAGGGGGAGAGGGCTTCTCCCGGTTCTGCGCAGTTAACCAAGATTCGTCACTGTGTTGCCTAGTGACGGGTATGTGTATGTGATATATGTCCTTCTTATGGTGGTTCGGACTATGTGTCATAGCAAATTAATTGTGAAATGTGAAAATGTGACAATAATGTGAATGTGAAAATGTGCAAATGTGAAAAGTGAACATGTGAAAGTGTAATGTGAATATGTTAGCATGTGAAAGGATGTGAATTCATGTAAATGTGATTTATTTGTATTAAAACAGCAAGCTAAACATGTGAATAAATGTTAGAATAACATGTGAACATGATTAGATATCATGCTAGGTGTGTTATTTACCTTGTACATATTTCCATGTTCTAAATTGGTAGAATTGTGTAGTGATATGAATAGAGTTTGAACTATGAATCATGTTACATGTATGTGTAGAAGCATGTGTAGGTTGTTTATGGTTATTGTAAATTGTTATAAGCATGTACCACGTATTCTTCCTCATTGCTAAAAGATAGCATGTGTATGTGATATGTGTAAGGGTGTATCTTTGGATTGTTTGTTGGGTCTTTTAGAAGACTCATACTTGCTTTGGCGTACAGGTGAGACATGTGTCCCCATTCTTGAGGAGGACATAGCCTGGAGCAACTCCGAGCTCGAGGAGTACTCTACTTGTGGACTTGCTACACATTTGCTTTTCTTTCATTAGTATGTAAGCAATGTGTAGCAACCCTAAATTTATGGGGAAAAAATTAAATATTTATATTATTTAATTAGAAAATAATAATAATAATAATAATAATAATAAATAAAAGCAATTAGAAAATCAAAGAAAAGAGAATTAAATAAAACCCATCAAATGAAAATAAGTAATGGGCTTTATTAAATGGACCCATTAGAAATTAGTGGGTTAAAATAGGGATTTTTAAAAGGGGAATAATAGAGAAGTACCCAAAATTCGTAACTAAAATATTACTAAAATAGAAAAGAGATATTTAATGCATTAAAAATAGAAGTTTAGCTAGATTGGGATTCCTAAACCTACCCTAATGGGTTGGCCACGAAATCCTCTCTCTCCCAACCCAAATAGGAAGATCTCTTGCTTAAAAAGGGGAGAGGAAATAGGAAATTCAAAATTTAATAGGAATTAGACTTAAACTAGGAAAGGGAATAGGGAGAAGCTTAAATACTTCTCTCAAACCCTCATGGCCGGCCCTAGCTCGTGCCAAGAGGTTCCTGGACCAGGAGGAAAGGCCAAGAGGAGGAGAATTCGTGGAGAGGAAGGGTCTCTCAAGTTCTTCCCGAGTTCTTCAAGTCTTAATCCTAAAAGAGGAAAACGATCAAAGGTAGGCATTCTCACGAGCATAAACCATGAAACTTTTTCTGTAGGATGTCTCGTCTATCAGGAACAAAAGTCCTTTGGTTTCATAATTTTCCAACGAGCATATCTTTCGTTCTTGATTTTTCAAGTTCTGTAACTTACATGACCCCGAACCCTCTTCTAAATTCTTGATCTTCTTGTATACTCCACCCCATGCCACGAGATTTTTACTGTAGGAACTGATGCATGTTAGGCATCTTTTGCCCCTAAAATCCCTAAATTTGACTCATCCTATCTTGCGAATTTAATCGTTGATCTCAACTACATACTGTTTCATGTTCATCATGAATACCCGTGTTCAAAACATGTCCCAACCCTGATTGTTTTCCAATTCCTATTTATTGTAAGTACCTGTGTATGTCTAGGTCGTTTTGCAACTGGTTTCACGATTTTTCGTTGTCTATACAATTAGTTGTGAATTTCTGAATCACCCTGTGTCAAATAGGGTAAGTTCTGGCCCGTAATCCAATGTAATGTCTTTTCCCGTTTCGGACTGGGCGCAGACCCTGTGAACGCGACGGCCTGATAGGCCACGTTCACAAGGGTCGTCGCGACAGAGCGCTCTGTTGCGATATGATCGCGACAGAACTTGTCGTCGCGATCTTCTGACTAGGCCGTCGCGATCCTCATGCGATCCCGTCACGATCTGCCTGCCCGAACCGATAAGCCTGTCGCGACCTGTACCAGACCCTGTCGCAATCTCAGCTGACCCCGTCGCGACCCTCATCAGGGTACGTCGCGATCTAGGTTCTTTTGCAATAAACCCTGTCTCAACAATGCTTGATTGTCTAGAGTGATTGTACTCTTGCTTAACAGTCATACACACAGAAAATAACACTTGTTATAAATTGAATATTTTTGTATGATTAAATACATGCACATGATCTTTTCTATCTACAATTTCATGACACATACACACACTTTGAACCATCCAATTATGGCATAACTTGGCATGAACTATTTCATAATACATCTGGTAATTTATGTAATTAAATTACCCTATACTTGTCTATCGTTTCTCGCGATGTTTTGGAAATATCGATATCGACGCTCTACTGTTCTAGAACTCCTCTAGAACGTCGAGCACTTGTTTCTATATACACTCTCTCTTGACTTGGATGAACTCTCCATCGGAAACTCCTTCCGCCGGACTAGTAAGTCTTTGTTCAAGGCCTCCGTAAGTCTCCTCTGTCCATGGATTCCCACATGGTCGACGAGCCGATTGTACCTTAACGCCTGTTACACCCATTAGGGATCAATATGGTCCTAACGGCTATTAGAAAATCACTCTTGTATTGAATCACCCGGACCTCTGGACTTGTGCTTAACATGGCCAGTGGTAAGGTCGTGAGTTCCACCTGACTGCCAACACCAAGTGCGCGTGTTGTGCAACTGTTACTATCGCCTGTTTACTCGACGCGTTACTTGCAATGTCCACTAGCTCTCAACTGCACTCTACTCGCTCGTCTATTCACGTTCACTCTACTATCTCATCTATTCATCTAGTGCTCTCATCTACTTCTTGGTACTCTATATTGGCTATTGACTGATTGTCTAAAGATAAACAATATAACTAATGCCTGGCAATATATAAAGGGCCCGATCTGGTCCTGGGATGTGCGCCCGAAAGTGCTAGTGCCCATGTGAGTTAAATGATCAGAGTGTTTGGCATTACACTCAAGTGCTATCTATCGTGACTATCTATATGACAATCAAAAGTGCTATGTTCTCTCATTGTCCATTGACAACAAAGTGCTATCTATCGTGACTATCTATATGACAATCAAAAGTGCTATGTTCTCTCGTTGTCCATTGACAACAAAGTGCTATCTATCATGACTATCTATATGACAATCAAAAGTGCTATGTTCTCTCGTTGTCCATTGACAACAAAGTACTATGCTATACTCGTTGTGCTATTTGTACCATGGCCATCTTGCTATACTTGACATTGTGCTATCTTGCTATGCTATTTCCTGACACTTGTGCTATTCTTCGAAAGTCTATAATTGGAAAGTCTTGCTATTTCGTTCACGTACTGTCCTGCTATATTTTACTTGACACTCTCTCTCACTCTATCATTAGTTACTCTGCCTTTAATGCATTAATTACTTAAAGCCTACTTGAGCCTGAGATTTAAGTCCTACTGGGCGATGTTCGCTCACCTTGCGTTATTTGTCGTTGTATTCTCAGGTGAGACCGAGGATGAACCATACACTCAAGAGGACGGGAACGACCTGGAGTGATGTCATGAGTACCCTAGTGTCCTATTGCTATGTTTAGCATTGTAGTAGTTAGGTTTGAAGTTTAGTCTTTTGCTCTATTCTAATGTAATCGGGCCCCATAGATCGGCTCTGATATTAGTGGTTGTAACTAGACATTGAAAAGTAATAATGAAATAAATTCGCTTTAGTATTATTCACTGTGCAATGATTTGATGTCTAGTACTCGCTCTATACCCTTTTCTTGCAACTGTCTCGTGTTCCGATATTCCGTGTCGGGGCGTGACACAATGAGATTGTATATTTTATATGGACAATGTATTTCTTTTGGACATGTAATAATGTGGACATTGTTATTTCTATTATTGCTATATAGATTGTGGATTATGTGATGAGATGATGGAATGAGAATGAAAATATTTATTTATTTCCGCTGTACTCTTTTAATATTTATGTACATCTCAATCTATTATTAGTGTTGGGTAAATGTCCCACTGTAATGACGCCCTTTATATCGACGTGGATTGGTATAATCGTACCGGTATAAGGAGGGTCGTTACAGAGATTGGTATCAGAGACAAGGTTGAGATTGTATATGAATATACCATCATCTTCACAATATGCTAAGTCTTTATAGATTTTTTCCATATATGTAGAAAATATCAAAAAATGAATGAAAGATAGTTAAGAAAATGGTTAGGATTAAATAACTTAGTTTCTAACTAGATTAAATTATTTTACAGGCTATGGCTACCCATGGTAGGCGTGGTGCTCAGGCTCGAGATGACGAGTAGAGGCGTGAGGACAGGGGTGAGCAGCAGGCCCCAACACCCCAGGGTCCTACAGTACTTCCTCCACCACAACCTGTGGATTATGGTGTATTCATGCAAGGTCTGGTTCAAGCGATGCAGACCCAGGATCACACTCAGGCGGCACTGTAGGCTCAGGTTAGAACTATTAAATAGGAGTAGCCTGTTTTTATTAAATGTATGATTGCTATGTTGTTTATATATTGCTTGTTGTCTCAGGCTCAGGCTCCAGCTCTAGTTCCTCAGGAGCAAGGCCATGGTGGTCCTTCCATCATGGAGAGGTTCAAGAGGATGGCTCCACCCTCTTTTAAGGGGGAGAGTCAACCACTGTTAGCAGAGAGCTGAATGGGGGAGGTAGAGAAGATCTTCCGAGCCATTAGGTGTGCCGAGGAGGATAAAGTTAGCTTGGCCACCTACATGCTGTAGGTACTATATATATATATATATATATGTGTACTTGTGTAGGTTAAGGTTTTGTTTAGATGGTGCTTATGGGTTGTGTCTTACAGGAGAGAGCCGATGTGTGGTGGGCTTCCTTACTTCGCACTAGGTTTGAGGATGGCGCAATTGAGGTGTCTTGGGATGAGTTCACGAGGCTTTTCTAAGCCAAGTTTATTCCAGAGCATGTCCAGGACAACATGGAGCAGGAGTTCCTTTCTCTCACTCAGGGCTCCATGACGGTATTGGAGTATGAGGCCAGGTTTGCCGAACTGTCCATGTATGCTCCTCATATAGTTGCTGATGAGCATAGGAAGGTGAAGAAGTTCGTGATGGGTCTTAAGCCATCACTGAGGTCGATACTTGTGGCGTTTGACCACAGTACTCTAGATGAGGCTCTCAGCGCGGTGTGCAAGCAGGAGAGTGAGATGGATCAGTATCATGAGGAGAAGAAGGCATCACAGAAGAGATCCGCGCCACCTTTCTAGCGGCAGGACAAGAAGAAGGCAGCATACAGTCACCGAAGCATCCAGCGGCGTCCAGTCAGCAGGCGGTTGCACCGCAGTCCCCTAGTTTTAGGCCTAGCGACAAGAAGATGTGCCCTCACTGCGGAAGAGCACATGGCGGTACCGAGTGTTGGAAGTTAGCAGGAAAGTGTCTCAAGTGTGGTAGCTCTGAGCATCAGATCCGAGATTATCCCAAACTGCAGCAGGGTGTACAGCGTGGAGCGCCAGCCCCAGCAGTGGCAGCAGTAGCAGCACCAGTGACAGGGAGACTAGGAAGGCCTCAAGCCCAAGCTCGAGTGTTTGCTTTAGCACGAGAGGACGCAGAGCAGGCTGAAAACGTCACGGAAGGTACGGTTCTATTCATGGGTGTGCACGCTCGGGTATTGTTTGATACGGGTGCCACACACTAGTTCATTTCTGAGCGGTTTGTGAAGCAGTTAGCATTAGAGTCTGGAGTAGAGGTTGAGGAGTTAGGGGTCCCTTTGTCTGTGCACACACCGACAGGTACAATATCGACTAGGAAGTGTATTCCATATTACCGAGGCTTATTCGGGTGCTTCTTTTTGCCCAAGATGAAGGACTATGATGCTATTCTTGGTTTGGATTGGCTTGAGGAGCACTATGCTTTGGTGGATTGCAATTGGAAGAAGATTACTTTCCGTATTCATAGTGAAAATGAGTTCTCGCATCCGGTGAAAATGAGTTCTCGCATCCTTTGCCAAGGAACTTAGCGGGAAGGTTTGTGATCTCCGCCATGAAGGCGATGAGGATGGTGAACAAGGGGTGTGATGCTTTTCTTGCCAGTGTGGTCTTAATATCGAAGGCTGATCAGTCACTGACTCTTGAGGAGATTGCGGTAGTGTAGGAGTTTCCAGACATGTTTCCTGATGATTTGTCTGGTTTGCCACCGGCTAGGGAGATAGAGTTTACTATAGAGTTGTTCCAGGCACCTCTCCTATCTCAAAGGCTCCATATCATATGGCACCTGCGGAATTAGCTGAGCTGAGGAAGCAGTTGCAGGATTTACTGGACAAGGGATTCATTCGCCCTAGTGTGTCACCTTGGGGCGCACATGTATTGTTCGTGAAGAAGAAGGATGGTTCCCTCAGGTTGTGCATTGATTATAGAAAGCTCAACTAGGTGACCGTGAAGAACAGGTATCCCTTACCGTGGATTGATAATCTATTCGATCAGCTGCGGAATGCATCGGTGTTCTCTAGGATTGATCTGCGGTCCAGCTATCACCAGTTGAGGATTAGGGGTGAAGATGTGTCCAAGATGGCTTTTAAGACTCGTTATGGGCATTATAAGTTTTTGGTGCTTCCATTTGGTCTGACCAACGCCCCTATAGTGTTCATGGATCTCATAAACAGGGTGTTTAGACCTTATTTGGATAGCTTCGTAGTGGTGTTCATTGATGATGTAGTAGTCTATTCTCCCGATAAGGCTACACACCGCAAGCATTTAAGGGTTGTTTTGGAAGTTCTCCAAGAGCACAAGCTGTATGCTAAGTTCAGCAAGTGCGATTTCTGGATGTGCGAGGTTTATTTCCTTGGGCATGTTATGTCATGTGCTGGAGTAGAAGTTGATCCGGCAAAGGTCCAGGCTGTGTTAGATTGGGAGATTCCAAGGACCCCATCGGAAATTCAGAGTTTTCTTGGTTTAGCGGGCTATTATAGGTGATTTATTGATGGTTTTACATCTATCTCCGCACCGTTAACTAAGCTAACTAGGAAGGGTGTAAAGTTTGTGTGGTCTGAGGATTGTGAGAGTAGTTTTCAGTTGCTGAAGGCAAAGCTTACATCTGCACCTGTGTTGATCTTGCCGAGTGGTGTAGAGGATTTTGCCATCTACTCGGATGCTTCTCAGATAGGTCTTAGTTGTGTGTTGATGCAGCATGGCAGAGTAGTGGCATATGCTTCTCTCCAGTTGAAGGAGCATGAGCGTAACTATTCGACTCATGATTTGGAGCTTGCGGCAGTGGTTCATGCACTGAAAATATGAAGACACTATCTTTATGGTTTCAAGTTCGAGGTGTTCACTGACCACAAGAGTCTGAGGTATCTCTTTCATCAGAAAGAGTTGAACCTGCGGCAGAGGAGATGGATTGAATTCCTTAAGGACTACGATTTCGAGCTTCAGTATCATCCAGGGAAGGCGAATGTCGTGGCAGATGCTCTCAGCAGGAAGAGATCGTTGCTTCAGCAAGATTGGAAGATGTTAGAAGATGCAGCCTATGCGATGACTGAGTTAGAGCCTCAGTTATGTCAGGCTTTCGTGGCTCAGTTGTCGATCCGGTCTACAGTTTTGGATGAGGTTATTAAGCAGCAGAAGGCTGATCCTAGACTTCAAGAGATGGTAGGCAAGGCAGGTATTGCTCGAGATGAGGACGGTGTTATTAGATTTCAGCACCGAGTTTGTGTTCCTGATGTTGTGGATGTCCGTGAGCATGTTCATGCAGAAGCTCACAGGTCAAGGTTTTCTATTATCCAGACAACACCAAGATGTACTAGGACTTGAAGAGAACTTTCTGGTGGTCTGGCATGAAGAAGGATGTGGCTCAGTTTGTGTCCAGGTGTTTGGTATGCCAGCAAGTGAAGGCCGAACGTCAGCGACCATCTGGTCTTATGCAGAAGATGAAGATACCAATATGAAAGTGGGAAACAATCACTATGGATTTTGTGATGAGTTTTCCCAGATCAGTTAAGGGCAATGACTCGATTTGGGTAATTATAGACCGTTTCTCCAAGACTGCGCATTTCTTGCTTATGAAGAAGAAGCAGTCAGTGGAGAGTTTGGCTAGGCTTTATGTCGGCAACATTGTGAGGTTGCATGGTGTGCCAAAGTCCATTATTTTGGATCAAGACCCAAGGTTTACATCGAGGTTGTGGCAGGGTCTTCAGGATGCTTTGGGTTCTCAACTGAAGCTTAGTTCGGCGTTCCATCCCCAAATAGATGGCCAGTCCGAGAGAACTATCCAAACGCTCAAGGATATGTTGAGAGCATGCGTGCTAGATTGGAAGGGTGATTGGGAGCATCATTTACCTCTTGTGGAGTTCGCCTACAACAACACTTTTCATGCAAGCATTGGCATGGCTCCGTTTGAGGCTTTGTATGGGCGGCCCTGTAGATCTCCTTTGTGCTGGGAGGAGACAGGTGATAGGTAGTTGATTGGTCCGGAGTTTGTGCAGGAGACTTCGGATTAGATTCAACTTATCAGGCAGAGGCTTGTTGTGGTGTAGGATAGGCAGAAGAGCTACGCCGACAACAAAAGAAAGGATTTAGAGTTCGAGGTTGGCGAGCATGTTTTTCTGAAGGTTTCGCCTACCTGAGGCATTGTCAGGTTTGGCAGGCATAGCAAGTTGAGTCCTAGATTCATTGGCCCATTTGAGATTCTTAGGCGGATGGGCAGCGTGGCTTATGAACTAGCTTTACCCCCAGCGTTAGCTAGTGTTCACCCAGTTTTCCACGTATCTATGCTCAGGAGGTATGTGCGAGATCCGTCTAATGTTATTAGTCATGAGCCAGTGGAGATTCAGCCAGACTTGTCGTATGTTGAGCAACCAGTAGCTATCCTTGATCGGAAGGTTCAGCACCTTAAAAACAAGATTATTACGTTCGTGAAGGTGCTATGGCGGAATTTCTCGCGAGAGGAGGCTACGTGGGAGCTTAAGGATGCTATGAAGAAGACGTATCCCCAATTATTTGGTTAGTATGTCGTTCTAACTTCGAGGACGAAGTTTTCTTTTAGGGGGAGAGGGTGTAAGGCCCTCGAACTTTATTCTTTTATTCGAATATTGTCATGATATGCATATTTGATTTTGTGTATTCTATAATTATTTATTTACTTATGTGCATATGTATATACATGTTTATTTATGTGCATATTGTCTTTATTTAAGTTTGTACATATTGTATTTAAATAATATGGTGTATAGTGTATGTACTTAATATGTGAATGCATGTTTATTTAATTTTCTGTGTTCTGGCCGAAATGCTAGTTAACGTCAATATCCCTTGACGTTGAGGGCAGGTTGACGGCAACCAGTGTGCCGTTCACTCAGTGTCGACGTCCAGATCGATGGACGCTGACTTCCTGTAAACAGCAGCACATGTGGACGTCTACTTCTCTGTTTCATTGCGATTTCAGATCGGGAAACGACTGCGTTTTCCCCGGTTCTAGATTAGGAAAGTACCCTCCAACGGTAGGATCCCTATCTAATGCATACCCAAACCCTTTAGCCCTATATAATACCTAGTCTTGGGCGAGATTAAGCCTTTTCGCTCAAAGGACAACCTAGGGTTTTAGGTGAGAAAAACTGATCATTTTCAAGACTCGATCTGACGATTGGGAGTTGCTTCTACATTGACTGAGTGGTGCTCCTAGCATTGAGGAAGCTTCCTTGACCCGGCGAATGATCTACATCGACAGAAAGACTGGATCTGGGAGGAATTTGAGCATCTTCTTGGCTTGGCCGAGGAGAGCTTCTGTGACCAATTAAACCCTTTGTAGATTTATTCTCAGGCAAGTAATCGAGGGATTTCATCCCTGCACATGTCCTTTAGGTCCTGGGATTTTTATGGTTTTTTACTCGTGTCCTAGAAACCCCAATTCGTCAAGTTATGTGCGGTCTGTCTGCACTTTTTGTAGACAGAAACTTGACGGCAAGCTTGCTGCCGTCAAGATCTTGAGTTGGCGGCAACATCGTGTGCCGTTAACCCTGGTTGGCAGCAACCCCCTTGCCGCCAAGTTCTTCTGGATTTCAGAACAATTGTTTTGATCTATGTGCTATGATCTTCGGACTTGTGATTATGTGTGCATGCTATAAAATTTGTGATTGGTCAGGTACAGTCAGTAGGTCATATCATAAGGTTCAGTCAAATTTTTGTGCATAGTCTTATTTAATAAAAAAATTTGTATTTGGAAAATGAGCATGATTTGACCATGTAAAATCCTAAATAATTAGATTCGTGGTAAATTAGGGTTTCAGAAATTTTTTGTGTCCCTATGATGACTGTTCTCAGGGTTTAGAACTATTAAAACTGATTGTGTTGCTGTGAACCATGTTTAAATGAAATTATTGATAAATCTTCATGCTATTTGTTTAATTGTTAAAATTTGTTCTACAGTTCTGAAAAATATGAAAATTTAGTTATGTGATATATAAACTGTGTGATACTTGTGATAAAATTTCATGTTGTTTTGACAATAGTAGGTACTGTTATTAGTTTACAATGGTAATTAACCATGATGAGCATGTTTAACTTTGATCATGTGAAATTCAGTGTTTAGCACCATGATTAGGGCTTTGTTGTGATTAATTGTCATTGTGAAATAGTATGGTTATCTTCTGTAACTGATCTATGAATATATGTTAAGCGCATGTAAAAGAGTTAAAGTGTGTATGTAAGTGAATGAAGCATGTGATAATGTGTAAAATTGTGCCGATATTGACACTGCTACCATAGAGGGCTGTGGAGCCGTACTGTAGTAAAGTCCCTATGGGAAGGCTCAATTTGTTGTGATATCCTATGGGCATTAGGATGAAATCCTAGAGGTGGACAAGTACCACTGGTTAAGGGGGAGAGGGCTTCTCCCGGTTCTGCGCAGTTAACCAAGATTCGTCACTGTGTTGCCTAAGTGACGAGTATGTGTATGTGATGTATGTCCTTCTTATGGTGGTTCGGACTATGTGTCATAGCAAATTAATTGTGAAATGTGAAAATGTGATAATGTGAATGTGAAAATGTGCAAATGTGAAAAGTGAACATGTGAAAGTGTAATGTGAATATGTTAGCATGTGAAAGGATGTGAATTCATGTAAATGTGATTTATTTGTATTAAAACAGAAATTTAAACATGTGAATAAATGTTAGAATAACATGTGAAAATGATTAGATATCATACTAGGTGTGTTATTTACCTTGTACATAATTCCATGTTCTAAATTGGTAGAATTGTGTAATGATATGAATAGAGTTTGAACTATGAATCATGTTACATGTATGTGTAGAAAGCATGTGTAGGTTGTTTATGGTTATTGTAAATTGTTATAAGCATGTGCCATGTATTCTTCCTCATTGCTAAAAGATAGTATGTGTATGTGATATGTGTAAGGGTGTATCTTTGGATTGCTTGCTGGGTCTTTTAGAAGACTCATACTTTCTTTTGTTGTTTTCGTTGTTTTGGCAGGCACTTAAGCAAGTATAGACGAGGAGATCTTGCTCTCTATCCGGCTAGAGGGCCGGAAGAAGGTCCCCCCAACATTCTCCCGCACTATAGAGAACGTGGCAGCCACCTGCATCATGACAGCAAGAATGCCCCCGGTCGGGGCGTCGCAACAGAAACCCTATCGCGACGGGGAGACCCGTTGCAATAGCAGTAAGTGCCCAGTTCTCACTCCTTTTCCTAGCACGTTAGCCTCTTTTCAATCTTATTTTAGGGCAAGTTGTTAGGTGGCGATCACATTTCCTTAATCCATGCTTTGAATATCTAAACAAGTTGTGTGTTTCGAGGGGTGCACAACCCCGTGATTACAATAGTTTGTCGATACTTAGGCTTAGTGTGTCGACACCAATTGACTGTAAAGGTTATATAGTGTAACGCCCCTCTTAGACCCAGTACAGTTGTACCAACTCACATCGGATCCAATAGTGGTGTTACAGTGGAAACATCCAACATATATCAGTTTAGATTGAGATATACACAAATGACAACTAAATTCCAACAAGTTTGCAACGGAATATGAAATTTGCTTTTTCATCAACATTGTATTCAAATACCAAGTCGAAAGCATAAAAGAAGAACTACAATAGTCTAAAGTAATAACAGTTCATAAGTCCAGAAATAACATAATGTTCAAATTACAATTTATTCTCATGTACAATGTCACTCAAACACACTCCCAATATAAAGAACTAAGCCTCCACATCCTCACACTCAGAGTCAGAATGGACTAACTCCTCGGTGTCCTCAGCCTCTCCTGAAATGTTAATCAAGTGTGAGCCTACTAGACCCATCAAGCAACAAGGAAAGACAGTTCAAGATTTATTATATAATTAATTTTAAAACATGATAACATATCCAATTTCTTATCCTTGGTACAATATAGCTCTTACCTATCAACATACTCTAAATCATTTGTCAATCATTCTTTACATAGGATGGTTACTTATCATGTAGAGGAAAACAATTCATATAACATGTGGATTTCATCATCTAATAAGACAAAGCATTTAAACAATATCATGTGGCATGGCATATAGACAAAATCTTATAATATGTAGTCAATGTCATGCAGCATGTAGTCAGTATCATGTAGCATGTAGTCAATATCATGTAGCATGTAGGTATAGTTTCCATGACATAGCCCCACTATTAATAGAGATCATGTAGAGTGTAACATTCACTCATCACCTAGGCAAAACAATGATGAAGTCTTGGTTATTGCGCAATACCGGGGAAAGTTCTTCCCACCTTAACCAGTAGAACATGTCTACCTCCAGGATTTCAATCTGTTGCCCACAGATTCATGTAGTCAATTTTATGCAGGTGAACCATAACCATAGGGGCATTCTATGGTGTAGTTCCATATAGGCATCTCTATAATAGCAATGTCTTATTGGCCATATCATTTCAGAAATCTAATAACATATTTTCATGCAATTAATATCTACATGAAATTCTATCATGCTTTTTCAAAAAATCATGCATAATTAGCAAGACAATGATGCAAAATTACACATCACATTTCCTCATTTATGAAATCATCAATCCACTGTACAACAGCAACCTATCATGATACTACATTTACTTATTATATCAAAATTGAACATTCATGTCCCCTTTCTCCCATCTATTTATTTCCATGTACACTTTTATCATTCAGAAAATTATAACAGCAAGTACAGTGTTTAGAAATTTCTGAAATTTTGACAGTAATTCTATTCCTCGTCATGAATCACACACATAAATTTTCACATTTTTCTGAATTAAGTATCAATTCTTAGGATTATTTTTCATATACTTGGACTAATTAACATGGCACAAAGTGTAAATGAATCATACAATTTCTGTGTGAAAACTGAGCATGATGAGTCTGTAATTCCATCTAACAGTAGTACAATCTTTCAATCATAACATCATAACATGGATTAAGCTTATAACTATTTAACTTTCTCCTTACTTAAATAAAGAAAATCTTTAAAATAACTATGCATGGCCCATACAACATTGCCATGACACTCCTGCTGCATAACAGTAATGATTTACAAATAACAGAGCCTAACAGAAAAGCCCTACACATGCATAGATCACAGTTTATAAACAATAATCAGAATTGCAGAAAAATAGCACTGATGAACTTAACGGCAAAGTATGTTGTCGTTTACACTGGTTAACGTCAACATACCCTGTTGTTAATATCAGTTGACAACGACACCATTAATATATATATAGACGTCCAATACCTTGATGTTTACATAAAATAAACGGTGGTCTATGTTGACATTTGAGTTCATTCAGTCAGAAAACCCAGAAAACACACATGCAATAACGAAACTTTAACCCCATCCTACTGTTTTATTCATGGGTTTAAGAAACCATAAAAATGATAAATCTGTAGAGTCTACTATCCTAAATTGTTCCCCCATGTTACTTGCCTCTAACCCTCCTTCTGGAGTCACGAGGAAAAAGTTGAAGATGCCCTCCTTGGCCACAAGGCAGTCTCTTTCACCGTCTTCAATCGTCCGATCTGTCCTCCTAAATAGCACCCACGCTTGGAGATCCTTCTGCACACGATCCTTCAAATTCTCCCACTGTCCAGCTTTCTTCAATTTGCACAAATCTCCGCACAGCAACACGATAGCGCTCCTTATCGCGGTCGCCCAGTGCGCCGCGATAAGGTCGCGCCCGACCGGGGCGATGCCTCTACTGATGTCGCGGCGCGTCGCACAGCCGCGACATCAGCCGGGAGGCAGACCGCCGGGATCCTCAATCCCGGGGCTGCCCACGAGCTACACACAAGCGCGCACGGGGGAGGGGAGCATGGGGAAAGCAGTAAAACTAACTACTAACCACGAGGAGCTCCCGATCCACCCGGATCGAGAAGAGTTCAAGCAATCCCTACCTTTTACGAAGAACGAACCCACGAGTGGCCCTTCACGACGGTTGGCCACCTCCTCCTCGCTCCACGCACACCGCTCCGCCACTCCGCACGAGCCGCCGGCCTCCACCACGCCTGATCGCCGGAGGAGAGCCTCCCCACCGCCAGAGGAGAGGGAGAGGGGAGAAAGAGGGAAAAAGGGAAAGGGGTAGCCGGCCTGCGCCTTAAGCGCCCGGCACCCAGAACGCGACGGACCGCCCCGTCGCGTTACAGACCTTAACGCGACGGGTCCGCCGACCACGACCAGAACGCGCCCCCCACGGGCGCCGCGACAGCCCGACAAGCCATACTGACACACCTGCCACCCTGACAGGCGTCAGACGACCGGGACAGCGCAACACGACAAAACACTGTCATGACAAAGTGCCAGACCGCGACAGGAACGCGACCCACAGACGCGCCGGGACACGGATGACTATCGCGTCGGGCATCCCCGACGCGACACGAGTCATCCAAGACACCGGAAGGAACGCCAGAAGTCGGGTCTTACACGCGCCTCCCTCTCTAGCTGATAAGTAGCTAGAGTAACCTTATTCTCATCTTTGCATCCCATCACGCAGAACACATGCTCTATTTCTTTGAGCCAATGCTCAGCCTCGTCCGGGTCAGTGCTTCTCCTAAATCTGGGTGGGTTCATTCTCCGAAAATTCTTGTGGAGATCTCCCTGAGTTTCAACTCTACCCTGAGTAGCTTGCAGTAATACCCGGGTCAATGTATTGATCTTCCTCTGCAGGCCTCTTTCACGTACAACGGCCATTGCAGTCCTACAAGTGCTTAAGTTTAATCATAATCAATTCCTTCATCTTGTGAATAACCTTGAGCTACAAGCCGGACTTTTTTCCTTACAATATTTCCAGACTCATCCAATTTGTTTCTGAACACCCATTTGGTGCCAATAACGAGATGATCCTAAGGTTTCGGAACCAAAGTCCAGACTTAGTTGCGGTCTAACTGGTTTAGTTCTTCCTACATGGCCATGATCCAGAATGTATCACTGAGAGCTTCATTTATTGATTTTGGTTCTATTAGAGAAACACGTGCACTATATTTATAGGACTTTAATATACCTCTTGTTCTTACCTTATCATCTGGTCGTCCTAGAATGTTGTCTTCAGGATGATCTTTGAGAAATTTCCATTCTTTGGGTAGATCATCAGGTGTTGTCCTTGTCTGTTGTAAATCTTCTAGTTTGTTTTCTTCATCATTCAGAGATGTGCCTTCGAGTTCCTTGCTTAAATTTTCTGCTTTACGATCATGTTCTTTTTCTTCCTTAATGGAGGGGTTAGTTTCATAAAAAATTACATGAACAATTTGTTCTACGGTTAGAGTTTGTCTATTTACGACTCTAAATCCTCTTGGTTTGCATACATATCCTAAAAATATACCTTTTGTACTGCGTTCATCAAGTTTATCTAGGTTATCTTTTCCATTATTCAGAACATAGCATTTGCAGCTAAAAGGTTTTAGATGAGATAAGCTAGGTTTTTTACCTTTGAGTAATTCGTAAGAAGTTTTCTTGAGTATGGGTCTTACCATGGCACGATTGATGATATAACATGTAGTATTGACAGCTTCAGCCTAGAGATATTTCGGCAGACAATAATCTGACAACATAGTCCTTTCCATGTCAAGAAATGTTCTATTTTTCTATTCTGCCACTCCATTTTGTTGAGGTGTTCTGGGAGCTGAGAAGTTGCGTTGTATTCCATTTTCTTCACCATGATCTAATCTAATACTTATATAGTAAACTCTTTGTTTTGAAATTCTCCACCATGATCTAATCTAATACTTATTATGCTGAATTTCATATCCTTTTCCAGAAGTTTGCTGAGCTTTAAAAATGCAGTATCACTATTTGATTGTAGGAAGGAGACCCACGTGAATCTTGAATAGTCATCCACTACTACATATCCATATAATTTTCCACCAAGGCTAGTAGTTCGCATTGGTCCAAACAGATCCATGTGTAATAATTCCAAAGGTTTGGTGGTTGTCACTATGTTCTTTTGCTGGAATGAAGACTTGACTTGTTTTTCCTTAATGCATGCCGAGCAGATCCTTGAATTGTTTGTCTTTACATTTGGAAGACCTCTAACTAGATCATGCTTTTGAAGTTTCTTTATCACTGATGTGCTAGCATGCCCCAACCTTCGATGCCATAAATCAAAATCTTTTGAATCTTTAGCTAATAGGCAAACATTTTCTCTTTTAAGATCTTCTAGATGTAATATGTACATGTTTTTATGTTTGACTACTTCAAAAATCTTCTCACTTCCTTTGGCAATGACACATTTATCTTCTAAAAATTGTATCTAATGACCTTTGTCACACAGTTGACTTATACTCAGGAGATTGTGCTTCAGCTCTTCAACACATAATACATCATTAATCAGGAATTTTGATTTTGTTGAGATATTTCCTTGACCAACCACTTTTCCTTTCTGATTATTTTCGAAGATTACTTCCCCTTCATCAGATGTGATTGAAAAAAATAACTTCCTATCTCCAGTCATGTGCCTTGAGCATCAACTATCTAAAATCCATTTAGATGATCTAAGGCTTTCTTGAAAAATAAACTACTGAAACTTTTTAGGTACCTATGTTCTCTTGGGTCCTGAAGAGTTAGTTGAACATAGTTTAGGTACCCATAACAGTTGCTTAGTGGTGCAGGTAGTACGAGTGTGACCTAATTTGTTGTAATATGAATAACAGTTGATGTCTTGTGTTTTAGAGTTTTCTTTCTTTTGGTTGTTTGGTAGGTTTATCTTTTCAGTTATTGAATTTTTTGTTTCTTTTATAAATTTTGGTAATAGATATTCCTTAGTATTTTTCGTTCTTTTCTCATCTTTCTTTGGAATGTATCCAAGACCATATTTTTCTTTTCCTTTTCTACAGCCTTTTAGACAAAGCATTAAGGATTTTACGCCAGTAGTTAGTTTGCTTCGAAATGTTTTTAAATATTCATTTTCATTTTTAAGATTTATTATTATGCTGCCTTGGATATTTGAGTTTTTACTCTTTTCTTGTAGGTCCATGATATGCTCATGCAATTCTTCATTTAGATTGACTGTTGACTGTGTCTAATAGTTCTACTTCTCTATGTTTTACCTTTGTTTCAATTATTTTTATATTAACATTTAGTTTTTCTATTTTTTCTTCTAATTTCTTTTTTTCTTCTTCTGATTGTTCTAACTTTTTGTTTACCTTATTTAACTCTTTTGAGGTTATCTTATATTTTTCATAAATTTCATTAAAGGCACTTTCTAGATCATCATCATCAGTTTCTGAATAAGAACTACAGGAAGTTTCAGAAATTACATTTTCTTCAAGATGTGCCATGAAGGCACAGTGTGCTTCTTCTGTGTCAGATTCGGAGCTTGAGGAGCTAGAGCTTGAGTCATCATTTTCCCATGCTGAAGCCATTGCTTTTCTTGATATTTTCTGGTACTTTTGTTGATTGCTCCTTCTGTCTTTTCTTGATGTTTTTTCTGAACCTTTCTTCTTTAATCTTGGATAGTTGATCTTGAAATGTCCAGGTTGTTTACATTCATAGAAGATTAGTTCTTTTGATTTGCTCTTATTTCTTTTGTACTCTTGCCTGGATTGATATTTCTTTTTATTGGCAAGAATCCTCCGCAACCTTTTTTATAGCAGTGCTTCTTCTTCATCAGTGTCGTCAGTGGTCGATGAACATGTGTCATCATAGGTAGACAAAGGTGGTGCTGCTTTCAAAGCATTTGTTATTCTTTTCTTAGACCAGCTTTCATTTAATCTTTCCATATTGATTTCATGAGCCATTAAGGATCCTATCAATTTTTCCATTTACAGTATTGATAGATAATGGCTTCTTCTACGGCAGTTACTTTAGGGGTCCATTTAATATTTAGTGATCTTAATATCTTCCTCACTGTTTCACTTTGACTAAGTTGTTTACCTAGTGCATTTAATCTGTTTGTTATATCGGTAAATCTAGTGTACATTTGGGTTATAGATTGATTTTCTTCCATTTTGAATTGTTCATATTTAGTGATAAGTATATCAATTCTAGTTTCTTTGACTTTGTCGGTTCCTTCACAAGTAACTTTCAA
The DNA here is from genome assembly GCA_014218235.1 of Colocasia esculenta. Taxonomy (NCBI): domain Eukaryota; kingdom Viridiplantae; phylum Streptophyta; class Magnoliopsida; order Alismatales; family Araceae; genus Colocasia; species Colocasia esculenta. Next base: position 97,648,391 of record CM024754.1, on the reverse strand, counting down.
AGTGTTCCACATCTCTTTAGCAGTTTTACATGCTGACAAACGATTAAATTCTTTTTTAGATAATGCACAACATATAATACTTTTTACACGATAGTTTCTAGATATTAATTTCTAATCATCAACAGTCCATTTAGTTTTATCTTTTGTACTAGGATTTTTATCCCAATCTTCAATAACTAGCCAAAGGTCAAGATTTATACCTTGTATGAAAAATTCCATGCACATTTTCTAGTAATTGTAATCTTGTCCATCAAAGAGAGGAGGGCGATTGATTGACCAACTTCTTGGCCAAACTCAGGTGCCATCTTCTCGAAATCATTGGATTTCTTTTTGAGAGAACATAGCTCTGATACCACTTGTTTGATCATTGGCAGTAGAGCTTTTCACTTAGAGGGGGGGGGGGGTGAATAGGTGTTTTTCGTCCTGGAGGACCTTTTAAGATTACTTAAGAGAACACGTTAGTTGTGTTAGTCAAACCGCAAGGAACACAAGGATTTTATCCTGGTTCGGATCTTCCTTTCAATGGAAGTCCTACGTCTAGTCCCTAAGCCAAACTTAGGATTTCACTATCTTTTAAAAGATACAACACACCGGTGTTAACCGATCTTCCCTTCCACACAAGGGGAAAGATAAAGCTCTAGTTACAACTAGCCTTCCCTTCTGCAAGGGGAACAAGCCGCTAAGACTACCTTGGCCTTCCCTCTATCAGAGGGGTACAAACCGCCAAGACTACATTGGCTTCCCTTTTTAAGGGGTGTACTTAACTTTAACAAACTCCTTAGATGGAGTACTAGACCTCAGAAGGACTTCATAGTAGAAGAATAAGATAGAGAGGTTTCAGTCTGAAGAAAGACTTCTTGAGTCCAAGAAGAGAACCTTTATAAGGCGAAACTGAAAGGCTTCTATCTGCATGCACGGGCAAGGCTTCAAGTAGCGCTCATGCAATGTCTGTGAAGAGGAAGCTTGATGCAGCACGCTTACACCTTTTTCACCCTTGCTCGTGTATGTGCTTGTTTCTCTCTTTTGCTTTCTTGTATATGGCTTGTTATCTTGCGCTCTAGATGGATGGTTTTCTTTTAACTATCTAGGCTTCATCTTTGAAGCCATTGCTTGGTCTGTTCGAGTCTAGCCGTTGGAGAGATAGTCCTTGCTTGATCTATTCTAATCCATCCGTTAGAGTGAGTCGTGCACGTTTTTCTTTCTAGGGCGACATGCATGTTTTTCTTTCAAGGGCGACATGCATGTTCTTTACATTCACACCGTTCAGACTTTCCTTGATATTGTTTTGTCTTTAACATGAAATATACAAGTTCCAAGATATATTAGACTGTGTCGACTATGTTAGCTATGGATATGTTCATATGTACTTGAGAGATATTTCAAATGTTGACAACTATCACACAATTAATGTTATATGTAAAAAGGTTCTGCACATGGATAGAGTACGTAGTAGGTAGAGATCGTGAGTGCAGATCTTCAGTGAGACAATATGGATGTTCTTGTGGCAGATGTTAGAAGACCTTTTTCATAGTCTTTGACTTAGTGTTCAGGATAAGGATATTTTTAAATTTATGGGACAGAGCCATAAGATTTATATACCTGAAGATTATTTTCCAATGATAAATGTGCCAAGGATTTGTAATTCACAACGTAGTTGTATTCAAAAGTTTGATCATTGAGTTTATTAAATAAAATAAGTCATGAATATGATAAAAATTGATAATGATGTATAATTGAATATATTTCATTTTGTCTGATAATGATATAGTGTTATGATATAACAGATTAGATGAAGTGATCTTCAAATATGTAGAAGTAAACTTCGGATATGATGAAGCTAACTTCGGATATGACGAAGCTGGCTTCAGATATGATGAAGCTGTCTTTGTATATGACGAAGCTAACTTCAGATATGACAAAGTGAATGATGAAGTGAACTTCGTTTATCATGATTTCAACATGATCAGTCGAAGTAAGATCTTTTGTATTTTACTTCGCATATGACGAAGCTAACTTCAGATATGATGAACCAAACTTCGGATAAGACGAAGTGAACTTCGGACATGATGAAGTGTACTTCATATATCATGATTTCAACATGATCAATCGAAGTAAGATCTTTTGTATTTTACTTCGCATATGACGAAGCTAACTTCATATGTGACAAAGTAAACTTCGGATAAGACGAAGTGAAATTCGGACATGACAAAGAGTACTTCGTATATCATGATCTTAACATGATCAGTTGAAGTGAAATCTTTGTGTTTTACTTCACATATGACGAAGCTAACTTCAGATATGATGAAGTCAATTTCAAATATGATGAAGTAAACATCAGATATGATTCTAACATGATTAGTTGAAGTAATATCTTCGTGTTTTACTTCGTATATGACGAAGTGGGCTTCAGATATGACGAAGTGAACTTCGTATATTTCTTTAGCAAACGAAGTTATACTTAGAATTTCTGAGAGAATGATTTGTATACTTTAGGGATTCTATCTATGATATGAGGGACATATTGTTCTGTTTATAAGTAGATAATTGTTTATTTTGTCATCTTCAAAACTATTTTATATTACATATTAAAACTTTTAAATATGCAATGTATGTATTTTGGACAGAGGTTCAACACTACATAGTTGTGTCGACACAATCATGTTTGGTGTCAACACATGATTGATTTCCAGTAAATTGTTCTACATAGTTGTGTCGACACAATCATGTCTGGTGTTGACACATGATTGATTTCCAGTGAATTATTCTACATAGTTGTGTCGACACAATCATGTCTAGTGTCGACACATGATTGATTTCTAGTGAAGTATTCTTAATGAAATGAGCATTTGTGTCAACACATTCATTCATCTTGTTGATATCATAATGTCATTACTCTATTAATGAACTTAAGTGCCTTCATATTGTATATCATTTGATTCATGTTTGCAATTCATTAATTGAATGGACACATTGAAATGATGTCACAATTTAAGCTTGATAAGTCTAAGTGCTGACTATATATTCTTGCTATAGTTCAGACTCCAACTTCTTAAAAGTTGTATCTGACTCAGACTTCTTGGCAGTCGATGTCTAACTGCGACTTCTTGACAGTCGATGTCGGATTTCGACTTTTAATAGTCGATGTAGACTTCGACTTTTTGACAGTCGATGTACTGACAGTCGACCCTTTTAATAGTTGGTCAAACATCAATTACCTTATGTTAAGGTAGATTGTCATAAGGTTGATTGTCATTATCTATACCATAGATTGCTTCTTTAATCAAGTTAAACATTGATTACCTTTGCCTCCTGAATACTTAAAGACTCTATCTGTGCAAGACATCATGTGATGAACATGTGCCTCACTTAAGGGCTCTGGGTACACACAACCCTAAGTACGAGGTTTGGACATCTGCCTATAAATAAGATCTTGTCTTTTGTGAAAGTTGCGACAGAAAAGGTGAAGAGTGAAAAGAAGCAGGAAAAAAGTGAGAGCTCAGAAAGAAGAGCAAAATTGCGTCACTAAGAAGAGAGGAAAAAGAGCAAAGCTACCAAATCGAAGTAATTTGTCGATCTTCTTCCTAATTTGGAGATCCAGTCTCAGAGGAAAGTCATCAAGTTCATCAAGCTTCACCGAAGTCTAGTTGTTCTCTAACAGAAGAGAGCACCGATAAAGGTTCTTTATTTTGTATGTATGTTTCTGAGTATTGATTGATTTGCATAAGTGTTCTGTGTAGATTAGTCTTTATCAGATTGTGTGTGTGTGTGGTCTGAGTCATCATGCTGTATGTGTGTGGTATGAGCTGTTGTGCTCTATGTGTGTGTGGTTGACTCGTCGAGCTCTTGTGTGTGTTGTACTCAACTTTTTGAGTAGTGTGTGCGTCACTCTGTAAGGGGTAGATGTAGGAATCACTATGTGATTTCTAAACCACCTAAAAATCTCATGTGCAGTGGTTTGCTATTTGTCTCCTCGTTAGATGTATGCATATGATTTTCGCTCACACACTGTTTTCCTGATTGTTTCACACATTAACCACACACAACCACATCAGATTGGTATTGTTGTGCTTAATTGAGTTGCAATCTGAAGTTATTTTTAAAATTGCTTAAGCTTCCACTATGATTAGTAATAGATCTATTCAGCCCTCCCTTCTAGATCTATTCACTCTGCTCATATGATCCTACAACAAGGTGTATAGATTTTTAACTCTTTGAGCTTCAAAAACTACTTTCCCATCCTTCAACATGAGACATTTATCATTATAAAATTTCACTAAGTGACCTTTATCACATAATTGACTAATACTAATGAGGTTATGCTTCAATCCCTCAACACACATAACAACCTTTACTAAATCTTTTTCCTTTGTTCCTATTGTTCCATATCCTATCACTTTTCCTTTTCCATTGTCACCATATGTAACATGACCGATTTCACTTCTAAAACTTGTGAATAGTTTTCTGTCTCCTGTCATATGACTTGAGTACCCACTATCCAGATACCATTTAGATACTCTCAGACGCCTCTGCAAACAGAATTACTTTGAGAGTTTTGGTACCCAAACTCTCTTGGGTCCTTCGCAGTTAGTTTTCGGAATCCAATGGAAATGTCTAGTGGTGCATGTCCTGACAGTGTGGCCTAATTGGTTTTAGTGACTGCAACACAAATCATATGCATGCTTTGACTTAGTAGTGTTGTTATTCTTAAGTTTCTGTTTGTAAGTATATTGATTAACCTTTTGGGATTTTTAATTAATTCTTCTTTTACAAACTTAGTAGTTGGATATTGTTCAAGATAAAACTATTTTCTCTTATGATGACCCAACCAGCAAACTGACCAAACAACTGTGCTAGTTGGTAGACTGCCCAAGAAGGTCACCCATCATAGGACTACTCCCAACTGAGCACGCTTAACTTCAGAGTTATTTTCTTGCTAGAGCTCTGAAAATGACTAGTCCGAATTGTTGGTAGTCTATTGATTTTGTCCATTTAACATATTCTTATATGGGGTGTTAGAATCTACCACTCTTATATAAGCGACATCCTCGTCACTGTTCACATATAGCACACAGTCAAACTCCAAGCATATAAGATTCTAGAGGTGGCCCCCCACAGGCTCAAGAGGTGGCTCCCGCTATGTAGCACTTTACGTCATTATGGTCTCATGAGGTGGCTCCCATAGCGTAGCACTTTGTCCTGTGTAGCAGTGGAAGACTCTGATACCACTAAACTGTCACGTCCCAAAGCATGGCAGCAGAAGAATTTATTTAATCAATGAGACGTGAACAATGGGCAAATAAGCCTATAGCTAGCAATCACATATAACACAACTAGTTTGCATAAATCATAAATCTCAAACTCTTCATTTCATTTCAATTATGAGAACTAGTAAAAGCTCCAATTCAAATCGAACTATAGGACTAAGACTCAATAAAAGGGAAAATTACATACTATCCTCACTCCTACTACATCATTCTAGTATTCTCATACTCAAACTATAATACTATGACACTACGACTATGGCTTTTAGGATGCTCTCATGCTTGTTCATCCCCAATGTAGTCCTAGTTCTCTTCCTCCTCAAACTCCTGTTCTCCTAAAATGTTGGAAAGTAGGTAATGAGCACACTCGCCCAGTAGGATTTACATCTTCCAGCAATGATATAAGTATTTAACAATTTAAAATCTAGAAGGTATGAGCATGATATGTACTATGCAATTAAAGAACGATAATAACACATGAACGACATATTGTGCAAGATAGTAAGATCAAGAGATGTAACGATCAGTCTAGCAGGAAGGTTGTATTCAAGATTTCCAGATATTGTGGACAATGATCTAGCAATATGGTAACTTCATGAACAAGAGAAAGATAGCATGTAACAAGATGGCCATTTCACAAGCAAGCAAGCAAGCACGTACGAGCAAGAACTTTTAACATGTAATAGTAATCAGGCACGAAGACACTAATGAGCACTAAGGATCCATGCCACCTTGGAATGCACACTAGGATACGTGTATGTGGTTTATGTATCTAGCATTCAACACGTAAGTATTCCCAACGCAGATGCAATGCTAATAATCATTATACCCCATGGTCAACAATATATATATGACTCTCCATCATTGGGGCTAGACTGAAGCCCTTGGACACACGTCGTGCCTTATCAGCATCTCACTATTTTCAAATGTAGATACCCACAGTCATTTATGGCTAATAACAAGAGTCTAATAATGTCAAGATAGTTGAGGTGATAGTTCAAGAGTTCTTTCCGGAAGCATAACGACGTATTTTCAATTTAGTCCAATCACTTATTAGTAACTTGGTCTAACGTTCAATAGAGGTGCACTCCAGAATCAAGATGAGGAGAGAAAGATCTCGTCAAGAATGCCAAGAAAGAGAGATACGTGCACACTAACTTCTGGGTAGTTCATTGGTACAACCTACTCGTCAGCCATGTGGGAATCCATGGTCAGAGGAGACTTACAGAGGCCTTGGTCAAGGGATCACTAGTCCGGTAGAAGGAATATCCGATGGAGAGTTCACCACAAGCCAAGAAGGGGCTTTCATACCGTGCTGCAGTGTATGCATATGTCGTGCGTGAGAATCGCTCAAGTGCGTGTGTGTGAATCTGATTATGGAAACTCCAATTATGGAAACTTCGTTTATGAAAACTCCAATTGTGGCAAGTATGATGAATGCTAAATCAGCAAATATTAATCATGCATGACCAATTTTTAGCAAGTAGCAATGTGTTTTTAGGAAGTTTGCTAACAAGACAAGGAGTGAATAATCGACAGGAAGAGAGCATGATCATTAACTTAAGATCAAATAAACACCATGTGAACATGTTTTAATCTTTATATGGGTTGATATATGCATGCTATCAGTAACTAACTTTGCACAGGAGAAGACGGGGCACAAAAATGACGCAAAACAGGCCAAACAGGGATGAAATGCCTGCTGTGGTCAGAAGGAGACAAGCAACATGTCGCCTTCATGAAGGTGACCAGAAGGCTATTGCCTTTTGATCCATGAAGGCGACAGCCTTCTTGTCACCTTCTGAAGGTGACAGGTCGACTCCTTGTCTTCCTGTTTCTAGCACAGGGGTGCTTTATAGGTATGTTTTCCTATTCCGAATCAAACTAGGTTTGATACCTATGGGTTCGAAAAATCATAACTAATACTAGAGTGATCCAAAACAGATGAAACCACCTCTGTTAGTTAGAGTACTTTCAATACAATGTATAGTAACAAGTAATCGAGAAACAACAGTCGTTTGACATGGTAACAAGATGTGCTGTGATTGTCTACACGAATCTGACACAGTGCTCATGTACATACTAATACTCTCGATACAGTCAATAAAAATTGTGGAAACAGTTCCAAATGAAATAGACTCATGCGGAAACAAGTTTCATGTTGAGTGCTCGGTCTAAAAATGACTCCACGAAGAGATATAGAACTCATAAGACAAGTCAGGGTTTAATCAAGGCAGCACAATGTACTGATCATATTAGATTTAATTCGAGAAACCCACATGATAAAAATTGAGGAAAATAGTAAGAACATGACCTATACACATGTATGCAAGCATGAACGAGTTTAATTAGAGTTTGTCATGGAGATGACCTACCTTTTGGGTTGAATAAGATTCGTTTTCCAGGAAGCCCTAGTTCTGACTGCTTGGAGGAGAACGCCTAATACTCCCGATCTACAAGGTATAAATTGGGCAAAATAGTACCATCAGAAACTATACTCGAAGATCTTTCCAGAGATATATGGTTTGCATTGTTTGGTCGAGGCTAACCTTAGGTGATGATCTTGAAGGGGCTTGTCTGCAGGTCGCAAGGGGAGATGAGCACAAAGTTGCTTCTTGCTCCAGCTTCCTCCCCAAGATCTCTAGACACACAGCCTCCAAGCACAACCTCAGCAACCCTAGGGGTCATCCCATGGGAAAGAGGGGGCTTATTTAAAGGGGGATGGGTCTTTAGTTGCCTAATTATATTAGGAAACTAATAGGTACAAATTTGGGTATATCCTTCAATGGAGATTTCACTTCCCAATTCATGATGGGAAGACTATGGAAACCTCCCATAGGTGGTAACCACGAATTTGGGCTTGTTTTGAAGTCCAATAGAGGTCTATTTGGTGATAATTTATCCTATCATGGTCCATTAGTGAATATTTCTGAATTTTGGGTTAATTTCTTAGCATGAATTATTTTGTGGCCCAAAAGACATCCTTTGGTCCAATTCATTTATTGGGTTGTCCATACCAATTGTTTGAAGTCAATCCATGAATTTTATTTTATTTTTGGACTCACTTAATTACCTATGATAGTAATTATCCGACTTATTCCTTAATTACGATAATAAGTTGCAAAATGCCTTAAACATGACCAATCATATTTTTCTTCGCACGAATTCCTTCATAGGTCATTAGAGAGTATTGTTTAGAGTTGAACTATGATTTTTATGGAATTTTCCAATATGTTTTCGCATCCATTATAATGGTACGCAGGGTATTACTATTTTAAAATTATTAAATTGTCAATTTTATAATTTATCCATAATATTAAATTACAAAAATTTCAGGGTGCTACATCCTCTCCCACTTAAAAGAATTTGGTCTCCAAATTCATACCAATTTCTAAATGAACTTAGTAACTGAATTCTTGATTTGGTTTAAAATCTGATTGCCGCTCATATCCACACTCTTGTACCCTTAGTGTTATTTTCACCTATAGGTCGTTAATATTATTCATCTAATTCCTTCTAACTCTTTCCTTCTTATGCGGTTAACAACACTCCATCATAATTCACGTGATTAGCTTTGGTAAGACTACTAGGTTATTTTGAATTTCTCCCCTAGTCGTCTCCCCCATGTATGAATAGATTAAAAATTATAAGACAAATCTAAAGGATTAGAAAAACTCACATCTTTCAGCATACCTTCTTTTGGGTGTTCCGCTCGGGTCAACACAATCACACACCCTTAACGTTTTACCACTCCTTGGTTCCTTCCAGCTTGGTCTTTTAACATGGGGCAGTTGGGTATTACCAAGACTTAAAAAGAAGTTTTTGGTGGCCTAACATGAAGGGGGAGGTGGCAGAATATGTCGTCCAATGCTTAACCTGTCAACAAGTCAAAGTAGAAAACTTGCGACCAGCAGGTAAACTTAAACACCTAGAGATTCCATCATGGAAATGGGAAGGTGTAGGGCTGGATTTCATCTTTGGACTACCAAAATCTAGAAGTGGATTCGACGAAATATGGGTGATTGTCGACTGCTTAACCAAATCCGCTCACTTCTTTCCAGTTAAGAACAAGTATACAGTAGACCACCTAGCGGCATTGTACGTAAAAGAAATTGTCAGACTACATGGAGTACACAATGTATTCCACATATCCATGCTGAAGAAGTATGTACGTGATCCCTACCACGCCATTGAATATGAATACCTAGTGTTCCATAAAGACAGGACTTATAAGGAGAAACTGGTTAAAATCATAGACCGTGAATTGCTTCAGTTAAGGAACCAAGTCATTCCTTTGGTGAAAGTTAGATGGTATCAGAGCCTTATCGAGTCGGAAGTGTAGGAACTAAGTGTCACACAGGGCAAAGTGCTACACTATGGGAGCTACCTCTTGGGGTCATAATGGCGCAAAGTGCTACATAGTGGGAGCCACCTCTTGAGCCTGTGGGGGCCACCTCTAGAATCCTGCCTGCCTGGGTTTTGACTATGTGCTATATGTGAACACCAATGAGGACATCGCGTATATAAGAGCGATAGAATGTAACACCCCACATAGGAATATGTTAAATGGACTAAATTAGTAGACTACCAACAACTCGAACTAGTCATTTTTAGAGCTCAACCAGTAAAAGAACTCTGAAGTTATGTGTGATTAGTTGGCAGTAGTCCTAGGATGGGTGACCTTTTTGGGAAGTCTACCAACTGGCATGGTTGTTGGACAAATTTATTGGTTGGGTCGCTACATTTCTTCATCTATTTGTGGTTTATATCCTACTCCATACTTCTTTATGCCTGTTCTAGCATCTTTTAATTTTACTACTAAGGATGTTTTGCAGTTTATTATTTTGTCTATGGAAGCTCTTAAATAATCATTTTCTTCACTCAAATTTTCTTCATCTTTTAATTCATGTAGATTAATTTCAAGTTCCATAATTTTACCATTTTTAGTTTATAAATCTTCACATAACAACTCATTTGTTTTTTTAGTTTTAGTTAGGTGTTGTCCCAATCTTTCTACTTCAATTTTTACAAAGGTGTTGGATTTTTCTTGATTTATTATTTTTAATTTAAAAACTTTCATTTGTTTAACCATAGTTTTATATTTATCATACAGTTCATTGAATGCATCTTCTAGACTATCAGAATCAGACTCTAAACATGAAGTAAATGAGGTTTCAGAGGTTACGTGATCTAGTCCTTCCATGAGGGCTAGATTTACTTGTTCTTTGTCTAATTATAAGTTTGATGTATCTGAACTTGTCACTTCCTCATTATCCTAAGCTGCTGCCATTGCTTTCTTCTTATATCCTTTGTATTTCTTTTCTTTCTCCTTCTTTTTCTCATGCTCGTCATCCTGATCTTTTCTTTTGAGCTTTGGACATTTAGATCTGAAGTGTCATGGGTGCTTGCATTCGTAATATATTGGTTCTTCTGGACGTCCCGTTCCATGCCCCCAATGCAGCAGCTACTACTCCGGAGGTTTCCCGAACACTGACTGCTCCCTCCTTGTTGTGGATGGTTACTGGTTGACTCTTACTTGCTCTTTGACCCCTGTTTGACCAGGTTGACTAGAGAGAGGAAGAAGAAAACCAACAAAGAAATGAGTGGGAGGTGATCTCCAGAGACTTACCTGTGCCCAAGGAAGTGTTTGGATCGCGCCGGTGACATGGCCTCGCGCAGCGGTGAATGGCGGGACTCCGGCTTTCCTCTCTTCGGCCGGCCAAAGAAAGGAAGCTCCATGGTCTTGCTTGAGTGTTGCTGCAACAAAGAGAGAGCTCTATTAGACTTAGGGCAGTGTAGTAAACATCCAAAATGAAAAGAAGAAACCCAAAAGGAGAGCCCCATACTGGTTGCGGGCTTGAGAAGATGGTTGGCCAAATGTTATGACCACCCTTCTTCCCTCCGTTTTTGGTTTGGAAAATCCCTTTTAGGTGTGTAGGGAAGTGCACTACGTGCCTAGAGTGTATGTGTGTGAAGTGAATAGCATGCAAAGCTAAAGGAAGAAGAAGGGAAAGAGAAGGAGAAGAGGGAGATGATCCTCTTGTAGTGGCGTGGTTGACTCCTTTGTGGGCTCCTCCAGCTTGTGGTGAAGCATCCTGGACTCCCCAAGGGTTAAGAGACAGAGAGGAAACAAGGTTGGTAGCTCTCAAGGCTCAAGTCACTTTTCTCTCTCTACTCTCAAAGCATGAAAGCTCTAGCTCGTCCAACCTCTCCCCCTTACTTAGAAGGCCATGGAGTACCATATATAGGCAGTGGGGGTGGAGCTAGTGAGCATAGGATGCTCAAGTGTGAAGAAACACACTTAAACATGTGGCAATCCATGTATTAAAGGCTAAACCAATGAGAGGGGGCCATGTAGGATTTTTACTGGGTCAAGGGGGTGCCAAGGTGGCCCATTTGTCCATTAGGAATGGCCCCATGCATTGCATGGGTGAGAGAATGGCGCAAGTGGGCTATATTCTCGAGCAGTTGTGCAGACCAAGTAAACCCAGGTTGATGTCAAGCGATGCTGCCGCCAACTCCATGCAAACGTCAACATAGGTGGACGTCAACCAGAGTGGACGTCTAGGGATCTTGCCGTCAACCTGGAGTCAACAGCAATCGATGTGGACGTTTAGATGGGATCAGAGGCAAGTCAACAAGTGGTCAAACAAGCCTTATTGGGCCATGAACCACGTGGGGATGGGCCAAATCTCGCATCTACAAATGCCCCTCTGAGACATCCGATCATGCAAGGGAGGGAAGCGGACTGAAAGGTTGGTGTCTCAGTAAATAAAGGGCGCAGAGATTTGATAGAAGGGCCTGTTGCCCAGTTAGGTAGCCCAGAGGGGGGGGGGTGAATGGGTCTTTAAAATTTATCAGCTAATACCTGTTCACTAAAAATGTTCACAGAGAAATACACTTTGAAGATTGTTAGTGTTAGTAAAGAGAAACAACAATCACACGAAGACAATCACACAACACAAGATGTATCCTAGTTCAGATCTCCTCTCCACAGGAGTCCTACGTCCAGTCCCTGAGCAACAACTCAGGATTTCACTAACTAGGGTACAGTCCCCCTATGGACACTACAACACCCAGCCCAGCTGGTCTTCTCTTCACAGCCCGAAGAGGAACAACACCCTGGATACCCCACCAGGTCTTCCTTCTCAACAGAAGGGAACACACACAGAAACAAGTAAGCAGGAGATTAAGCCCCTAGATCAAGCTTTGATAAGCCAAGATCTGAAGCAAGGGATTGAGAGCAATGAGAACTATAAACAAAAGCTCACTCTCAGAACAAAACAAGCTCTCTCGAAAATCTACAAACAATGCAAAGAGCAAAGAGCTAATCTAATGGAATGAGGCTTGGCTCTTTCTTAAGAACTCGCAGAACTTGATGATCAGAGAGTTTTCTATGACTGTCGTTCTCTGTCTATTTATATGTCTACTTCTGGAGCTCCTTTCTTCAATATATATATCTTCAATTTGAAATCTAAACGTTGAAGTATTCGTTGCCTCTAGCTTTTGGTGGACGTTAGACTGAGTGGCACTTGGAAGCTTCCAGTCAACAGTCTTTATCCATTTGTGCACGCAAAGAGATAGGATCTTCTGAAGTGTCCTTTGGCTTCTACAAGGTCCAATTGTTGTGAGATGAATAGCTGACCAGGACCTGCACACAAAGTAAGCTAGAATGATAGACATCTGAACTGTCTCTTGTTGTCAGTCAACGTTAGTGTGAATATTCATCAAAATAGTAATGCTATTCTGCTATTCTAAAAGATGCATAAAGAATAGACACGATAATGGACGATAACGTCTGCATGCATGCAGAGATACGTTCAGTCTTCATTAAATGCACAACTGACAGAAGAATATGTGCAAAGACTTTGACTATTCAACCCGTTGAAAGGATAAGTCATATGTCAAGTTGATTGATATGAAATCGATGCATTTATGACATATGAAATCGTTATGCAACCAAACAGCAAATCGTTGTGAGATATGAAAGAATCGTTGTGATCATTAAGGAAATCATTATGATTACTTAAGAAGTCGATGCGCAAAGTAAATCGTTATGAGAACCAAAGAAATCGATGTGATTACTTAAGCAGTCGATGCACAAAGCAAATCGTTATGAGAACCAAACAAATCGTTACGATTACTTAAGAAGTCGATGCGCAAAGCAAATCGTTATAATATCTGAAGCAATCGTTGCGATAAGCAAATCGTTACGACGTCTGAAGAAATCGTTGCGATAAGCAAATTGTTACGACGTCTGATGAAATCGTTGCGATAAGCAAATCGTTACGATAACTAAAGGAATCGTTACGATAGCAAATCGTTGCGATAATTAAAGGAATCGTTACGATAGCAAATCGTTGCGATAACTAAAGGAATCGTTACGATAGCAAATTGTTGCGACATCTGAAGAAATCGTTGTGATGAGTAAATGAATCGTTACGAAAGCAAGTCGTTACGATGACTAAAGGAATCGTTACGAAAGCAAGTCGTTATGATGACTAAAGGAATCATTACGAGAGCAAGTCGTTACGATGACTAAAGGAATCGTTACGAAAGCAAGTCGCTACGATGACTAAAGGAATCGTTAAGAAAGCAAGTCGTTACGATGACTAAAGGAATTGTTACGAAAGCAAGTCGTTACGATGACTAAAAGAATCGTTACGAAAGCAAGTCGTTATGAGAACGATTTCTTTTGAATTCAAACAATGTTTCATTCTATGAAGAAATCGATAAGGCACTTATGAAAGCGTTATGAGGAAATCGTTACAGTTCTACTGTAGTCATCATAATTTATAAAAGAAACCGATGTGTACTTAGAGAAATATCATACTTGATCTTAATGTTGCTTCAGTAAGAATAACATTTACCAATTTGGCTTGATTTTCCTTGTTATATTTCCTGTGCTCAAGACTTATAGAAAATAGGTTAGTGCCTTAATCAAGGGTTTGATAATTATCAACATAACATGGTTTTGTTAATCACCAAAATAGAAATGTGATTAAATTAAAATACATGGGGATAGACTGTTCATCAATCTCCCAATTTTTGGTGATGACAAAACATCAATAAACTTCAGTAAATAGCACATATAAGTTTACATTTAAATTCTGAAATTGTTTGCAATAGCACACCATATGTATTTCAGAGCTTGCAATAGTTCTCCCCCTTTTTGTCATTAAGCAAAAAATAGGACTGAGACAAAGAAGAGGAACAAGAAAAAGTAAAGAGCACACAAAGAGTGTATTGTATTAATTTTGAGAAGGTACATAGAGATAATGAGCAGGGGACAAGAGAGAGGCATAATGAGAAATTATTTCCCAGGCCTGCTTTTCCTGCTTCTCAAAAAATGGCTTGAAAACACAAAGAGATATGGAATAGGTTGGTCCCATAGAGGGAGCCATCCTATGGAGATGAAGGGCCAACTGCTTCTCAAGGAAATCTGCATAGGAATCACGATCCAAATCCATTTTAAAGAAGCTGACTTTCACAAAACTGGCACAAGCAAGAAACTGATATAGAGTGACAGGGTAGAATATCTGCTTGTGCTTCATATCCTGGCGCATGGCTACATAAACCTTGTACCTTTCAACCCAAGTGAGATAGGGATCATTGACAAGGTATATGGAGTTCATATTCAGGAAAGTAGCTTCTGAGATGAGAGGTTCACCAACCCTGGCACGAGATTCATTCAGATCAGAAAGTTGCTGTGCGGAGAGAGGATAGAATCTGATCCAATCTTTAGGGTTCAATCTTTCACATTCTGACAGGGCAGGAGCAAGAACTTCAGCACTGACATGGCCCTGGTGATACTCTCGAAACAAGAATCTGTGGAAAGCCACCAAATACCCCTTCTGGACCTTAATTCTGCCCATGACTCTGACAAAACGCTAAAAAATGATTGAGCCTACAGAGGAATCCATTATTAGAGAGTGGAGAGGGGGAAGGAAGGTAGCCTAGGCAATTGAAGAGTGGCAAAGTCTACTTGGATAGCTTTAGTGCTACGAGAAGAGCCAAGACTTTGGATGGCCTGCTGGAACTAACCCAACTGGACTTCAGGCAAACGATGAAGATATCGATAATCATTAAACATCTTGAAGTGCCTGATCAGCTTTATCTCCTTCTGAATGAACGGGGCCCAGGAGTCCTTGTGGTGGATCAGGAACCATTCAGACAAGGTTAGGGTATGGTCCCTAGGAGGGAATCTGGCAGATTTGGCAAGTAAAAACTTATTGTAGAGAGCTTTATTTGAGCGACCCATTTTTCTTCAGTTTGGGATTCGGCTGAAGAAAAGATTTTAGTTTTGAGGAATTTGGAAAGAGAAGTGTAAGGTAAGATGGTGTTTAGATAGTCTGTGAGATTCTGATGAGGAAGATTGAAGATAGAAGCAAAAACCACCTTAGAGAGGAATTCCCTGTAAAGAGGTCTATTCTTGGTGACCTCTGTCAGTGAAAACCATAGAGGAGGATACAAAACTGAAGAGGAGTTAGAAGAGGAGGAGGTTTTTCTTTTCTTATGGACAGGACTAGAAGAGTCTGTCCCATGAATGTGTTCTCCAACTTTGAGGACAGATCGGAGAATGGCTGCCTCAAACTCATCCTTGATGGCCCTAAGGTAGGGACCATCAATCTGAGCTCCCTCTGGAATGATTGTAATGAAGGAGGGAGGAGGATTAGGATGAAGTAGAGAATGTGGGGTGGAAGAGGTAGGTTCAGAGGGTCCAAAGAATGAGGGACCAGAGGAGGAGGAGGCTCCAGCTGAAGATGCTGGATGAACCTCACTAAGAGGAGGAGGTGGAGAAATGTGAGAGACAGGAGGTGAAGAGGAATGTGTGGGAAATGGGGTAGGAGAGGAGATGGTTCTGGGTTGAGGTTGCTTGAAGGGTTGAGGTGCAGGTGGAGCAGTGGAGGCCGAAGGTGGAGAGGAAGGAGCAGGTGTCTAAGTAGGTGAAGGAGCTGGGGGCTCTAGAGAGACTGCTGCTTCTTCTGCCAAAATTTGCTCAGACCCAACTGGCCCTGATGGCCCTGATCCTTGATCTGATGGCCCTGAAGGCCCAGACTCCACGGCTGCTTCCGGAGAAACAATTTCCGGCTCTGATGGCCCAGACTCTACAGCTGCTGCTGAGAAATAATTTCCGACCCTGAAGGCCCAGACTCTTGATCTGATGGCCCTGATGGCCTGGCAACCTCTTCTTCATTTCCTTTAGAAGGCTGAGCTGGAGGGGGAGGAGGAGCTTGAGCTCCAACTACATTCAAAATCTCAGAGAGCATGGACTTCATGCTTCCCATTTCCTTGTTGAACCATTTCATAGCATTTCTTACTTGGGATAGCTCTTTGGTGGCTGATGCCTAGCTCATGAATATGGAGTTTACATCAGATTGCAATGAGCATAAGACTTCTCCTTAAGCATCCAACCACTCTATCACATGCTTCAAATGTATTACAATTTTCTGACTTCGGGACCTCTGATATGGAATTTTCGCAAGGAGAGGAACTTCCTTTCCTTTCTCCCTTCCTTGGTCCACAGGTGCCTGAAGATCACCATCATCATCTTCAGAGTCTGAGGAGCTTGCAGTTTCTCCTTCTCTGAACTGATTTTCTGGGGGGTTTTCATTTCCCTCCCCTTGAGTCTCACTGCCCTTTTCAACACTAACTTCTTCTTCTTCAGCCACAATCTCCATAGGAACATTGGGTTGAGCTGCTGCTGCTACTTCGGATTGGATTGGGAGGTCTTCTGAAGGAACTTCAGTGTGGCCTGATGCCACAACACTTTCTCCCTGAATATCCTCTGCTACTGAATGCTCCCCCTCAATGGGAGCATCTTCCATTACTGCATCTACTTGAACTGATACATGCTCCTGCTGGCTTGGAGCTTCTTCTATGACCATTTCTTCAGTGTGGCCTTCTGCCACAGATTCTGCTACAAGAGATTCACTTGCAACTTGCTCCTCCTGAGAAATGGAGTCCAGTGCATTCCTAAGTAGAGTGTCTACTTGGGAAGATGGAAGATGATCATCTGGAGATTGCCCAAAGGGCTCAATGAAGTCAGGAGGAATGTCCTCAATCCTACTGCTAGCTTCTTCCTCTGCTGCTGCTATCACTGCTGCTGCTGGAACTACTTGATCAATGGCTGCTTCTTCTGGCTTAACCACTGCTGCTACTTCTGCTACTGGTTCTAGGTCCTCTTGGGCTTCACCAATGATGGCTTCACCCTCAACTGCACCAGTCTTTGACCATACACCATTCACAGTGGAAAATCCACTCTTTCTCAAATTTCTGGACCTGATGGCTTGGGCCATTTTCTCAGAAACATCACCAACTACGCTAATGCCAAAATGCTGGAAAATTCTTGTCAAGAGATGGGCATAAGGTAGTGAGATATTCAACTTACTCTTGGTGTCCCACACCTGAGAACTGGCAAACTTCATCCTCTCAATTATTAATTATGCAGTGTTAATTTCCTGGTTCTGGATGGCCCAGAACATCAGGTTAGAATCTGCCCTGGCGCAGGTAGAGAAAG
The DNA here is from genome assembly GCA_014218235.1 of Colocasia esculenta. Taxonomy (NCBI): domain Eukaryota; kingdom Viridiplantae; phylum Streptophyta; class Magnoliopsida; order Alismatales; family Araceae; genus Colocasia; species Colocasia esculenta. The sequence goes on along the minus strand of CM024754.1, from coordinate 97,630,610 downwards.
ATGCACTCCTAGGAACAATAATCTGACAAATAATGAAGTGCAATAATCAATTAAACGCACTAAGCCAGTTGATATCCAGCTTCCCATCCTTCAGCCTGAAATCCGGACCAATAATCCCTAGCCCCTTGACTTGAGTGTCCACAGAGTGGACTCCACTGTAACCAGTGGTGGAGACTTCAAACAGAGAGGGTAACAAATCCCTGGTGATCCTGATCTGGGTACCCTTGACCATGGATGTCAAGGTCCCATCCGCCTCAGTCTTCAAACAAACATAAAAGGCTTTCACAAGATACAGATAACTTACTTCAGACAGGGTTGCAATCTTCGTCCATTTTAACTTCTGCAGAGCTTCAACTAAACTCCCATGCCATTCTTCTCCAGGTCTACAAAATCTACTGCCTTGTGACCACAAAACTTAGCCTTGACTGACGCGAACCTAGCTTGCTAATCTGCGGTGAGGAACGCAGCTCCGTAGCCCCCAACGGTGCCAGAAATGGTTGTAGAGGCCATGGAATCTAGAAGGGAAAGGTTCTAAAGGACTGGAAGGTGATTGAGAAAGAACCACTCAAGAAATTTCTGGCGGGAGAGGTTGAAGGCTTCAAATCTGAGGAAAGTCGATGCCGGGGTCGATAGGGTATCGCCTTAGGCAAGAGGACGAAAGAGATAAAGAGGGAAGAGGAATCGTTCCCACACAGATTCTGAGATTTGTGAAATAAAGAATAAAAGCTTTTTCGAAATGGGATGTACCTTTATGGCGAAAAACGACAAAGCTCCAATTTGAAAGAAATAAAGAGTTACAAATAACGAACCGACAGGAGTATTTACGCCAGATAGAATAAATGAGAGATAATTGAGATATTTTGCTCACTTTCAAGGAGAATAATTAATTTAAGCTCTAAAAATTAATATATCAGGTTTAGCAAATAAATCTTTCACAATTTGCACATGCCCAATTCCCTTCTGAGAGAAGTAAACCTCTCTTCGGGTAATGCTTTTGTGAAGATGTCTGCTAACTGATTATTTGTATCAATGAAATAAATTTCTATATTACCATTAGTTACATGATCACGAATAAAATGATATCTAACCTCAATGTGTTTGGTCCTTGAGTGGTGTACTGGATTCTTGGTTAAGTTTATAGCACTTGTGTTGTCACATAGCAGTGGGATTGACTTGATGTGTAGCCCATAGTCCTCAAGTTGTTGCTTTATCCATAGAAGTTGTGTACAACAACTTCCAGCAGCAACATACTCAGCTTCAGCGGTCGATAGTGCTACTGAATTCTGCTTCTTGGAGGACTAGGATATCAGACATCTTGCAAGGATTTGACAACAACCACTGGTGCTTTTTCTATCTATTTTGCATCCAGCATAGTCAGCGTCAGAGTATCCTACTAAATTGAATTCACATGATTTTGGATACCATATACCTAGATCATGAGTTCTGGATAAGTATCTAAAAATTCTTTTAACTGAAATTAGATGAGATTCTTTAGGATCTGCTTGGTATCTAGCACACATACATACACTAAATAAAATGTCAGGTCTGCTAGCTGTTAAGTAAAGTAAAGAACCTATCATACCTCTGTAGATCTTTTGATCTACTTTCTTACCATCCTTGTCACTGTCTATCCTTGTTGATGTACTCATATGTGTTGACAGTGGCTTGGCATTTTTGAATCCAAACTTCTTTAAGAGCTCCTTGGTGTATTTGGCTTGACAGATGTGGGTGCCATCTTTTCCTTGCTTAATTTGTAGTCCAAGGAAATAGTTGAGCTCCCCCATCATGCTCATTTCGAATTCTCCCTGCATTAACTTTTCAAAATACTTGCAAAGAGATTCATCAGTAGATCCAAAAATTATATCATCTACATAAATTTGCACAAGTAATATGTGCTCAACTTTAGATTTGATGAACAATGTACTATCTACTTGACCTCTAGTGAAACCATGGTTCAGTAAAAATGAGCTAAGCCTTTCATACCAGCCCCTAGGTGCTTGTTTCAAACCATATAAAGCTTTATGTAATCTTAAGACATGATTAGGAAATTCTGTGTCATCAAAACCCGGAGGTTGTTCCACATAAACTTCCTCTTTAATAAAGCCATTTAAAAAAGTGGATTTGACATCCATTTGAAATAATTTTAAATCTAGAGCAGATGCATATGCAAGTAAGATTCTAATAGCCTCAAGTCTAGCTACAGGTGCATAGGTTTCATCGAAATCTATGCCTTCCTCTTGGGAATAGCCTTGAGCTACCAACGTGGTCTTATTTCTTAAGATCACACCAGCTTCATCCAATTTATTTCTGAACACCCATTTGGTGCCAATAACTGGATGATCTAATGGTCTAGGAACAAGTGACCATACATGGTTTCTCTTGAACTGATTCAGTTCATCTTGCATGGCTAAAATCCAGGATTCATCAGTAAGAGCTTCATTGACTGTCTTTGGCTCTATTTGAGAAACAAAATGTGACGACCCTCATTATATCGGTACGGTTATACCAACCCACGTCGGTATAGCAAGCGTCATCACAGTGGGACATTTACCCAACAATAACATTCAGCTGAGATACACGTGAATATAAGAACAAAGTAGCGGAAGTAAAAGAACCGCTGTCTTCATTTCATTCATCATCCACATTTAACATACATGATTCGATAACGTTTAAAGAACTAAAAGTCCACATAATTAAATTGCTGAAAATCAAATACATAATTGTCCACACTTATACATTTGTTTCCATGATAGTGCTAATACAATGTTTCAATTACATACATCAAGTACCAAAATGTCACAACTACTCTCCCAAAACTAGCTACTCCCCGCACTCGGAGTCGCTTTCCACGGTCTCTTCCAAAGGTGTGTCACCTACTACATCTGTACGCCGAAGCAAGTAATGAGTCTAAAAGACTCAGCAAATAATTCTACACCTACCATACATGCACATATCATAGCAGGTTTTACACACACATTCACAAGACACAATCATGTAGCATGCTTGTCATTAAAATTCACAACCTATCATGGTGATTTTACTTATTAAACACATGATTCATGCTTTCAGATTTTCTAAATCAAAATCTCTTATCAGATGCTCTCTAATCATTCCTACACATGAGAGTTCTACCTTCATTTAAACTAAAACATGAGAGCAATCTAGCATGACTAGCTTACATACATGAAGGAACACATTGCTAACATGGTTACTACTCATTCGTATACATGCATATAACCATTTCACATACTTTAAGCTTGCTGGTTTTACATGGACTAGAAAGTATAACCCACATATGAGAGCTACTTAATCATTTAAGTCACGACATGAAGGCAAACAAGCATGAAATTACCTACACATCACTAAGATTCATTTCTAACATGGATTCTAGGCAATTTGCACATGTAAAGCATGATTGTAAGTACATTTAGTTTGCTGTTTTAACATGGTTTCAAATTACCTCAACATGGATCACAAATTCACAACTTCACATTTTGGTTTCACATTTTTACACAACTTCTCAATCACATAGTATACACTTTACACATGCACATTTACACATTTTCACATTCACATTTCTTTACACATGAACACATACACATTTTCATTTTCACATTTAGTGCCGTGACACATAGTCCAAACCACCAGAGAAGGACACATCACATCACATACACATAGAGGCCACCTAGGCAACACAGTGACGACTCTTGGACTGCGCAGACTGGGAGAACAAGTCTCCACCCTAACTAGTGGTACTTGTCCACCTCCAGGATTTCATCCTAATACCCTTAGGATCACAACACATTGAACCTTCTCAGGGGGACTTTTCCCTGATACGGTTCCACTGCCCTCTATGGAAGCAATGTCACACTTGGCACAATTTACACATTTACCGATTTTTAACACATATCTTTACACATATCACTTGCCTCTCATTCTTTTTCTCACTCACATAAGGGCTCTATTTTTCCTAACATGATTCTACAGTTAACAAGGACTACAGGTTCAGAATTTTACACAAATCAGATCACACACACATGTCACATTATTCCCACATTAGCATGCATTCTTTTTCACATTTCTCGCATGGAAAAATTCATATTTCACTATACAGTTGTCCAAATAACTTGAAAATTTAACCACATGCTGATCTCAGGCTTATGATTCTACATGAAAATTTTCAGATTTTTCTGACTCAAAATGAAGTTACAGAAAATTTAACATCAATTTCACATTATTATTCATAATGCAAATTAACATGGAGTTGAACAAAATCACAAATTTTAACAGCTCACTGTCTGCACCCTAGCATGCACAGGGTCACAGAATTTATTCCCGAATTTACCGAGCAATACACAATTTACTGGAAATTTAACATGACTTACGCATGATTTCTATTTCCCAAAACAGAAATTTTAAATAACCATACAAGCAGGGGAAAATTGTCAGAAACTCAGAGCACAGATAGGATCATGCATACATGGTCTAACAAATTTGGGCAACAAAACTTTGCCACAGATCATTAGAATCATGGTGAATACACATTGTCATTCTTTTCGCATATACATTAGATAGACGAATAAACTCAACCACCCACAAAATAAATGTACATTCATTCTCCCATTCATCACATTAGCTAGTATACATAGCATATAAGAATTACATTATATCCTCATCGCAAAACACGTCGAAATTAATCATATAGAAGGGCAGAACAGTTCACTGTTCTGTCCCGACGAACTTGGCGGCGGTCTCTGGCCGTTCCAGAAGTGGACGACAAGATCGCTGGACGCACACCAGGGATCTCGGCGTCAAGGGCATTGACGCCAAGTTCCTGTCTGTGCAGAAACAAAGACCGAACTCAAATGCAAAGGTGAAAAGGGGGATCTAGGACACGAGGAAAAATACATAAAATTTATAAAACCCTACTTGACATCTACATGGACGGAGGGTGAGGGTTACTTGCCTCTTGTAAAAACTCCAAAGGGATCTAAATGTCTGGAGAAGCTCTCCTTGGGCAGTCCCAAGAAGCCTCCACAAATGCTCTCCTCCGGGTTCTATGTCGATGCAGAAGCCAAACCACGGTTAGGGAAGCCTTCCTCGATGTTCCAGCTACCTCCTTGTTGCAGTAGAACGCCGGAAACACCTTCACGCTGCTGGATCCGAGCTTGCAAGGTCCAGCTTTTCTCACAGCTTACTAGGGTTTTCTCTCCTCTTTGCAAAGAGCCAAAGAGAGCTCTTTCTGGTGCAGGAGGAGTTGGTTTAAAGCAGAGGGGTTTGGGGACCCCGGAGTGGTGATGGGAAAGGCTCAGAGCCGTTGGGGACAGCTCCCCAATGGGTGAGCTAGCTTGCTCCCGGAATTCTGGGCTCTGCAATGCATGCAGGTCAGAGAAGTTGGCGTCCACATCGCTGGACGTTGGGGTTAGTGTTGGCGTCCATGTGGTTGACGCCGACACCACATCGACGTCTGTTGATATTGACGCCAATCTGGCCTTCGGCCAGAACTCTAAAACATGCAGAAACCATGTACATCTTATACCTATATATGTCATATGCATACTACTACGTACATACTACCATCATACCATTCATACATTATTTACGTCTAATTTATACACATGCATGCAATAGTATACTAACTAGTACTTACGTAGATATTTACATACGTACATACACAACATGAATTATTTACATGTAATACAATAATGCAACAAAATTCGAGGGCCTTACACCCTCTCCCCCTTAAAAGAAACTTCGTCCTCGAAGTTAGAATGACGCTACTTAAACAAAAGGGGATACTTCTTCTTCATCGCATGCTCAAGCTCCCAAGTAGCCTCCTCTCGTGAGAAGTTCCGCCAGAGAACTTTCACCGACGCAATACTCTTGTTCCGGAGATGCTAAACCTTCCGGTCAAGAATAGCTACTGGTTGCTCGACATACGACAGATCTGGCTGAATCTCCACTGGCTCATGGCTAATCACATGAGACGGATCTCGGACATACTTCCTGAGCATCGAAACGTGGAAACGGGATGAACACTAGCCAAAGATGGGGCTAATGCTAGCTCATATGCCACTGCCCAATCGTCTGAGAATCTCATATGGGCCAATGAACCTAGGGCTCAACTTACTATGCCTGCCAAATCTGACAACACCTCGAGTAGGTGATATCTTCAAGAAGACATGATCGCCAACCTCGAACTCAAGATCCTTCCTCCTGTTGTGGCATAGCTCTTCTGCCTATCCTGTGCCGCAACAAGCCTCTTCCTGATAAGCTGGATCTTATCTGAAGTTTCCTGAACTAACTCCGGTCCGATCAACTGCCTATCACCAGTCTCCTCCCAACATAAAGGAGATCTGCAGGGCCTACCATACAACGCCTCGAATGGATCCATACTAATACTTGCATGAAAGCTGTTGTTGTATGCGAACTCCACAAGAGGTAAATGACGCTCCCAATCATCCTTCCAATCCAGCACACACGCTCTCAACATATCCTCGAGCGTCTGGATAGTCCTTTCGGACTGTCCATCAGTCTGGGGATGAAACACCGAACTGAGCTTCAGCTCCAAACCTAAAGCATCCTGAAGACCCTTCCACAACCTCGAAGTAAATCTCGGATCTCGATCCGAAATGATCGACTTCGGCACACCATGCAATCTAATGATACTACTAACATACAATCTAGCTAAACTCTCTACTGACTGCTTCTTCTTCATAGGTAAGAAATGAGCAGTCTTCGAGAATCTATCTACAACTACCAAATTGAGTCATTGCCCCTTCTAGATCGAGGCAAACCCGAAACAAAGTCTATAGTGACAGCTTCCCACTTCCACACTGGGATGTCAATCCTTTGCATGAGGCTGGATGGTCGCTGTCGCTCGGCCTTCACTTGCTGACACACCAAACACCTAGACACATAATCCGCTACATCCTTCTTCATGCCGGACCACCAAAATGATCTCTTCAGATCCTGATACATCTTCGTGTTACCCGGATGAATAGAGAATCGCGATCTATGAGCCTCCGCTAACACATGCTCATGGACATCTACTAAATCAGGGACACAAACATGGTGCTGAAATCTAATCACACCGTCCTCATCACGAGCAATGCCTGCCTTGCCCACTAACTCTAAGAGTCTAGGGTCGGCTTCCTGTTGCTCGATCACCTCATCCAAAACCGAGGACCTAAGGGATAACTGAGCTACAAAAGCCTGGCATAGCGATGGCTCTAACTCAGTCAACGCGCAAGCCGCATCCTCCAACATCTTCCAATCCTGCTGGAGAGATGGCCTCTTTCTACTCAGAGCATCTGCTACGACATTCGCCTTCCCAGGGTGATACTGAAGTTCGAAGTCATAGTCCTTCAAGAACTCAATCCATCTTCTCTGCCTCAGGTTTAATTCCTTTTGGGAGAAAAGATACTTCAAGCTCTTGTGGTCGGTAAACACCTCAAATCTGACACCATAAAGATAGTGCCTCCAGATCTTTAGTGCATGAACCACTGCTGCGAGCTCCAAGTCATGAGTCGGATAGTTCTTCTCATGCTCCTTTAATTGACGAGAAGCATAAGCCACTACCATTTCCTGCTGCATTAGCACACAGCCTAAACCAATCCGAGACGCATCCGTGTAGATAGCAAAACCCTCTACACCGCTCGGTAAAACTAACACCGGGGCTGACTTGAGCTTAGTCTTCAACAATTGAAAAGTACTCTCACACTTCTCGGACCAAACAAACTTCACTCCCTTTCTGGTAAGCTGAGTCAAAGGGGCGGCGATGGATGAAAATCCCTCAATAAATCGCCGGTAGTAACCAGCTAAACCAATAAAACTACGAATCTCCGAAGGGGTCTTGGGAATCTCCCAATCCATAACTGCCTGGACCTTTGCTGGATCAACTGCAACACCAGCACCGGAGATAACATGCCCGAGGAAATGAACCTCGCGCAACCAAAAATCGCACTTGCTGAACTTAGCATACAGCTTGTGCTCACGAAGAACCTCTAACACTACTCTTAAATGTTGACGGTGCGTGGCCTCATCCGGAGAGTAGACCAACACATCATCAATAAACACTACGACAAAGCTATCTAGATAAGGCCTAAACATCTTGTTCATGAGATCCATGAACGCTGCAGGGGCATTGGTCAATCCGAAAGGAAGGACCAAAAACTCATAATGTCCATAACGGGTTCTAAACACCGTCTTGGACACATCCTCACTCCGAATCCTCAACTGATGATAACCAGATCGCAAATCAATCTTAGAAAAGACTGATGCCTCTCGCAACTGGTCAAACAAATCATCAATACGAGGTAAGGGATACATGTTCTTCACAGTCACTTGGTTCAACTTCCTATAGTCAATGCATAACCTAAGTGACCCGTCTTTCTTCTTGACGAATAATATAGGTGCGCCCCAAGGGGAAACACTAGGGCGAATAAATCCCTTATCAAGCAACTCTTGCAACTGCCTCCTCAACTCGGCTAACTCCGCAGGTGCCATCCGATATGGAGCCTTCGAGATAGGAGAGGTGCCCGGAAGCAACTCTATGGTAAACTCTATCTCTCTATTCTGTGGCAATCCAGACAAGTCATCAGGAAAGACATCTGGAAAATCCTGCACTACCTCAATCTCCGCAAGAGTAGGTGACTCATCAGCCTCTGGTACTAACACCACGCTGGCAAGAAAAGAGTCACAACCCTTGTTTACCATGCGCATCGCCTTCATGGCAGAGATGACTAACTTTCCAGCCAAGTTCCTTGGCAAGGGATGAGAGAACTCGTCCTCACCAGGAATGCGGAAAACAATCCTCTTCCGGCGACAATCTACTAATGCATAGTGCTCCTCTAGCCAATCCAGACCAAGAATAGCATCATAGTCCTTCATCTTTAGCAAGAAGAAACACTCATCTAGGATTCTATCCTCAATGCACACAGGTAACGACGGAATGCACTTCCTAGTCGATACCGTACCCGCAGTGGTGTGTACAGACAAAGGGACCTCTAAATCCTCAGACTCTATGCCTGACTCTAGGGCTAACTACCTAGCGAACCGCTCGGAAATGAACAAGTGAGTAGCACCCGTATCAAACAAAACCCGAGCGTGCACACCTAAAAGCAAAACCGTACCTTCGGTGACATGCTCCACCTGCTAGGCGTCCTCACGAGCTAAAGCAAACACTCGAGCTGGGGCTCGAGGCCTTCCTGGTCTTCCTGTAGCTGGCGCTGCTGCCGCTACCCCTGGGGCTGGCGCTCCACGCTGAGCTCCCTGCTGAAGTCTTGGGCAATCTTTGATCTTTTGGTCGCTGCTTCCGCACTTCAAGCACTTTCCCGTAATCATCCAACACTCAGAACCACCATGTGTCCTCCCACAGTGGGGACACTCTTTCTTCACACCAGGGGAACGTACAGAAGGTACCTGAGTACTGCCGACTGCTACTGGTCGCTGCTGTGTCGGGTACACCGCTTTCTTCTTGTCCTGCCGCTGGAACGTGGCTGCAGGTCTCTTCTGCGAAGCTTTCTTTTTTTCCAGGTATTGCTCCATCTCTCCCTCCTGCCTACAAGCAGCACTGAGGGCCTCGTCCAACGTGCGGTGGTCAAATGCCACGAGTCTCGTCCGCAGTGATGGCTTGAGTCCCATCACGAACTTCTTTGTCTTTTTGCGCTCGTCTATCACGATATGAGGTGCATATTTAGAGAGTTCAGAAAATCTTGCCTCATATTCCAGCACGGTCATGGAGCCTTGAGTCAAAGATAGGAATTCTTGCTCCATCCGATCTTGCACGTGCTCGGGGACGAACTTGGCCCGAAAGAGCCTCACGAACTCGTCCCACGCAACATCAACAGCTCCGTCCTCAAACCGGGTACGCAGCAATGAAGCCCACCATACATCAGCTCTTTCCTGCAGTACACCGTTCATAAGCACCATCTAAACAAATCTAGCTTAACAAAACATACAAGCATATAACTAAAGCATACCTGTAGCATGTAGATGGCCAATGTAACCTTATCCTCATCTGCACACCTGATGGCTCGGAAGATTTTTTCTATCTCCCTCATCCAGCTTTCTGCCAACAATGGATCGCTCTCCCCCTTAAAAGAGGGTGGCAGCATCCTCTTGAATCTCTCCATGGTAGAAGGTCCACCATGGTCCTGAGCTGGTACTTGAGCCTGCTACAGTACACAGCAAGCAATACACAATCAACACAATATCACATAATTAAATAAAGCAGACTATTAATCATTTTATTAGTCTAACCTGAGCCTCCAACTATGCCTGGAGTGCTGCCTGGGTATGAGCCTGCGTCTGCATGGCTTGCATCAGACCTTGTATGAATACTCCATAATCCACATGCGGCGGTGGGGGAAGTACAGGACCTTGCGGTGCGGGGGCCTGCTGCTCCGCCCGCTCGTCACGTCTCGGCTCATCCTCACGGGCCGAAGCTCCGCCACGCCTACCTCTCGAAGCCATGGCTGTAATAAATTTCAGCCACCATTAGAGCTAGGTTACTAAGTTTTCTAACCATCTTCTTATCTATTTTTCATTCATTATTAATCAGTTCTACACATGTGGACATACTTAGCATGCAATGAAGATGATGACTTATGTATATTCATGTGCAATCTCAACTGGTTGCTCTGATACCAATCTCTGTGACGACCCTCATTATATCGGTACGGTTATACCAACCCACGTCGGTATAGCAAGCGTCATCACAGTGGGACATTTACCCAACAATAACATTCAGCTGAGATACACGTGAATATAAGAACAGAGTAGCGGAAGTAAAAGAACCACTGTCTTCATTTCATTCATCATCCACATTTAACATACATGATTCGATAACATTTAAAGAACTAAAAGTCCACATAATTAAATTGCTGAAAATCAAATACATAATTGTCCACACTTATACATTTGTTTCCATGATAGTGCTAATACAATGTTTCAATTACATACATCAAGTACCAAAATGTCACAACTACGCTCCCAAAACTAGCTACTCCCCGCGCTCGGAGTCGCTTTCCACGGTCTCTTCCAAAGGTGTGTCACCTACTACACCTGTACGCCGAAGCAAGTAATGAGTCTAAAAGACTCAGCAAATAATTCTACACCTACCATACATGCACATATCATAGCAGGTTTTACACACACATTCACAAGACACAATCCTGTAGCATGCTTGTCATTGAAATTCACAACCTATCATGGTGATTTTACTTATTAAACACATGATTCATGCTTTCAGATTTTCTAAATCAAAATCTCTTATCACATGCTCTCTAATCATTCCTACACATGAGAGTTCTACCTTCATTTAAACTAAAACATGAGAGCAATCTAGCATGACTAGCTTACATACATGAAGGAACACATTGCTAACATGGTTACTACTCATTCGTATACATGCATATAACCATTTCACATACTTTAAGCTTGCTGGTTTTACATGGACTAGAAAGCATAACCCACATATGAGAGCTACTTAATCAATTTAAGTCACGACATGAAGGCAAACAAGCATGAAATTACCTACACATCACTATGATTCATTTCTAACATGGATTCTAGGCAATTTGCACATGTAAAGCATGATTATAAGTACATTTAGTTTGCTGTTTTAACATGGTTTCAAATTACCTCAACATGGATCACAAATTCACAACTTCACATTTTGGTTTCACATTTTTACACTACTTCTCAATCACATAGTATACACTTTACACATGCACATTTACACATTTTTCACATTCACATTTCTTTACACATGAACACATACACATTTTCACTTTCACATTTAGTGCCGTGACACATAGTCCAAACCACCAGAGAAGGACACATCACATCACATACACATAGACGCCACCTAGGCAACACAATGACGACTCTTGGACTGCGCAGACCGGGAGAACAAGTCTCCACCCTAACCAGTGGTACTTGTCCACCTCCAGGATTTCATCCTAATGCCCTTAGGATCACAACACATTGAACCTTCTCAGGGGGACTTTTCCCTGATACGGTTCCACTGCCCTCTATGGAAGCAATATCACACTTGGCACAATTTACACATTTACCGATTTTTAACACATATCTTTACACATATCACTTGCCTCTCATTCTTTTTCTCACTCACATAAGGGCTCTGTTTTTCCTAACATGATTCTACAGTTACACAAGGACTATAGGTTCAGAATTTTACACAAATCAGATCACACACACATGTCACATTATTCCCACATTAGCATGCATTCTTTTTCACATTTCTCGCATGGAAAAATTCATATTTCACTATACAGTTGTCCAAATAACTTGAAAATTTAACCACATGCTGATCTCAGGTTTATGATTCCACATGAAAATATTCAGATTTTTCTGACTCAAAATGAAGTTACAGAAAATTTAACATCAATTTCACATTATTATTCATAATGCAAATTAACATGGAGTTGAACAAAATCACAAATTTTAACATCTCACTGTCTGCACCCTAGCATGCACAGGGTCACAGAATTTATTCCTGAATTTACCGAGCAATACGCAATTTACTGGAAATTTAACATGACCTACGCATGATTTCTATTTCCCAAAACAGAAATTTTAAATAACCATACAAGCAGGGGAAAAATGTCAGAAACTCAGAGCACAGATAGGATCATGCATACATGGTCTAAAAAATTTGGGCAACAAAAATTTGCCACGGATCATTAGAATCATGGTGAATACACATTGTCATTCTTTTCGCATATACATTAGATAGACGAATAAACTCAACCACCCACAAAAAAATGTACATTCATTCTCCCATTCATCACATTAGCTAGTATACATAGCATATAAGAATTACATTATATCCTCATCGCAAAACACGTCGAAATTAATCATATAGAAGGGCAGAACAGTTCACTGTTCTGTCTAGACGAACTTGGCGGCGGTCTCTGGCGTTCCAAAAGTGGACGGCAAGATCGCTGGACGCACACCAGGGATCTCGGCGTCAAGGGCATTGACGCCAAGTTCTTGTTTGTGCAGAAACACAGACCGAACTCAAATGCAAAGGTGAAAAGGGGGATCTAGGACACGAGGAAAAATACATAAAATTTATAAAACCCTACTTGATATCTACATGGACGGAGGGTGAGGGTTACTTGCCTCTTGTAAAAACTCCAAAGGGATTTAAATGGCCGGAGAAGCTCTCCTTGGGCAGTCCCAAGAAGCCTCCACAAATGCTCTCCTCCGGGTTCTATGTCGATGCAGAAGCCAAACCACGGTTGGGGAAGCCTTCCCCGATGTTCCAGCTACCTCCTTGTTGCAGTAGAACGTCGGAAACACCTTCACGCTGCTGGATCCGAGCTTGCAAGGTCCAGCTTTTCTCACAGCTTGCTAGGGTTTTCTCTCCTCTTTGCAAAGAGCCAAAGAGAGCTCTTTCTGGTGCAGGAGGAGTTGGTTTAAAGCAGAGGGTTTGGGGACCCCGGAGTGGTGATGGGAAAGGCTCAGAGCCGTTGGGGACAGCTCCCCAATGGGTGAGCTAGCTTACTCCCGGAATTATGGGCTCTGCAACGCATGCAGGTCAGAGAAGTTGGCGTCCACATCGCTGGACGCTGGGGTTAGTGTTGGCGTCCATGTGGTTGACGCCGACACCACATCGACGTCTGTTGATATTGACGCCAATCTGGCCTTCGGCCAGAACTCTAAAACATGCAGAAACCATGTACATCTTATACCTATATATGTCATATGCATACTACTACGTACATACTACCATCATACCATTCATACATTATTTACATCTAATTTATACACATGCATGCAATAGTATACTAACTAGTACTTACGTAGATATTTACATACGTACATACACAACATGAATTATTTACATGTAATACAATAATGCAACAAAATTCGACGGTCTTACACAAAAGCTAGGCAATCACAAGGAATTACATTACCTCTTGTTCTTACCCCTACAGTTGTATCACCAATGATGTTTTCAGGTGGGTGATCTTTCTTGTATCTCCATTCCTTTGGAAGATTTTCATGTTTAATGTTTGTTTGTTGCAGGTCATCCAACGGTGGCTCTTCCTTGTCCTCAATTGATGTGTTCTTTAACTTCTTGGACAAATCAGCTGCATCATCAACGTCACTATCTTCTTCCTTTCTCAAGGAAGGGTTAGTTTCATCAAAGATAATGTGCACAGATTGCTCTATCAATAGTGTACGCTTATTAAATACTCTATAACCTTTAGGTTTAGAAGCATACCCCATGAAGATGCCTTCATCTGATTTGGCATCTAACTTACCAATTGTAGACACCCGATTGTGACTAATAGGTTGAACCACATTTCTTGTCACTTCAGTGGGCCCCTAATTGGTCACTCACCTTGAGCCCATCATCAACTTTGATTTGAGCCCCTTAACGACTTGAATTTCCTTGAAATCCCGCCCATACCTCTTTGAGAGAGTCCTTAAGCGTTAGTAACTCTTATCCATTCATGCGATTGGCCGATAATTCACATAAAATTTTGATTTTATAGTCGCGATGCATCATGGCGCCGCGTCTTTGAGTCGCGACGGTCTAGGCTGCCGCGACAGTCCATGCATTATCCATATACGTGGGCAATACTGTAGCGACGCCCCGCCCTGTCGCGTCTCCATGTCACGGCCCTACGATACGCCGCGACAGCAGCTGCGCGTGCAGGCCTCCGCAACTACCTCCTATTTATCATCTCATGGTTTTATCTTTATCCCTAGGGATTATCTCAGCCCCTTGGGCAAGATTTGGCCCCTAGGGACTCTCCTTGAGGCTCCTAAGGACTCTCCATCCGAATTTGGGTGGGATTTATCTCCCATTTTAATTAATTCTCATTTTAAGGAGATATTCTCTCTCAAAAGCTCTATAAAAAGAAGGCTTATCTTGAAGGACAGGGGAGCTCCGATTTTCACCCCGAAGGGCTGCCAAATTCCCCACTGATCTGGACTTAGCCACACATCACTCCCATTTCCTCTGATTCCCTCACATTCCCACCTCAAAAGCTTGCTTACTTCACATCCATGGAGCGTGGAGCGTGAGGAGGACGACCCCCACTTCATCCAGGAGCTTCTGCACGATCATTGGAACGAACATCAAGCTAGGGAGTCACCCTAATGGGGCTCATTCTCCTCCCCTCTCCTTTCCCTCTATTTCTTCATGCATTTTATTTTATTCCTAGAGAGGTTGCACTCCTTCCCATTCCCACGTTTTCCTATAACCCAAGGGGTTTAAAAACCACCCCAGGTTCGTCCCTTCCATGTTGGTTTACTTTCCTTTCATTTGTAGAATAGTTGCTACACTAATCATGTTCTAATAGGGCTTTTCTTTGTTGTTTCTCTTTAATTGGCAGGCACACAAACAAGGTACTACGAGGAGCTCTCTCCTCTGGCCAGAAGAAGGAAGGGAAGGAGGTCTCCCATCCATTATCTCCCCGCACACAGAGAACGCGACGACGGAAGGCGACACGACATAGTGACGCGTCAGGATTAATTGACGCGTTACCAGGCATTGTCGCGGTCTGTAGGACGGCCGCGACACCAGGTCCGCCCCCCTTTCTCTCTCCTTTTCCTAGTTAAGTTATCCCGTGTTATTTTCTTATCATTAGGCAACTTACTAGGTGGCGATCACATCCATATTTCCATGCCCTTATGTTGAACACTTGTTCGCGTGTCGAGGGGAAGCACAATCCCTGTGATTACAACAATGTCTCTTTTGCCGTTGTTGTGAATGAAGCATGGACATCAAAAGTTCTGAAGTGATTGATCTTTGGCTTCTTTCCCTTGTACAGCTCATAGGCAGTCTTCTTTAGGATTGGCCTGATCATCACCTTGTTGATGATATAGCTTGCTGTATTCACTGCTTCGGCCCAAAAATATCTTGGCAAATCATATTCTGATAGCATTGTTCTTGCCATGTCCAATAAAGTTCTATTCTTTCTTTCAGCAACTCTGTTCTGCTGTGGTGTCCTTGGTGCTGAGAAGTTGTGCTCAATCCCTTGGTCATCACAGAATTTTGCAAATTTGTCATTCTGGAATTCTCCTCCATGATCTGACCGGATTCTAACAATGCAGTACTTCTTGTCTCTTTGCACCTTTTGCTGAAACTTACAAAACTGTCAAATGTGTCATCTTTGTGTTCTAAGAATGACACTCATGTGAATCTGGAGTAATCATCCACTATTACAAAACCGAAACTCTTTCCTCCAAGACTTGTGGTCCTCATTGGCCCAAACAAATCCATGTGAAGGAGTTATAAGGGTTTAGTGTGCTTCCCTTTTGCACATGGTCTGCAGATACCATCCATTTTAGTGCTGACCTTTAGCAGACCTTCCACAAGACTTCTCTTTCTGAGCTTGTTCATGCCATCCAAACTGCAGTGGCCCAATCTTCTGTGCCATAGCTCAGTTGACTGCTCTTTGCTAGCTGCTAAACAAACGTCTTGATCTTTGAGTTCTTCAAGGTACAGTACATATAGATTCTTTTCTCTGTTAGCTTCAAAGATAACTGCTCCATCCTTCATAATGCTGCACTTGGATTCTTGAAATTTGATTTGGTGTCCCTTGTCACATAGTTGGTTGATACTTATAAGGTTATGCTTTAGACCTTTGACACATAGAACATCTTCAATAATAGTTTTGTTGTTGCTACCAATAGATCCACTCCCAATAACAGTCTCTTTCCCATTGTCTCCATAGGTGACTGTTCCTTCTTCAGCTTCTAGATGAGAGAATAATCTTTTATTTCCTGACATGTGCCTTGAGCACCCACTATCCAAATACCATTTGGATACTCGAAGGTTACCCTGAAATGAAAACATTAAGTTTTAGGTACCCAAATTCGTTTGGGTCCTTGTTGGTTAGTGTCATCAATTTTTCCTTTTATTACCCATTTCTTGTTCTTAGTTGGACATGTTATTTATGTGTGTCCTAATTTGTTGCAGTGGCTGCAGCATTTTACTCTAGTTATTTTTTCATATGAAGCGTATTTAAAGTTAGATTTATATGATGTCTCTTGTTCAATTACAAATTTAGGGGTTGGATATATTTTTGGATAAATAATGGTTTCTTCATTGTCTGGAGGGGTGTATCCTATTCCTTATTTATTCTTCCCTGATCGTCTAGCACCTTTTAATACTAAGGAATTTTTACCATTAGTAAATTTCTCCAGCGTCTTTGATAGTTTGTCATTTTCTTCACTTAAGGCTTTGATTTCTATTCTTAGTTCATCTGATTTCTCCTGTTTTTCTAATATGATTATTTGTTTATTCTTATCTTTTAGATCCTCACACAATAGATCATTTCTTCTTTTCAATTCAGATACTTGTTTTTCTAATTGTTCATTTTCTGATTTTAAATCTGAGTTTGTGTTTTCTAGACATGCAATACTCTTCTTACTAGCTTTTAGTAACTTAGATACATTTCTATATTTATCATACAGTTCATTAAATGCTTCTTCTAAATTGTCTGAATCAGAATCATTGCAAGAATCAAAAGAGGAGTCAGAGGTTACCTTTTCGTCTATATTGGCCATGAAAGCCAAGTTGGCTTCTTCTTCTCCCTCACTGCTCTGGGTTGACTCACTGTCAGAGTCACTGTTGTTCTCCCACGCAGCTGCCATTGCTTTCTTTTTATACTTTCTGAATTTTCTGAAGTTGTCCTTCTTCTTGTATTCACCTTTCTTGAGCTTTGGACATTCTGCCTTGATATGTCCGGGCTTCTTACACTCATAACATATCGGCTCGGTCTTCTTTTGATCTTTTCCTTCTGATTTCTTGAACTCCTTGTGTTTCTTGAAGTGTCTTCTACCAGATTGGAACTTCTTCTTCTTTGCTAGGATGCGTTGTAATCTCCTGGACAGCATTGCTTCTTCATCTTAACTGTCCTTGCTGCTTTCATTGTTATCTGAGAGTTCATCTGATGAGTCTTCTTCAGCTTTAAGGGCATTTGAGTGCTTCTTTCTGCTCGAGGACTCTCCCAACCTTTCCATGTTGATCTCATGGGCCATAAGGGACCCAATGAGCTTCTCCAACGACATCTTTTTCAAGTCGTTGGCTTCCTCAATGGATGTTACCTTTGGGGTCCATGAGGGTGGTAGGGATCTGAGAATCTTCCTAACCATATCTCCAATTTCATATGTCTTCCCAAGTCCAGCTAAGCCGTTTGTAATGTCTATAAATCTACTGAACATTTGAGTTATGGATTCACCTGGTTGCATCTGAAATCTTTCATACTGTGTACAAGAATGTCAATCCTTGTCTCTTTCACTTTGTCTGTCCCTTCATACGTGATTATGAGCTTTTCCCACATCTCCATTGCGGATTTGCATGCTGAAACTCTATTGAATTCCTTCTTACTGAGAGCACAACACAGAATGCTCTTAGCTTTACAGTTGAGGGAGATCTTCTTCCTATCATTGTCTGTCCAGTTCTGCCTTGAGTTCAAGATAACGAGATCTCCTTCTTCTATAATTGACCAGATCTGATAGTCGAATCCTTGCAGAAAATACTCCATTCTGGTCTTCCAGTAAGTGTAGTCTTCACCATCGTAGAGAGGGGGTTGGTTGACAGACTGACCTTCAATGTTTCCTTGGGCTGCCATGGATCTTTACTCTTCAGATCGTTGGATCTTCTTCTTTGTTGAAGAGACTCGCTCTAATACCACTTGTTGCCCAGTTAGGTAGCCCAGAGGGGGGGGTGAATGGGTCTTTAAAATTTATCAGCTAATACCTGTTCACTAAAAATGTTCACAGAGAAATACACTTTGAAGATTGTTAGTGTTAGTAAAGAGAAACAACAATCACACGAAGACAATCACACAACACAAGATGTATCCTGGTTCAGATCTCCTCTCCACAGGAGTCCTATGTCCAGTCCCTGAGCAACAACTCAGGATTTCACTAACTAGGGCATAGTCCCCCTATGGACACTACAACACCTAGCCCAGCTGGTCTTCTCTTCACAGCCCGAAGAGGAACAACACCCTAGATACCTCACCAGGTCTTCCTTCTCAACAGAAGGGAACACACACAGAAACAAGTAAGCAGGAGATTAAGCCCCTAGATCAAGCTTTGATAAGCCAAGATCTGAAGTAAGGGATTGAGAGCAATGAGAACTATAAACAAAAGCTCACTCTCAGAACCAAACAAGCTCTCTCGAAAAACTACAAACAATGCAGAGAGCAAAGAGCTAATCTAATGGAATGAGGCTTGGCTCTTTCTTGAGAACTCGCAGAAGACTTGATGATCAGAGAGTTTTCTATGACTGTCGTTCTCTGTCAATTTGTATGTCTACTTCTGGAGCTCCTTTCTTCAATATATATATCTTCAATTTGAAATCTAAACGTTGAAGTATCCGTTGCCTCTAGATTTTGGTGGACGTTAGACTGAGTGGCACTTGGAAGCTTCCAGTCAACAGTCTTTTATCCATTTGTGCACGCAAAGAGATAGGATCTTCTGAAGTGTTCTTTGGCTTCTACAAGGTCCAATTGTTGTGAGATGAATAGCTGACCAGGACCTGCACACAAAGCAAGCTAGAATGATAGACAGCTGAACTGTCTCTTGTTGTCAGTCAACGTTAGTGTGAATATTCATCAAAATAGTAATGCTATTCTACTGTTCTAAAAGATGCATAAAGAATAGACACGATAATGGACGATATCGTCTCTATGCATGCAGAGATACGTTCAGTCTTCATTAAATGCACAGCTGATAGAAGAATATGTGCGAAGATTTTGACTATTCAACCCGTTGAATGGATAAGTCATATGTCAAGTTGATTGATATGAAATCGATGCATTTATGACTTATGAAATCGTTATGCAACCAAACAGCAAATCGTTGTGAGATATGAAAGAATCATTGTGATCATTAAGGAAATCATTATGATTACTTAAGAAGTCGATGCACAAAGTAAATCGTTATGAGAACCAAAGAAATCAATGTGATTACTTAAGCAGTCGATGCGCAAAGCAAATCGTTATGAGAACCAAACAAATCGTTACGATTACTTAAGAAGTCGATGCGCAAAGTAAATCATTATAATATCTGAAGCAATCGTTGCGATAAGCAAATCATTACGACATCTGAAGAAATCGTTGCGATAAGCAAATCGTTATGACGTCTGAAGAAATCGTTGCGATAAGCAAATCGTTACGATAACTAAAGGAATCATTACGATAGCAAATCGTTGCAATAATTAAAGGAATCGTTACGATAGCAAATCATTGCGATAACTAAAGGAATCGTTACGATAGCAAATCGTTGCAAAGTCTGAAGAAATCGTTGCGATGACGAAAGGAATTGTTACGAAAGTAAGTCGTTACGATGACTAAAGGAATCGTTACTAGAGCAAGTCGTTACGATGACTAAAGGAATCATTACGAAAGCAAGTCGTTACGATGACTAAAGGAATCGTTATGAAAGCAAGTCGTTACGATGACTAAAGGAATCGTTACAAAAGCAAGTCGTTACGATGACTAAAGGAATCATTACGAAAGCAAGTCGTTACGATGACTAAAGGAATCGTTACGAAAGCAAGTCGTTACGATGACTAAAGGAATCGTTACGAAAGCAAGTCGTTACAATGACTAAAGGAATCGTTACGAAAGCAAGTCGTTATGAGAACGATTTCTTTTGAATTCAAACGATGTTTCATTCTATGAAGAAATAGATAAGGCACTTATGAAACCGTTATGAGGAAATCGTTACAGTTCTACTGTAGTCGTCATAATTTATAAAAGAAACCGATGTGTACTTAGAGAAATATCATACTTGATCTTAATGTTGCTTCAGTAAGAATAATACTTACCAATTTGGCTTGATTTTCCTTGTTATATTTCATGTGCTCAATACTTATAGAAAATAGGTTAGTGACCTTAATCAAGGGTTTGATAATTATCAACATAACATGTTTTGTTAACCACCAAAATAGAAATGTGATTAAATTAAATTACATGGGGATAGACTGTTCATTGTAGACACCTGATTCTGACAAATAAGTTGAACTATATTTCTTGCTATCCTAGTGAGCCCCTAGTTGGTCACTCACCTTGAGCCCATCATTAGCCTTGTTTTGAGCCCATTAACAACTCAAATTATCTTGAAATCCCGCCCATTATCATTTCGAGAAAGTCCTTGGACCTAAATAACTCTTATCCTTTCATATAATTGGCTGATAATTCGCATATAATTGACTTCCTTGACGCGTCGTATCATAGCGCCGCGTCTCAATGTCGCGATGCCACGAGCCACTGCGACAGCCCATGCATATTTATGCACGTGGGCATACTGTCGCGACGTCCCGTCCCGTCGCATTAGGATGTCGTGGCCCTACGATACGCCACGACAGCAGCTGCATATGTTGGCCTCCGCAACAAACTCCTATTTATCCTCCCATGGGTTTTTCTTTATCTCCAGGGATTATCTCAACCCCTTGGGCGAGATTTGGGCCCTAGGGACTTTCTTGGAGCTCCCAAGGACTCTCCCTTGCGTTTTTAAAGAGATATATCTCCTATTTTAATTATTATCCTTTTTTGATGGGATATTCTCACTTTAAAACCTATAAAAACAAGGCCTTCTCCTAATGGACAGTGGAACCCCGATTTTTACCCCGGAGGGCTGCCGAATTTTCCACTGACCTGTACTTAGACTCGGAGCTCTCCCATTTCCTCTCTTTCGCTCACATTCCACCTCACAAAAGCTTGCTATTTCATCATCCATGGAGCGTGGAGCGTGAAGACGGTGACTCCTACCTTTCCCAGAAGCTATTGCATGACATTTAGGACGACATCCACGCCAGAGAGTCACCCTAATGGGGCTCATTCCTCTCTCCTCCCCTTTTCCTCTATTTCTTCATGCATTTTATTTTATTTCTAGATAGGTTGCATCCTTTCCCATTCTCACGTTTTCCACATACCCAAGGGGTTTAAAAATCACCCCCCCAGGTTTGTTCCCACCATGCTTTCTCTTTTCGTTTCATTTTTGGAATAGATACTACGCTTAACTTGTTCTAATAGGACTTTTCTTGTTTACTTTTGTTTTGGCAGGCACCCAAGCAAGATCCCATGAGGAGCTCTCGTCCTCTAGTTGGCTGGAGGACGGGAAGAAGGTCTTACTCATCATCTCCCGCACAGAAGAGAATGCGACAGCGGAGGGCGACGCTACAAAGAGACGCGTCAAGGTCAACCGACGCGTTATTAGTGTCGTCGCGATAGGTAGCACTGCCGTGACTCCAGGTTCGTCCCTGTTCTCTTTCCTTTTCCTAGTGTAGTTAGCCCACGTCATTTTCTTTTCATTAGGCAATTACCTAGGTGGTGGTCACATCCATGTTTCCATGCTATTATATTTAATATCTGTTTGCGTGTTGAGGGGGGGCATAATCCCCGTGATTACACCTTTTGGCGATCACGGTGGGACCTTCAGTGCTACCCTCGTGGATTGAGTTTGCCTGCTTGCCATGTTTCCTTCCTTGTTTGTCTTCTTAGGGCCCTGTTAGTCTTTTGTCCCTTTGTTTCCTGCATTTTTT
The DNA here is from genome assembly GCA_014218235.1 of Colocasia esculenta. NCBI lineage: Eukaryota > Viridiplantae > Streptophyta > Magnoliopsida > Alismatales > Araceae > Colocasia > Colocasia esculenta. The sequence goes on along the minus strand of CM024754.1, from coordinate 97,608,061 downwards.
GCCTCTCTGTTTGTGTCGTGGCGTATTGCGGGGACGCGATAATAGGTCAGTGCAATTCTTCCTCTATCTGCCTTATCCTGCTTCTATGAGTTCATGCATGCCTGTTTTATGTTTCTGTGCCATGTATTGTCATGTTTTTAGATGTTAGAATCCTGCTAGGGTTCGAGTTTTTCCTTTTCTTTTAATTTGTAAGTTTTCGGGACCTGTCACGACGTAGTGCAAGGACGCGACTGGGTCGTGTCGAGGATAAGCGTCGCGTCAACACGTACACCTTGTTTGTTACTGTTTTCATCCATGAATCGGTTTTTGGGTGCTTCATGATCCCTTCTAGATTAGTTTGGTGATTTTTCGCTCATATCATCTGTTAGGGTAGTCTGTTTGGTTTTGTGTTTGTGACTTATTTCTGCTTTCGGGCTTCTGTTCTTATCGCAGCAGGCCGCCCTGTCGCGATAGGGTCGCGGTGTACCCTGCCGCCGCGACTCCACCCGAGAGCTTGTATGTCACCCTGCTTGATCATTTTTGTTACTTGTGCATACGCTTTTGGGCACTTAGGCCCTTGCATACACTATTGATCCCATTGTCTAGGTTCCCCCTTGGTTGAGTGAGCCCTCTCACCTACGAGCACTCGTAGGCTGACTCGGGCCCACCTTTCGAGGACCTCCGTAAGTCCTCGTGACCGTACGCACGTTGCGGTTCACCGGGCCGGTTGTACCCGTCGCACCATTAGTCCGAGCCACCCCTCGCATGTGAGTGTGTACCACCCTTAGTTACACCGGAGGACTCGAGTTCATTCTATTAGGGTTCACTTAGCCGAGTGATATCCCCTTAATCAATTCATCTAAAGGTCAAGTGCGAACTTTAAGTAATTTGCGCGTTAATCATGACGACTTGAGTGCATCGATTCATCCCTTCTCCTCTCAGTCTTTCTTGTTGTGTTAGAGTCTAGGTGTTGTCTGTATCACCCCTTGATTGTTTGGGGGTGCATGTGTCTTTGTTTAGGGAGATCGAGTCAATCCCCTCCAATCCTTGTATTTTATCATAATCCTTTGTTCGACATGGACCAATTCCGGGTCCTTGCCGACGATGTCCTGCCCATCGGGCTCCTCGAGGATGTGGCCCAACCCTCTACGATCATACTCCCGGGGCATATCCAACCTCCTCTCGTTATTGGGAGTCAATCCCGTCCTCCTTCTCCTCCAGGGAGAGATGACCCCCATTCACAATTCAGTCAGCTTCTCCCCCATCTCACTCTGGACCAAGTCCAAGAATTTCTGGCCGCTGCAAAGGGAAAGCGACCTCTATCTCCCTCAGCTCAGAATTTAGTCCAACCGGCGGCTTTGTCACGTCCCGAGAATTACGCAGCGATATTATTGATTAATTAAAGTCGATATCCCGAGACGTGAACAGTCGGCAAATAAGCCTCTAGCTAGCACGCACTAAATGTATAACAACATACATCATCATAGGGCCCAAATATTGAACTCAACTAATCTTTTATTCAATCTCAACTCATTGTATTCCAAATGGATACTATTATAGGACTAAGACTCAATAAAAAGGAAAGTACATTTATTCCTCACTTCCTACTACATGAATCTAACACTCAAAGCAAACTACTATAAATAGACTCATGTTTGGAACGCTCTTCACTCGGATGCATTCCCATCCTCAACTTGCTCTTCCTCTTGAACTTCATAGTCACCTAGATTGGGTAAAAGTAGGGGATGAGCAAACTAGCCCAGTAGGATTTATATCTCAATGTGCGGGCAATGATATAAGTGATTAACATTTTAGACCTAGGCAAGTATGATGAATGATATGCAAGTACGAATAAAACTCGTTAAAACATGATATATAAAACAAGCTAGAGAGAGAGATTATGATAGAACAAGATTTGTGAGCAAGATGATAAGATAGAACTAGCAATAGATCACTGTGTACAAGCACGCAAGATTTCACTTGATGTCAAGAACGTAAGATATCACTAAATGCAATAAATGCAGGATGGCCATATCACGCAAGCAAGCAAGCAAGATTGTACGAGCACGATCAAGTAACACTAATCAGGCACGTAGACACTAATGTACACCAAGAAAAGATCCATCAAGAATGTACACTAGGACACTTGTATGTGGTTATTGTATCTATCATTCAACAAGCAAGCAAGACTCCCAGCGTAGATGCAACGCCAGTAATCATTATACCCCATGGTTAACAGTATATCTATGACTCGCCATCATTGGGGCTAGATTGGAGCCCTTGAACACACGCCGTGCCCTGAACAGTGCCATGTAAGGATCGCGACAGGCTTGTCTGATCAGGCAGGCAGAACGCGACAGGTGCTTATGAAGAAGGCGACAGGATGTTGTCAGGCCCGGGCCAGGTCGCGACAGGTGGATATAAGGAAGGCGACAGGGTCTATCAGGCCCGGGTCAGGTCGCGACAGGCCACAGCAAGGATCGCGACAGGTCGGGACCAGAAGGCGACAGGGGGTTGTGAAGAACGCGACTGGGCAGTCAGATCAGGCAGCATGATCGCGACGAAGCGCCTTGTCTCTATCAGGTCGCGACGATACGGGCTGTCAAGACGAGACCTAAGAACGCGGCCTATCGGGCCATCGCGTTCACAGGGTCTGCGCCTGATCCTGACAGAGCAAGGACATGTTCTTGGATTACGGTCCAAAACTGCCATATATTGACACATGGTGCTTCCGAAATAGAGAATAAATTGTAAAGTGTATAAAAAATAACGAAACCAGTTTTAAACTAACCTAGACATGCTAGGGTGCTTACAATAAATCGGAATTAGAAAATAATGAGGGTTTGGACAGGCTTTAATCAAGTCAAACTCAACGTAGAAGGCAAGTGTAACCTGAAGACGTAGTTTCATGCAGTAACCCTCTTACCATGCTTATAACTCTCTAACTAATGAGATTTAGATAAAACGTTCAACATAAAACCTGACTAGGACAACTAGTAGAATAACTTTCATGTCATGAGTTTACTCTAATTCGGTCTTGAATCACATGCAACATACAAAGAACGGGAAAAGCCCTAACAGTGCACGACTTTGGAAAAACTCTTAATATTCAAAATCTACTCATTGGAATTCGATGACACCAGAGGGCAATGAAAGCTAACTTGATGCTCTACACATTTGGTATAGGAGATGTTAAGATTTGGCCCAAGAAAACCTACCTTTTGGGTTGATGAAGTCTCATTCTTCAGAAAACCCGTGTTCAGACCACTGTTTGAAGAACGCTTAATACTTCGTGTATATTGCATGGAATTTGGGCATTCCACATGGGTTAGGAAGTAGACTCGACCCTCTTTCCAGAGGTATAAGCCTTGCACGATGGGATTTAGGTTTGGCCTACCTTTAATCGGCTTCAAGAAGGTGGTTTGTGCAGGTCGTAGCAGATGAACGGGGGAAGAAGATGAGCTTGGTATGCTTGATCTTCTACTCTCCAGCCACCAAGAGCTCCTCCACACGGCCCCAGCAAGTTGTAAACTCATCCCTAGGGTTTGGGTGCAGAGTATTTAAGTAACCATGGTGTTTAGGAGTCCTATTATGACTAGGAAAGAAGGGTTGCGAGATTGGCATGTTGGTTTCCTATTTTTGATTATTTCTTCCTCCATTTGAGAGTCTTGGCCGTCAAGCAACCCCTATAGGTGGGTAAGCACGAATTTGGGTTGCTAAAAGTGCATGATTGCATCCCAATTAAACCCTAATTACCCCTTTTTAATTTCAGCTTATTTATGGTTACGAATTTCCATGCATTTTCTAGCTTTATTTGATTTTTGGGGCATATGTGATCCATTGGCCCAATTATGATATTGGGTCATTAATATATAATGTTGGAAGTCTCTCCAACACCTTTGTTTAATTTTTGGTTGCGTCGCATTTCAGTGTTAACGGTTTTCCGACTTGTTTCCTAATTCGAATAATTGGTCACCATGTGATGCTCACTTGGTTAATCGGATTTTTCATCGCACGAATTCCTTCGTGGAACCCTTAAGGATAATGTGTGGGGTTGATTTCCCATTTTTATGAATGTTTCCTATGTGATTTAGCACATACGATAATGATACGTATGTTTTAAACTCCTTGATATTATGGAAATTATTGATTTCCATTTATTCGAATTTTTTATATAGTTAAAATTTTCGGGGTGCTACAGGCTTCCTCCGCCCATGTTGCTTCAACACCACACCTTTCTTCCTCAGGGGCAGACCCTACACCCCTCCGTCCGCGGGCCATCCATTTTTCAGAACCAAGCTACCTTCCAGCACGAGACGTCCGACCTCGATCCCCTCCAACTTCAGCATACTCTACAGCCGAGCCTGCTTCCCTCGCCCGTGAGAGGTCCCATACTTTTGAGCAACCCCGCTCCCTTGTCTCTACACACCATGTCCAGACCCCCTCTGATTTTTTCGCGGAGTGGGCAACTATGAAGAAGGAGCTTCATGACCTCAGAGGCATATTGATCTAGTGGCCGAAAGGAGGAGTTCTCAACCTATGCCGACCGGTGGCGCTCATTGGCTGCTAAGGTCCGTTGCCCCATGCCGGAGAAGGAAAAAGTCAAGCTATTAATCTCCAATGCCACCCCAACCTACCGAGCCATCTTAGCCATGAACGACATTACTACCATGCACCAACTATATAGCCGAGCCCGTTTCATTCAGACCCAACTCAAGGACTCGCCTATACACTCCATGTTCGAGACCCCTAAATCCCGTTACACCAAGAAGCCTCAAGGCCCAGTTACCGAAGGGATCCAAACCAATGAGCAAGTGGGTGCTGTGAGTAACCCCAAGGCCCGGTGGGTAGGTCCCCATACACTCATCAACCTCAGCAGCCATGGAGTAACAACAGACAACAACTTCCTCAAGGTCAGAACCCTCCACAAGACCAGCGCCAATATTCCCAGGTCCCTCCACCTCAGAGCGGCTATGCCCCCAGAAAGCCCAACAAACCCAAGAGAGCCCAATATCCTCCTCTGCCCGATGTCTTTGCAGCCCTCATGTCCTTGAATGCCCTTAGACTCCCTCCTGAGAAGCCAAATTGGAATATGGCAGCGGACCAAACAAAGTACTGTGTGTACCATCGCCATCCGAGCCACAATGTGTCGGATTGCTTCCAATTCCGGGACATCATATACGATCTTCATGAGCAGAATCAAATCGACTGGGCAGAAATGAAAAGGTTAATCCAGACATTGAGGGACCAACAGGGTCAAAGACAATAGCAACAACAGCAGAGGCGACAGTAGCCACAACAACAACAACAATAACAACAACAACAACAACAACAACAACAACAGTTCCAACCCTTCTAGCAATAGTACCAGCAACAGCAACAGCCGCAGCAGCCACAGCAGCCGGCAAATGACCTTCGCATAATCTGCAACCCCATGCCTCAACACCAGCCTGCTCCAAACCCCCAACCTGCTCCACCACCCCCTCCACCCGCGCATGTTAACCCAATCATCCACCACCCACCACCAGAAGCTCAATGGGCCTTCGACGATGAACACGAAGTGGGACAGCTTTTGGTCATTTCCCATGTCACACCCACTACCACCACGCCTACATCCACTGTACCTCCCTCCTTCACACCCACCGTTGCCACCATCACCTCACCACCCTACAACTTCCCCGTCATGTCACCCATCATCCCTTCGCCTAGCAACATCCCTCGATCCCCTACGCCAGCACCATTACTAGCCAACCCCTCCATCCTTGACACCTCACCTTCTCCACTCCACCATAACCTTGCCTTACGGAGCGGGCGGATGTTTCATCGGATGTACCCTAATGCATCCGTATCTATGCCAGGTCAACCGACACAACAATCCAACACTCAACAGCAGCAAGATATGGAAGAGATAGATCCGGTCTTGGGGACCCAATATGACATCCTGAAACATTTGGATCAAACTCTCGCCAAAATCTCCATCTTAGAACTGATCAAGAGGTCATGGACTCATCAAGATGCCCTAAGAGCCTTCCTGCAAAAGGTCATGGTCAGTGAAGACATGAACCCTGACAATCTGCCTTCTGTGCTTTCTATTGTGAACCGGGGACCCACAATTACTTTCTCTGATGGTGAGTTAGCTGCCCCTGAAGCCAGGAAAATGCCCTTGTGTGTGACACTCACAATAAATAAAGTGGCCATTGACGCAGCATTAGTGGATACGGGAGCTTCCATCAATGTATGTCCACTGAGCACCCTAAGAGCCTACAACATCTCAGAGCGTCAGTTACAGCCTACCCCCACCACCATAGCTACCTATGACAATTCCCGGCGGGCTTGCCATGGGGTTATCACTTTAGAAGCAGAGTTGGGGCCACTTGTCATGTCAGTTGAGTTTTATGTGTTGAATATCGATCACACTTACAAGGCCATCCTAGGGCTCCCGTGGATCGAATCACTAGGGGCAGTACCTTCCACGGCAGATCAATGTTTGAAATTCCCCTTCCAAGGGTGGATAGTCAAAGTTAAGAGCGTAGCAACGACCCACACAGTGGAAGCTGTTGAGAGAGTATTGCCATCAGTCTGGCCATCCAATAAGCCTGTTATCTCAGTGCTCGATGTGAACTACCCCTGGGCTTACACTTTCTCCTCTAACCGTCCAATTGGATCCCCATCAGTGTTAGCCATCAAGAAGGATATGTCCATGAATGCAAAGGGTTGGGATATCATGTTCAGGCTCGGCTATCAAACGGGAAAAGGTTTGGGTGCTCATCTCCAAGGGAGAACCAAAACAGTGGCTAGCACGAAGAAATTTACAAAACATGGCCTAGGATACATGGAATGGGCTGCATTCTCACCTTCTTTACAGTCAGACCATGGCCCACTCACCTGGACGTTGTATGACCACTTTCTCAGGGGGCCTGTGCAGCCTGGATATAACACTACAATAGAAGAGGCACCGAAGTCAACATACCAAGCCTTAGAAGCTCAGCGACCCAGCAAGAAGAAGAAGGCCGAGACAGATATGGAAGCATCAAACCTTGAAGATCTGATTTCAGCAGTCAATATGTTGTTCAATGAACCAGAAGCTGAGACAGATAAATCAGAACTAGAGGATCTCATCTCAGCAGTCAACCGCTTGTTTAGCGAGGATGACATGTTACAGTCTCAGGCAGCAGCACCATCAGCACCAGCAGCCACCACCAAGCGACAATTGCTTGGATTTGGTGAGGAAATTGAGATCATGAATCTAGCCGATTTAACACGGGAGCTCTGGCTAGGGTTTTCCCGACCTCCCAATCAATTCGTCTCATCCATTTTTGTCCATAGTGTTGATTTTATTCCCTTGTCTCCTCCCTTCATTCTCCAATTCTCCCATGACGCTGTTGAAGCATTAATCCGCCCTTCCCCCCTCTTCACTATCTTCCTTAATGGCTAGGTTCTGTAATTTTCCCAGAGCCTCCCGATGTAATGTAGTTCTATCCCTAAAAAAAATAAAAAATGTGTACATTTTTTCTTCCTTGCCAACCTCCATTCGTCTTCCCCCTTTCTTCGGACAGCGATCCCCGTCTCCTCCTTTCCCCTTTCTTCGGACGGCGATCCCCATCTTCTCCTTTCCCCTTTCTTCGGACGGCGATCCCCGTCTTCTTCCTTTCCCTTTCATCGGACGGCGATCCACGTCCTCCTTCTCTTTCCTGACTCATCCTTCCCGTTTTCTGCCCTCTACTGTTCGGCTCTCACTCCCTCGACGGCGATCCTCGTCACCTTCGCACTTCCTTTTGCTTCAACGTCGATCCCCGTCACTCTCTCATTCGACGGCGATCCCCGTCACCCCCTCACTCCTTCCTCTCGCCGACGATGATCCCCGTCACTCCCCTTTCTCCTAGGTGGCGATCCCCCCCCCCTTCTCCTCCTTCTGCTCAAGCCGCGCCTTCGCCTGTTGACCGACATGGTCATTTTGGGCGATCTGGGTGAGAGGCCTTCAGTTCCCTTGCACCCCAACTCTGCCGCCGGCACCCTGAGCTCGGGTGGCCTGCTTCCTCCTCCAGTCCCATCGTAGGACCTTTGCGGCCCTGCCGCACCCTTTTCTTTCCGTTCCAATAAACCTCTAGACACTCCTTCAGAGCCTTCTGTAAATATCAAATCTAGTCTAGGTTCAGGGGTAGAATCTAGCAAGTCCCCATCCCCGTCTAGGAAGAAGAAGGGTAGTGGCATACCCCGTAGATATCTGTTAGACTTGGTGCAAAGGTGCGGCGCTCTTCTAGCTGTCGAAGAGTTTGTCCAAGAAGCAGTAGTTCTAAACATAGAGGATCTGCACAAAGAGGAAGGGCTAGACGATGGATTTGGAGTGCATGAGATCTTAGCTGAAGATGACCCTTTGGATGAAAATGATTGCGAGATAGAAGATGTTCCGAAATGTATGCAAGTGGCATGAGGAGATTTGATGAGCCCACCTCGGCAGTAGACGAACCCACTAAGGAGGTAAACGTGGGAATGGAAGAGGACCCCAAGCTCTTAACCATAGCTTCTAGTCTCCCTCCTGAAGAAGAAGAAGCGCTCATAGAGATGTTAAGGGAGTTCAAGGATTCCTTTGCCTGGTCCTACGACGACATGCCCGACATTGACCCGGAATTGATAGAGCATAGGTTAATTTTAAAGCTAGGGGCAGTTGCCATTAAGCAAAAGCTAAGGAGGTTCCTCCCCCACATTGCTTTGAATATGAAAGAGGAAATTGATAAACTACACAAAGCCAAGTTCATCCTTATAGTCCTCTATTCATTGTGGGTGGCGAACATAGTCCCGGTGATGAAGAAAGACGAAAGGGTGCGCATTTGCATAGACTTTCGGAACTTGAATAGGGCATGTCCAAAGGATGATTTCCTGTTACCTCACTTGGATGTCTTGATTGATAACACCGCGGGGTTTGAAACTCTATCATTTATGGATGGGTACTTAGGCTATAATCAGATTCGTCTAGCCCCGGAGGACCAAGAGAAGACCTCCTTCACCACCCCCTGGGGAACTTATTGCTATGTGGTCAAGCCATTTGGATTAAAGAATGCTGGTGCCACCTATCAAAGGGCAATGTTAGCTATCTTCCACGACATGACACATATCGATGTTGAGGTTTACGTGGATGATATTGTGGTGAAGTCTAGGACCCGAAGAGAACACTCCTTCGTGCTTGCCAGAGTGTTTCGTCGCGCACAAGAATATCAGCTGAAGATGAATCCGAAGAAGTGTGTATTCGGGGTTTCTTCAGGCAAATTGCTAGGGTTTATAGTAAGCAAACGGGGATTCAAATAGACCCGCACAAGGCCAATGCGATAAATGAAATGCCTCCTCCCAAGAACATATCTGAGCTTCGAGGATTGATTGGTCGGTTACAGTTCATAAGGAGATTCATATTTCAGCTCTCCCAAAGATGTTGTCCCTTCTATGAACTGTTGAAAGGAGGGGCCAAGTTTGAATGGAACACCAAGTGCCAAGAGGCCTTTGATGAGCTCAAGAGTTACCTTATGAATCCACCTGTGCTGCAGGCGCCTGTCCTTGGGAAACCCTTAATCCTACATCTGTCGACCATTGAGGACTCCCTAGGAGCTGTCCTTGCTCAACATGACGAATCTGGCAAAGAAAGGGCAGTCTATTACCTATCTAGGCTCTTTAATCCTTCCGAGCTCAAACTTACTACAATGGAGAAAACATGTGCAGCGCTAGTTTGGGTGGTGCAGAAATTGAAGCACTACTTCCTAGCCCATAAAGTGAGTTTGATTTCTAGAATGGACCCTATTAGGTATCTCCTGAAGAAGCCAGTCCTCGTCGACAGATTGGCACACTGGCAAAGTTTCCTCTCTCAATTCGATATCACCTTTATAGTTCAGAAAGCTATAAAAGGGTATGCCATTGCTGAGCACCTTGCTCACCTTCCTCTTCCTCATAGTGACACGGTTCAAGAGGAATTCCCCAATGAAAACCTGTCACTCATCTCTCACGATCCCTTCTGGTCGCTCCACTTCGATGGAGCTCTCAATTCTAGGGGACGGGGCATAGGTGCTGTCTTGCTCACCCCAGAAGGGATCACCATTCCTCTAGCCTACCAACTCCAGTTCCATGCCACCAACAATATCTCCGAGTATGAAGCTCTCCTTGCCGGTCTTATGCTTGCCTATCTCTTAGGCGCGCGTCATCTCAAGATCATAGGAGACTCTCAACTCGTTCTTCGGCAAGTCCTTTCTACTTACCGCACTTGTGACCCTAAACTCAAGCCCTATCAAGATCTGGTCACACTCCTAGCCAAGCAGTTCCGTCAACTCATCTACATTCATACTCCTCGCTCTCAGAATATCTTGGCCGATGATTTGGCGTCGTTAGCCTCCTCTCTCTCATTCCCTCTCAGCCGCAGTGCTGAGACAATCACTGTTCAAAGGTTAGAGGCTCCCTCCACTCAGGATCTTTGGTTCATTAACCTTAGGAGCTCTCTAGTTTTGAAGGCAGAGAGAAAAGAAGCAAAGGAGTTAATGCTTGTGGAGCTAGGAGAAATGATGGAAGAAGAAAGGCCGTGGTACCACGAAATTGAGCAGTATTGCAGGGATGGTACCTTCCTAGAAGAAGCTGAAGCAGAGGACAAGCGAGCCATCCGTAGAGCGGCGTTAAGGTATATCCTTATTGGTGAAGTGCTTTACAGACGCGCTCTGAATGGAATGCTCCTCCGGTGTTTGTCAGACGAAGAGGCTTGGAAGGTAGTGGAAGGATCCCATTCCAGCGAATGCAGGGGGCATGTGAATAGCCAAATGTTGGCTAAAATGATTCTTAGGCAGGGCTACTACTGGCCAACCCTAGAAGAAGACTGTGCCATCTACGTTCGTAGATGTGTCAAATGCCAGATCCATGCCGATAAAATTCATGCTACGTCTTCCTTTTTACATCCGCTATCTTCCCCTTGGCCTTTCTCTATGTGGGCCCTAGATATCATCAGGACTCTTGGTGATCCTAATGCTCAGATAAAGCAAAAATCCTTCATTCTCACTGCTACTGAGTACTTCACCAAATGGGCTGAGGCAGAGGCATTTGCAGAAATCAAAGGCTCAACCGTGTGCTTCATCATGAGGAACATCATCGCGCGGTTCGGAGTGCCAAGCAGCCTCGTCACCGACAATGGACGCCAGTTCATATCTCAAGAGCTTCAGGACCTATGTAAAAAATTCAACATTTCCTTGCATCATTCGTCTCCGTATTATCCACAGAGCAATGGACAGGCCGAAGCCACAAATAAAACACTTCTGAAAATTCTAAAGAAAACTTGCGAGTCTAATAAATTTGCTGATTGGCCAGAGAAATTGGTCGAGGCTCTGTGGGCCTACCGCACCTCCGTCCGCACGCCCACTGGGCAAACTCCGTTCTCACTTACATATGGGATGGAAGCGGTATGTCCATATGAGATCCTCATTCCTTCGCTAAGAGTTCAGCTGGACAAAGAACTTAATCCCGACGAACATCGGGAGGCGTTGCTTACACAGTTAGAACTCTTAGACGAACGACGTTTAGCTGCAGCCGATCATGTACTTTCATATCAAAATAGACTCTCAAGATCTTTTCAAAAGAAAGTAATTGAGAGAAAATTCCAAGAAGGAGACATGGTTTTGAAGCGAATTTTCATAAAACCTGGAGGTCCAAGGTCCAAATTGTCAGCAAACTGGGAAGGGCCGTACGTTGTCAAGGAGGTGTACCCCGGGAACGCGTATAGGCTAGTTAATGCTGATGGTGAGGAGCTCTCTCACCCATGGAATGGGTTGTACCTTAAAAGATTCTGCCCCTAATAAACAATTTTGATAATGACACCAATTTGCAAAACAATGTCGTTAGCCATGTATCTCACTCCCCCTCGTTGTGGTAAATAACTTTTATGTCCAACTACACACACAACACGGCGACCTAAGCGTCAATTCCCCTTTGTGTATGGTGTTCCTGCTTAGCCCTAGTGTAGGGAACCTGAGGTCAATTCTCCTCTTACTCGGACAAGGTCCAGGGGCAAGAGGAAGCTAGCTTGTAGAACATACAAACGGTATAAATCATGTGTATGAAGTCTCAAAGAGGGACGGTCAATTCAAAAGAAAGGAGAAAGAAATGATGAACTAATGAAGGAGAAATGATAAGAAAATAGGGGCATGGCAATGAGTGGCAGTATAGTTCCCAGCGGGACGCCCTTGAGCCCAGTCGTACGCATGCCCCAATTAAAAGAGAGCAATGGCCTTAAAGTCACTGGACAACAGATGAATTCCACATGTAACATACCCGTTGCGAGTCCTACAAGCCAGTAACCCCGACCCTAAGATCAAGTCTTGTCTCATCTCTAATCTTCCTGTTCTTCCTAAAATGACCAAAGAATCCCTACACCTGGTCTGTGTTGGAACATTAATATTCAAGGGGCAAGAAACCTTAGTAAGCCAAAGATAAATGCATGCTGCACATAGATATTATTTGGCAAATATGAGACAGGAGTGAGGTCCCTGGCTAAACACTCAAGAGCAAGAGATGTCGTTATCGAAAATCTCAAAAATCTAAATAAAAAAAATCACAAAATCTCAAAAATCCAAAAAAATCAGAAAATCTAAAAAAAAAATAGAAAATTTCAAAAAAAAAGGAATCAGAAAATTTCCAAAATCAAAAAAAAAATCTAAAAAATTTTTAAAAATCCAAAAGAATGTGTGTACATACCACTTTCCTTTAGCATGTATTGTTTTACTTTCTTTTCCGCCTATTTAATAAGGCAACGCCACTTGACAATTACGAAGTCGGATTCATGTTTATTTAAGCGCAAGGGGCTGAGCCAAAGAGCAGATCTAACCTATTTTTCTAAGTGTGTAGGGACATGTAATTCTAAGGGGCACGCAGTGTTGTACTCAGTACTCTCTGTCTCTCTCTCTCCCATGTTTGAATCTCATCTCACACTCGTGTCAATTGCAAACCACTCCTTTCCTAAATATTGACATAAAATAAAAGTTTCACTAAGAGATGATGTAGCACCCCGAAAATTTCAATTAAAATGGAAATAAATAATTTCCATAATAACAAGTATTTAAAACATACGTATCATTATCGTATGTGCTAAAACACATCGGAAAATTCCGTAAAAATTATAAATCAACCCCAAACATTATTACTAAACGTTTCACAAAGAAATTTGTGCCAAGAAAATTGGATTAGCTATGTTTAAAGTATTTCGCGACTTATTATCGTAATTCATGAATAAGTCGAAATATCATTATTACACGTACTTGGACGAGTCACGAAATTAAATAAAATCATAAATGGACATCAAATAATATCCTAATGGCCCATCAAGAAAATTGGGTCAATAAAAATCATGTGAGCTAGGTTTAAGAATTATTATGACCGATTATCCAAATAAAGAAACGAGTCGGAAAACCGTTAACACGGAAATACGACGCAATCATAAATTAAATAAAAATGTTAGAAATACTTCTAACAATATATAATAATGATCCAATATCATAAGTGGGCCAATGGACCACATATGGCCCAAAAATCAAATGAAGCAAGAAATTACATAGAAATTCGTAATCATAAATAAGCTGAAATTAAAAAGAGGCAATTAGAGTTGAATTGTGATACAAACATGCATTCATGGCAACCCAAATTCGTGCCTACCCATCCATGGAAGTTGCTTGATGGCCAAGACTCTCTAATGGAGGAAAAAATCATCAAAAATTGGAAACCAACATGCCAATCCCGAAACCCTTCTTTCCTAGTTACAATAGAACTCCTAAACACCATGGATGCTTAAATACTCTTCACCCAAACCGTAGGGACGAGTTTAGAACTTGCTGGGGTCGTGTGGAGGAGCTCTTGGTGGCTGGAGAGTAGGAGATCAAGCATACCAAGCTCATCTTCTTCCCCCGTTCATCTGCTACGACCTACACAAACCACCTTCTTGAAGCCAATCAAAGGTAGGCCAAACCTAAATCCCATCGTGCAAGGCTTATAACCCCTAGAAAGATGGTCGAGGCTACTTCCTAACCCAAGTGGAATGCCCAAATTCCATGCAGTATACACAGAGTATTAAGCGTTCTTCAAACAGTGGTCTGAACACGGGTTTTCTGAAGAACGAGACTTCATCAACCCAAGAGGTAGGTTTTCTCGGGCCAAATCTTAACATCTCCTAAACCAAATGTGTAGAGCATCAAGTTAGTTTTCATTGCCCTCTGGTTTCATCGAATTTCATTGAGTATATTTTGAATTATAAGCATTTTCTCAAAGTCGTGCACTTTTAGGGCTTTTCCTGTTCTTCGTATGTTTCATGTGATTCAAGACCGAATTAGGGTAAACTCATAACATGAAAGTTATTCTACTAGTCATCCTCTTCAAGTTTGGTGTTGAACGGTTTGTCTAAATCTCGTCAGTTAGAGAGTTATAAGCATGGTAATAGGGTTGCTGCCTAAAACTACGACTTCAGGTTACACTTGTTCTGGATTTGTGTTCAACGTGATCAAAGCCTATTGAAACCATCCTTATTTTCCAATTCCGATTTACTGGAAGTACCCTTGTATGTCTAGGTCATTTTAAAACTAGTTTCGTTATTTTTTCATACACTGTACAATTTGTTCTCTATTTCTGAAGCACCCTGTATCAATAGATGGAAGTTCTGGACCGCAATCCAAGAGCATGTCCTTGCTCTGTCAGAGTCTGGCACAGAACCTGTGAACGCGACGGCCCGATAGGTCACGTTCAGAGGTCTTGTTGCGACACCCCTCTAGTCGCCTTCTTAATGCGACGTGCGCTCCTTCGCTATCTACCTGCCTGATCTGACTTCCCTGTCGTGTTCTTCACAACCCCCAGTTGCCTTCTGGGCCCGACCTGTCGCCTTCCTTTCATGAGCCTGTCGCGATCTGACCCCGGCCTGACAACACCCATGTCGCCTTCCTCTTAGGTGCATGTCGCGATCTGACCCTGGCCTGACAGACCTTGTCGCCTTCCTTATATGGCTATGTCGCCTTCTCAGAATCTTTACCTGAAACCACTTATTTTCTTGCAAAGTTTTCCGCATATACCCGAGGTCTGTTTAAATGTGATATTTACTATGTAAGTTGTCTGTTTTGGGTCTGATCATTACATGATTGTTATTTAATGGCTTAAAAATTGATTAACCCATTTAAAAGCTTTAATTACATGAATGTTATTCTAAGTGCTCCTTAAATGTTATGATCCATTCATGCTTCTTGTAATTTAATCTTCCTACTGTTCTTCTACATTTAAATGATAATGGATATCGTAAAATCTTGCGAACCATGTTTAGTTAAAGTGCATAGTTTATTCCACGTTATATTGTTAAGTGCTTCCTGCGAGTTTGAGACCGATGGTTTGTGAATTGAGGCACGCGTACCGCACTACACACTAGCACTATTAGGCAACCTTTTCTTGGGAAATTGGAAACTCTCTACCGGTCATTCCGAATCGGTAGACTAGCGACCTTTTTCCAAGGCCTCCGTAAATCTCCTCTGACCATGGGTTCCCACATGGCCGACGAGTTGGTTGTACCATTGAAGTTCCCTGAAGATAGCGTGCACTTCCTTTCTCCTCTTGTTCTCGTGAGCGTGATTTGACAATCTAGACTAAAGCCATTAATGTAAAGATTTAACCAAAGTACAAATCGTACCGTTATGCTGCCGAAATTATCTCTCGACAATTGTTATCATGAAATCATGTTCAATTACTTATTACTTGTTCCCATCATCATCATGAACATGACATTACACATGCTTACTTATTGAAACTCTCATTGGCCATTATTTAATGACTGTGGGTATCTACATTTAAAAACTTACATGAGATGCTGACAGGGCACGGCGTGTGTCCAAGGGCTCTAATCTAGCCCCAATGACGGCGAGTCATAGATATACTGTTAACCATGGGGTATAATGATTACTGGCGTTGCATCTGCGCTGGGAGTACTTTCTTGCTTGTTGAATGTTAGATACAACAACCACATACATATGTCCTAGTGTGCATTCTTGGTGGATCTTTCCTTGGTGTACATTAGAGTCTACATGCCTGATTAGGGTTATATGATTGTGCTCGTGCGTTCTTGCTTGCTTGCTTGCGTGATATGGTCATCCTGCATTTAATGCAATTAGTGATATCATGCGTTCTTGACATCAAGTGAAATCTCGCGTGCTCGTACAAAGTAATCTATTGCTAGTTCTATCTTGTCATCTTGTTCACAATCTTGTTCTATCATAATCTCTCTCTCTAGTTTGTTTTATATACCATGTTTTAACAAGTTTTACTCGTACTTGCATATCATTCATCGTACTTGCCTAGTTCTAAAATGCTAATCACTTATATCATTGCCCGCACATTGAGATATAAATCCTACTGGGCTAGTTTGCTCATTCCCTACTTTTACCCAATCTAGGTGACTATGACGTTCAAGAGGAAGAGCTAGTCGAGGATGGGAATGCGTCCGAGTAAAGAGCATTCCAACTATGAGTCTAGTTATAGTAGTTTACTTTGAGTGTTAGATTCATGTAGTAGGAAGTGAGGAATAAATGTCCTTTCTTTTTATGGAGTCTTAGTCCTGTACTAGTATCCATTTGGAACACAATGAGTTGAGATTGAAATAAAGATTAGTTGAGTTCAATATTTGGGCCCTATGATGATGTATGTTGTTATACATTTAGTGCGTGCTAGCTAGAGGCTTATTTGCCGACTGTCCGTGTCTCGAAATATCGACTCGAATTAATTATTAATATCCGCTGCGTAATTCTCGGGACGTGACAGATGATCAATATGTACAAAAGATAAAAGGGGAGGTGGCTCACAATCTCCTCACTGTCCACTGCCACTCTCCCCGAATCCCTCTTGCCTATCTGGTGGTGGTAGCATCTCACCACCACCCCCGGCACTCTGAGCACTCACCTCACCCCGGCGGCGCTTCTCCTCCTCCTCGTTCCTCAGACGGCTGGAGGAACCTGCCAGGTACTGACCCACTGAGGCATCGGTCGCTCTGCTAGCGCTGGCCCCGCTCCTGCTCCTGCTGTGTGAACGGCCTATGGCCGTCACTATCTCCTGAAGGCTCCGCGCTAAGGTCTGCTACGCCTGTAGGTCGGCACGTAGCCGAGTGAGCTCCTTCTAGTCCACTGGTGACCCCCACACACGCAGTGTCGTCAGCTCCCTCGTCGCCTCAGCTACCTGCGCCTCAGCTGCCTCTGCTCGGATGCGCAGCTGGTCCCTCTCTCCCACCACCGAGTCTACCTGCCCCTGTAGCTGGGTAGCTCGGTCGGTGGCGGTCCGCAGCGCTGTCTCCTGCAGGAAAGTATTCAAGTCAAAAGCCATAATTGAATATTCTTTAAAATAAAAATCACTGCTATACTCACCCGCTCGGCCAGATCAGCCTGCGCCTCCTCAACCCGTCTAACTGCCACCTCCAGCCATTCCTCCAGGTCCGACTGGGAGCTCTCCACTGCCCTAGAAGAGGAGGCACCAGCTGCTGCGGCGCTCCTCACCCTCTCCAACTCCCTCCGCTGCACATGAAAACACATGTTAAATTCTCAAATCAAATTTGAAAGTGGTTAAGTATCGAAGTCTGAGTAAGTACTTACCAGCTGCTCTGCCTCCTTCTGCGCCACCTCACGGTCCTGCATTGCCGAGTAAAGCAGGGCCCAGAGTGATGCAATCTCACCGGCCACGTCCACCTGCAATTCATGTCCAAATCATTAGCTCAATTCCATAAAGTCAAATTCAAAGAGCTTTGCTTTAGGGGTTTTACCTGGTGTCGGGCGTTCTTATATACCTTTCCTCCGTACTTCAAGGCGTATGCCTGGAGGTACGCGTCTTCGGTGGTCACAATGGACTTGACGGCCTTGCCCCGGCGCTCCCAGTTTTGGATCTGTTCCTATGCCCGCTCACGCCAGTCGGTTGTGTCGTGGAGTCCCCAGAAGCTCCGACCGGGTCTGCGGAACCAGTCACGAGTAGGGAACTCCACTGCACTCTGCCGAAGCCCGAGTGATCGCTGGCACAGGAACAGATGCAGAGGTAGCACGAGGTTGAGTGCATGCACCCACACCGACCTACCGAAGTAGGGGCGGGCCTGCACCAACCAAGGCTGTCCCTCGTCGCTCTCCTCCAGGTACGACTGCCACACAACCTGCACACCAAAGCACGATCAGTCACCAAGCAATCAAATCAAGCATTTTATTCATGAAGAGAAAGGTTAGAGCACTTACATCCAAGTGTGGATAGCTGTCAATGGCCTCCTGGAGGCGCGCTAGCCGATCGCCGAGGTTGCGAGTGTCCCGGTGCGAATCCCACCGGCGTGCAATGGGCACGAGGCCCAGCCATGCAAGGATCCCTCTCCCTAGGGCTGGGAGGTGAAGGTAAGTCCAGACCTGCAAAATGAGAAGAGGATTAGATCGCAGTTTAAAGCAAAATGCAGTTAAACTCAAGGTTAGGGAGAAGAAGTGTACCTAGAGGATTGGGAAGAACCCACTCGTCAAAGTCTGCCGCTCAGAGGCTCCCAAGCTGTCGAACTGGTGCGCCAGGAATGCCGCTCCCCAGGCGTAGTCCCCCACCTCGGCCAAGTCGTCCAAGAGAGGTAGGAAGCGGCAATGGACTACGTCGCCCCTCGTGGCAAACAAAAGTCTACCAAGAAAAAGGACGAGGAAGCGACGCAAGTCCAGGTCCACCTCTACCCCCGGCTCACTCGCAAGCTCCCTCGACTCACCCAGACCAGTCTCTGGAAGTGCTCATCTACTGTCTCCCCTGCCTTCTTCCCTGCTTCAAATAGCCCCAGACTCTCCTGAAGTGCTACCCTGGGAACTAGGGAAGACCTACGATCTATAGGTAATCCTAGAAGTCGCTCGGCCAGATCCTGGTAGCAAGGGTAGGTAAATCCGCTCACCGGTCTTCCATATGCCCTGAGCCCCGTGATCCGGCTCACATCCTCAAGGCTGGGCATCATATGTCCCCATGGGAATACGAAGGCGGTCGCCTCCGTATCCCACCTGCTCCGCAGAGCCTGGGTGAGTGCGGGGTCCGGCCTCATTCTCTCCATCCTCAAAATCTCCCCAAAGCCCATCTCCTCGACTCTCTCTCTGGAAAGGGGGGAATGCCAGGAAGACGGATAAGACTAGTGTCCAGGACACCCGGGCCCTCATCTCACCCTGCATGCGCAAAATGGTTTTAAAAGCAGTCAGTTTTGGTGTTCGGTTTGAGTCGCAACCCCTATTTAGGTCGCGAGCTTGTCGCGACGGGGCAGTGCAGCGCGACTTTATCGCGTCACCTGCAAAGGTCGCGATAAGGCCGTGTTGACCTACCCTGACGCGACCAGGTCGCGTCCCTTGGTCCGTCGCGACTACTGGTGTCGCGACGGATCGGGTCGTCGCGTTATCAGGAGCAGACCGGCCGGAGCCTCCCTTGTCCGATCCTCTTCCCCTTGGGCTTCACGCCCTACAATCGCCCTCTGGGGGCTTCCTCTACTCTTCCCACTCATTCATACAAGGTTTTAGGGTCGGATCACTTACTGATTTCATCGCCTTCTCCTGTTTCTTCCTTCCCTCCTCCACATTGATGGCGGGACCGTCTGTTTCCTCCTCCACCTCCATCTCCATCTCCGGGTCCGCCTCTTCCGCCGGGGGCACCTCCACGCGGCGCCGGGAACTCCTCCTCTCCGTGTGCCTCTTCATCTGGGAAGAACCATCACCGGTGTTGCCTCCTCCTTCCATGGGCTTCGTGGGTGTTTGGGTTGAATTTGGGGAAGAGATTAATGAAGAAAGAAAGCAAGATGGGGGAAGATTGCAAAGGATGGCAAAACTTTCTCTCTCGGGTGGTTTGAACGTGAGAAAGGGGGGAGGATGGAAGCTCTGTTGCATTTTGAATGTTCGGTTCTAGACGCGACACAGCGGGCCGTCGCGTCCATGTCGCGCCACCATGGTATGTCGCTACCCTGTCGCGGTGCGCCGCCTGGACGCGACCTTAAGGCGACGCCCAGGGTTGTCGCATTATGAAAAGAGGCTTTATGCAAACAGGGTAAAACTCATGTTTATTCATTTCAAATCATTCAATACATGTTGCAATTCTTCCTACATTCAATTAAATGCAATTTTCTGCCCTAATTGTCATCTAACATCTTCCCTACATCAGTCCACCTATCTTCAAGCTTCCGCAGCAGATGGTTGGAGCTTCTTCAGTGCCTCCACGTACTCTTTGATCATGTCTTCATCTTCTTCTTCCACTCCCGCCTGGACGGGACTCGTCGCACACCCTTCCCAGTGCACCATGGCGCTTCGCATGTCTCTCTCGTCCTGTTCATCATCCATCTTCCGCTTTTGAATAGCCGGGTAGTGCGAAAGATGCAGAACCAGTGCGTGCCGCCCCGCATTGCAGATAGCATCGATCTAGGTTGTAGTTGACGAGTGCTTCATTGCCCAGAAGGCGGAGTGCTAGTCCGACGCACTGAGGTACGTGGATCATCCGGTTGTGCAAGAAGCGCGGACGCATGTCGAACCCCGCCACCGTCAAGTGCTTGAAGTAGTCCCGCCATGCCTTCAATCCCATCACTTGGGCAATCTTGCACCAAGTTGGGTAGTCATGTGGAGAGGCCCGCCCACGTAAGCCAGTGGATGATGGAGCATTGTCTTGCACTCCGTAGCTAGGTTGTCCATCTCCCGAAAGTTTATATGCATGCCCATCCAAAGCTCGAGGGCGACGACAGAACCATAGAAGGGGCCCCCGGTGGATGCAGAAGATAGCCCGGCATATAGAAAACCCAGAACTGCTTGGCCGACACTCATACCTTCCGAGATGGAGTCAATAATGCTTAGATTGGCGATGGAGATAGCTCCATCCTCGGCCGGGAAAAGAATGATGCCGCAAATGCAGATGGCGGTCGCTTTAGCAATGGCGAGGTGATTCCCGATTCGGCGTTTGCACTGGGAAGTGACCCACTGAGCAATTGGAAGGAGGTGGATGAAGGACCTACTTGTCATGCTATTCAGATCCGTCTTCCTCGTGGTGATCTCACCCATGATTCCCCACGCATTGATAGGCGCCACGGTTTGGGAGAGTGCATACTCTTCACCACGCTTGTACTTCGGGAGGCCGAGCATAATCTCCAGCTCCTCCAGCAAGATGGTAGCCTCGAATTTGGGGAAGATGAAGGTGTGGGTTTGCGGATGCCACAATTCCACCAGCACCGTAATGCTATCCCACATGTGCACGAACTTGTGGTACTGTTTGGCGAGCACGAACACCGTAGAAAACCCCCACTCTTTCAAATGCCAGATAGATGTGGGCGGAAGAAGATCGATCATGGGAGATAACCATGGCACTTTGGAGAACCTCCTTTGGCCAGGTAGAATCTAAAGAGATGAAGAAGAGAGAGTCTAAGAACGGGGAGGAGGAAGAAGAGCAAAACAGAACAAAACAGAGCAAAATTTTAGAATTTAAAAGAAGAGAGAGCACTTACTTGGAGCTCTGGGCGCATGCATATGTGCCCCGGGATCGAGGAGAGTTGTTGGAGCTTGGCATTGGACTTCTAGCTTCTTTGGGACCGGAGTAAGGTGGGATCTCCTCTTGAAAGGCAGAAAGTGACCTCTTCATGGCTGCAAGAGAGAGAAAATTGAAGAAGAGAGGAAGCAGGGGGAGAGCTGCGGGATTAGCACCCCAAACCACCTATTTAAAGAACTCTAGGGGGTGCAAACCCATCCTAACCCCGCAACTAGGTGATGGGATAAGATTAGGAGAGGTTTAGGAGTCCTAGTGGTAATCTAGAAGTCTTAAGATAGAGATAAACTTGAGACTTTAGCGTTTTCATGGCTCGGTTCGAGTCGCGACGTCACGATATGACGCGACAAGGTCGCGACTTGGCGGGGCGCCGCGGCTATGTCGCGGTCTCCTAAGGTGTCGCCTCTCTATCTGTTGTGATATTTCCATGTCTGTGCTTTGTATATTTGTTTGTTTGATTATGTTTGTGTATATATTGTCATTTTTGTGCTTATTATGTCTGTTTATTGTAAAAAAAACAAACAAAAAGAAATCGGAAAATCAGAAAATCACAAAAAGGAGGTCGTCACAGGTAAGTCAGGTAAGTATTTCTTTTCTTACTCCCTGCATTACTATATGGTATTCTACCTATTATATCATTTCAAGGACCGGCTGGTTCTCAATGTGCTATGGGATTTGAGTTCCCCATTACCAAAAACAGTGATAGTCTAGGTGCACATTGTTAATCGTTGGATAGGCCGTTGAGTTAGGTAAGTTCGAGGACGATAGATTCAGGCCTGCACTGCGGTTGTAGGTAGTCTCTTGAACCGTTCCTATTTGGCTTAACAATATTATCCTTGATATATTTTCTATTTTTCTCTCTTTTCTTTGCATTTGTTTTGATGATTTCTTTTATTTTAGCCCAACATGCATCATGTAGGACTTTGAGCTTTCTTGACTCATTCCTGACTGTTGATGAGCTCTTGTTGAGTGCCCAATCATTCTTCATGTTTTAAGCAAGAAATCTTATTCCACTCCGAATTGGAAGATTTGCCTCCGAGTGAGTTGTTCCCGCCAATTTGACAAGAATTTCCCTGTCTGGATTCTCTATCAAATTTTCATCCTATTCCTTTGATCCGTTTTGGTTGCGAACCGCTCCCAGGACAGAGTCATGAGTTACCTGCCTGGCATGCACATGTCCCTCGAAAACGAAACTTGCAGGCCAATCGGCTAGGGTACCTCTGAATCGAGAGGTTGATCGTCCTCTTCTTTTCTCCTTCTCGTCCAGACTTGTGATTTTCTTTGCATTTTGCTCGAGCAGCTAACTCAAGGCTTTCATGAAGATTCCAATTGCTTAATAGTTAGACCGGGTGTCTCTCTACCTTGGCTCCCACTTTTCAGTCCACTCCGCATCATTTTTGTTCCGCCGTCACCTCGTGACACCTCCACTACACTTCCGCTTCGTTTCCTTGCAAAATGGAAGCCAAGGAGGGGCAATCTATAGACACCCGATTCTGATAATAAGTTGAACTATATTTCTTGCTATCCTAGTGAGCCCCTAGTTGGTCACTCACCTTGAGCCCATCATTAGAATTTTTTTGAGCCTATTAACAACTCAAATTGTCTTGAAATCCCACCCATTATCATTTGGAGAAAGTCCTTGGACCTAAATAACTCTTATCCTTTCATATAATTGGCTGGTAATTCGCAGATAATTGACTTCCTTGACGCGTCGTATCGTAGCGCCATGTCTCAATGTCGCGACGCCACGGGCCACTGCGACAGCCCATGCATATTCATGCACGCGGGCATACTATCGCGACGTCCCGTCCCGTCGCGTTAGGATGCCGCGGCCCTACGATACGCCGCGACAGCAGCTGCGCATGTTGGCCTCTGCAACCAACTCCTATTTATCCTCCCATGGGTTTATCTTTATCTCCAGGGATTATCTCAACCCCTTGGGCGAGATTTGGGCCCTAGGGACTTTCTTGGAGCTCCCAAGGACTCTCCCTTGCGTTTTTAAAGAGATATATCTCCCATTTTAATTATTATCCTTTTTTGATGGGATATTCTCACTCTAAAACCTATAAAAACAAGGCCTTCTCCTAATGGACAGGGGACCCCTAATTTTTTCCCCGGAGGGCTGCCGAATTTTCCACTGACCTATACTTAGACTCGGAGCTCTCCCATTTCCTCTCTTTCCCTCACATTCCACCTCACAAAAGCTTGCTATTTCATTATCCATGGAGCGTGGAGCGTGAGGAAGGTGACTCCTACCTTTCCCAGAAGCTATTGCATGACATTTGGGACGACATCCACGCCAGGGAGTCGCCCTAATGGGGCTCATTCCTCTCTCCTCCCCTTTTCCTCTATTTCTTCATGCATTTTATTTTATTTCTAGATAGGTTGCATCCTTTCCCATTCCCACATTTTCCACATACCCAAGGGGTTTAAAAACTACCCCCCAGGTTCGTTCCCACCATGCTTTCTCTTTTCTTTTCATTTTTGGAATAGATACTACGCTTAACTTGTTCTAATAGGGCTTTTCTTGTTTACTTTTGTTTTGGCAGGCACCCAAGCGAGATCCCACGAGGAGCTCTCATCCTCTAGCTGGCTGGAGGACGGGAAGAAGGTCCTACTCATCATCTCCTGCACAGAAGAGAACGCGATGGCGGAGGACGACGCTACAAAGAGACGTGTCAAGGCCAACCGACGCGTTATCAACGTCGTCGCGGTAGGTAGCACTACCGTGACACCAGGTCCGTCCCTGTTCTCTTTCCTTTTCCTAGTGTAGTTAGCCCACGTCATTTTCTCTTTGTTAGGCAATTACCTAGGTGGCGATCACATCCATGTTTCCATGCTATTAGATTTAATATCTGTTTGCGTGTTGAGGGGGGGCACAATCCCCGTGATTACATTCATCAGGGCCATCTCCGAGGATAGGAATTCTAGCAAGCCAGATGAATGAGTTAGGCTAGAAACAAGTGAGGAATCATTTGAAAGACAAGTGTGAAAGAGGGAGGGTGATCTACCCATGTAACTACAACTGCAACCCAACGGTAGTGTCCCCGGCATTGCCAAGTAGGACTTTAACTAGTTTCTGATGTTGTCTGAGTCAAAGGAGTTGTAATATGACGGTTGAATCAAGAAAAATCTCACAACTGAAGTCCATCGGGATCCACTGACATAATCAGGACGTTTTTCCAATCAGGGGGTTGTGAAGACAAAAGGGATTGGTTGTACTCTCAAAGGATTATCAAAAGATTCTAACTGGAATCAATGTTTGGAAAGCCGGAAGTCCAGAATTGAACTCATGACTGGCGAAAGGTTCTCATGAACTCAACAAGACTGGAATGATTACTTGTGATTTGCACGTTAGGACTATTGGAGAATGGGCAACAAAGACCCGATATCAGCTTGCATACTCAAGAAGATGGTGCTGATTTAGTTGGCCAATTAAGCGAAGTGCCACACACTGATGTGAGGAAAATCTCCATTTTTTTATTTATTTATTTTTTAGTTAGTAAGAGAATGTTAGTAGTGAATATCTAAATGCATGTTGGTGTGGGTTCCCTATCTAAAATGCAAGTTAGAACCAGAGGAAAAATCTAAGGCCATACAAATAACTAAGAGATCGCAAACCCGTTATAGTTTTTGGTAAAGGGGAACTCGGGATTCACAGTTGCCAAGCTATTTGCCTCTGGTGACTAAACCTATGTTAGACATACCTGTACAACACTCAAGGTCGCATGAGTGTTTCCAAATTTGAAGCGTTGTTTGTGCTTAATATCTTGCAAAATAACTTGAAGCATAAGATGAAAGATAATGACCATACAAGTAAAAGTTCTAAAAATTCGCCACAGTTAACGTCAACCCTGATTGCTGTCAAACTACAGTTGAAGTCAACATATCATGCCGTCTACCGGAGTAAATGTCCATAGAGGCTGCTGTAAACAGTAAACTGACGTCAACATGTCAGCGGATTAAACCGAAAGAAATAGCTATTGGGAGGCCATTAGGGCTCTTCCATCTTCCACCTCCATCCTCTCCTTCCTCAACTCTGAACCAGAGGACTTGGGACGACCTACAACAGCAACTATGGCCTCCACATCGACCGGAACATCCATGAGCATGAACCCGGGAGTTTTGAGCAAAGTTCCGGGGCATCTGAGCACACGACTGGCCAATGGGGAGGTAACGCCTCTTCTTGATCCTCCTCATGCTGAAATGCCCCAACTCCTACTCATGGTGCTCCCTGGGTGTGCAGGAGGTGCCCACTTTCTCAAGCCAAGGCCAGGTACAGGCCTTCTCATGGCTGGTCAACCTAATGAACGCAATAACCATTGACATGAGGAGCTACATCGGGGCATGGAATCTAAACTTCATGGTTGTCCTGGTCAAGAACATGAAGGACATGTGGCGGGGGTTTGATGCCCTGGGAGCGCTTGTGGAGTGCTGGCACCCACACACACACATATGCGTTCTAGGGGTTCGAGGCGAGCGTGCTACTGGAGGAGATGGAGCTGTTCTTGGGTTGGAACCGATGCGTGGATTATGATGTGACGACTGCTCTTCCCCATGGGAAGAGATCCTGACAGACATTGTGCAGGACAAGAAGGAGGCGCTGAGGATGACAAACAAGCACAGGATCTTCCTGGACTAGTTGGCCTGGTGGTTGATCCAACATGCAAAGGAGATTGGCGGGGAGAGGGCAACCCGAGGACTGACACTCTGCCTAGCTGGTGTGTTTCTGTTACCAACCAATGCAGACTTCCTCCTGTACGAGCACGTGGGAATCCTGTCTCTGCTATGGCATGGGCAGTCACTTGCCCTGCAGTGCTGGCACACCATTACAGCTCCCTCATTACGATGAGCTTAGGCGAACGCAACATGCGGGAGCTTGTTCCTGCTTCAGGTGTGGATGGAAGCTCACTTAAAGTTTGATTATGCTGAGAGACAACCTATCCCCTCGAGAATCTTCCTTCGGAGTTCAGTTCATTGTAGCAGAGCATGGTACGAGCTAGAGGATGAGATCAAGTCTGTGACCGCACACATGAAGAGTAGAGATGCGTGGCGTGATTACCTGAGTTACTTCCCAGTGGAGGACTTCATTGTAAGGCCACTATTCATGAGGAAAATAGAGTTCAGAGTGTGCACCAGGGAGGACAGTGATTTTTGGCTGGTTGGTGCTGATCAGATGGTGGTGTACCAGGCACACCGGTGCCAGTGTCAGCTCGGAATACCATGCGGAATCCCAGCTTCATCTCACTGCCCCAACATGATCATCTCAGGGAGGAATGAGAAGCTGATGAAGAAAGCAAGGAAGACATGGGAGAAATACATAGTGAGTAAGAAGGTGGGTCAAGCATTGCAGAAGTATTGGGAAGACATTTGGAAGTACGAAGAATACATTGATAGAATTCACCCAAATTCTTGTGATTTCTTTATGGCTCGTAGAGCAAAGTGATGTATTTTCCCAATTCCAATAAGTGTAACACAAGTTGTAGTGAATAAACAATGAATTGAATTGAGCTCAATGTGTTGAATGGCTTTGAAATGAGTTGAATTGTGTTGCATTGAATGGAGTGGACTTGAATTGCCTTCAATTGAGCGTTCTGTGAATGATTGACTGCGCAAGGCTGGCGTCCGCATCGATGGACGCCAAGGACAATTAGATGACCACATAGTGGCCGCTAAACACCAGATAGGGGATAGACAGCCAGATCGATGGCCGCCGATCGTAAAGTAGACGTCCACAACCTGGTCGCCGACAGTGGTACTGGGTCTGACAGGGCACCTCGAAGCGAGATATAGACGGCCACAAGGCTGCCGTCAACTTGAAATCAGCAGCCAGAAAGTTGACGTTAACTTGAAATCAACGGCCACTAGGTAGACGTCAATTTGAAAAAGCAGCTTTTATGCCCGAGGCTATCTCCGGTGCCTTTTTCACCTTCATTCAAACTCGGGAACCGACCCCTTGGTTTCATACCCCTCTCTCACACTCTTCCCTTTCTAATCATTCAAATCTTCTTCCTAATCTTCGTTCCTTTCTTCTTTCTCCATTTGCTTTCTTAATCGAACTTGGACTTGAACTGGGCTTCCCCCGATGGCGAGGGAGAAGAGGCTGATGCTCCAGGTGAAAGGTTGCGGAATTCCCTATGTATGGTAATCTAGAAGGGGGGTTGAATAGATTACTATCAATTGAAAAGCTTATCACCTTCTTTTTGCAAAAACACGGACTGTTGAAATACTAGCAGAGTTTAAACTATATGTGGATGTGTGAATGGATGATAGATAGATAAACAAGCAATTAAGCGTGTGTAGTTATGTCGTGCCTACCAAACATCTAACGTAAATTCGTGCAAACCACGAGACACAGATTTTAAGTGGTTCGGAGTACACAACTTGTGTATCCTACATCCACGGGCCACACACACACGCAGAACAACATGCTTATGAGCTAGTTCGAGAACTACAACTCACACACACAAGTTATCTGATGTGCAACCACGATCATATGAACTCCCACACGTGAATCAAGCACAAGGACTGCTTGAGACACATACACACACACACGTTTACGTAAAAATGAAAAACAGAGAGAGTTCTGAATTGTAGAACAAATCCTGATTGAAGAACTTCTCTCGTGAACGATCGGCTGGGCTTCAAGCTTCATCTTGATGATCATAAGTTGATGATGATGCTTGAATCCTCAACGTTCAAGCTTCACCTCCGCTGGGAAGAAGTATCTCCTTGAATCTGGGCGGCAGGTTGAAGCAGAGTAGCAAGAACAATTCTTATGAGGAGAGCTTGCTAGGGTTCTTAGGTAGAGGCTGCTTGTGTACGAGATTCTCTTCAAATAGATGCTTAAATAGAGGTGTTTACATATGGAGAGTCGTGGTATGTGGAAACACCATCTATGGCAACTTGAAGACTTTCCATATTTGAAGATTCTCTCCGTCTGTCGACAGCACTGGGTGCTCCTGTCGACAGGCGCAAGCCAGTAGAAGGTTGAAAGGCTCTAGAAGATGGTTGCTGTCGACAGGCGACCGGGTGCTGTCGACAGGCACATCTGTCTTGAAGAGTGGCCTTCTGGCTTGTGTGTAGCTGTCGACAGGGGTCTTTCCTACTGTCGACAGGTACTTGCTTTTCATGTATATCTTCATCATTTGAACCCTGTTCTTTGTACATGTCTTGCTTGGTATCTCACCTAAATTAATGAACATAGTTAGTGAGACATAGTGACATATAAATATGCTCAAGTGAAGTGTTTGTTCCATTTGCATTCATGAGTCATTTTCATCATGTTTTCATCATAAATTTTGTCTATGAAATGATTATCATCAAAAACACACTTGTGACTTGTTAGATTAGCATTCACATTAAGTGATCATCAAAATGAGAACTCAACACCGGGGTCGTCCCCACCTGAGGAAAGAGGAAGAGGAGACGACTGCGGGCTCGGCGGTGGAGGAGGAGGCCGAACCGGCTGTGGACGCCGATGACAGTGCGCAGGACGGGGAGGAGATGGCGGGTGATGACGAAGAGGGACAGGAGACGGAGGCGGAAGTACCTCAAAGGGTGCCACGTCAACAAAAGGTAAGCCAAGAATCCCTAAAATATCCCTGTGGATGCATGATTGTAAAGGTGGGAAGGAAGGGGAAACAGGAGAGAGGGTGTTGGGTTCAATAGGAACTTGATGTCAACATCGATTGACGTCGAGTTCCTGTTTACGTCTCGACCATTACCGTCAAAATGAACTTAGCGGCAAGGATCTGGACGTCAACTATTGAACTCGATGGCCAGTACTCTGCCGTCTACTTCAAGTAAACGGCCACCCCATGGACGTCAATGATATGTAAACAACAAGCACCTTGCCGTCAACCTGTTTTTAACGGCAATCGATCCTGACATTTATTGTTATGTGTTTTGTGCAGGGAAAAGGCAAGATGAGGAGCAGGGTGACGTGGGACCTGTGCTGGGCATGGTACAAGTCACTGTCGGAGGCCCAGCAGACATGGGTGGCACGGATGGGGTTCAGACACCTCCTGGCAGTGCACCCTTTCCACGTGGATGTCCCCTACCTCGAGGCATTGAGGGAGAGGTGGGATGAGGATTGCAAGGCATTCATCATGCCTTTGGGACACATGATACCCACATTGGAGGATGTGGCATATCTAACAGGACTACCAGTTCAGGGAGAGCCAGTAGTAGGACAGGGGAGGAGGGACTACCACGATGATGTGGTGGATTTGCTGGGGCCAGAGTTCGTGGCAGGGCGGAGGAGGCCGATCCAGAGAATCCCACTAGGAGCTCTATCGGAGGCGGTAGGATTGAGAGGAGGGAGGAGGGGAGCGCTGGAGACATTGGAGGAGTTTGGCGCCGGGGTCCGGACGTCGATCCAGCTGGAGGGGCAGAGTGAGGAGCAGTCCGTCCAGATTTTTGTCACGTACTTCTTCGGGCGGCTCCTATTTCCGACGCAGTCATCTCAGATGAACTGCAAGTTCGTGCTCGTGCTGAGGGACCTAGAGCCGGCGGAACGTTATTGCCGCGATGCTGGGACATCTCTTCTCTCTCCTCCCTAGCAGCGCGCGGCGTTCTCAGAGCACCGGGGGCTTCACCCCCTTCCTTCAGGTATGCAACTTTCTTTACTGCTCATGATTGAATAAAATTGATTTTAATTTGCCTGACTGACATGTTCTCTTTACTTGTAGATCTGGGGCTACACCCGCTTCCCAATGGGACGTGGGGTGTAGACGGAGGGGAGCCAGGCCATGGTACCCCTCATGGCCTAGTGGGAGGTGGCGCCTGATCCGAGGGTGACGGATCGGCACGTGGAGGACGTGTGGGCAAGACTAGACGTTTTTCCCCATGATCAGGTATAACCCTCAACTAACACTCTTTACTGCTTTCAATTCTTATTTCATGTGATGGACTGACTAGTCTTCTTCCTTCTTGCAGGTGGTGTGGACTCCCTATCAGGGGGAGGAAAACAGGTCTCACCCAGCCGTGGCGGTAGGTCGCCCACTCTTTGACCGCCACGTGCTGCTGCTTTTCCTAGGGACCTGCAAACCCCTCTTCCTAGATCTAGTGGCATGCACCTTGGGTTGGCACCAGCCGGCCTTAGAGGTACCCTCTCTAGGGAGAGAGGGACACTCCCACCGACGCTTCTTCGCCAAGGATCGAGACTGGGGAGAGGAGCATGGCAGCACAGTCGCCTACTGGAGGGGCGGAGGGGAGCAGGTCGTGCAGCACACCGACCTCCAGGATTGCTCAGCTTACTTAGAGGACTACCGGGCACGCTACGCTAGGCAACTCCGGCTAGATCGGCGAGTGGTGAGTGACTTCTACCCTAAACTCTTAACATCTGATTAATGGATTCTAACATGCAAGTGTGGATAACAGATGCCCAAGTCTGATGCAGTGAGGCTGCTGGACGGGCGACTGGCGGAGCAGGCTGTGGAGATGGAGAGACTCCGCGCCAAGACGCAGTCTTTGGTAAGTCACGACTCACCCTTGACCACAATTTGGATTTTATTTGATGTGATTTTTGAACTAACGGATCCATGCAGAAGGAGGAGCTGGTGAGGGTACGGGCGAGCTGGGACATGGGGGCGAGCTCGTCTGCGTAGCCACCTTGCAAGGACCTGGCGGTCCAACTGCAGGGAGCCCTAGACCGGGCAGAGACGAGGGTCCGAGAGCTACAGACGAGGACCCATGAGCTAGAGGCGAGGATCCGGGAACTGGAGGCAGAGGTAAGATTCTGAGTCACTCCCTTTCTGCACATGTGTATGACTGACACATTTGCCTATCAATGTGCAACGGCAGGGAGCAGGGGTGACCCTCCAGGCATAGATGGAGGGTATGAGGGAGGATCTACTGACGATGCGGGGTCTTCTGCTCAAGGCGAGGGAGAGGGAGAGGGAGGCGGAGAGGGCTCGAGCTGAGGCCATCGTGGATTTGGAGTTCTTGAAGTATCGGGTGCTGAAGAAGTGCCGGAAGCAGCAGCGACAGGCCCAGCCAGAGGCACCGGCAAGGACGGGGTCGGTCTTCGGGTGCCTTGACGACATTGTGTCATTGGTAGACCCTTCCGTGGGACGAGGAGGAGGAGCGCGACCAGAGGCATCGATAGCGACGAGACCTCCTCTCCCAGACCGTCATCGGGAGAGAGAGGAGGAGGAGGTTAGCAGCTCGCGTAGGCAAAATGCCTAGCGAGGGAGAGAGGAGAGAGGAGTGAGGAGCGAGGCTCCAGATGTACCACCAGGGGTATGCCCCTGTCATACATATTTACAGAACTTTATCCTTTATTGGACTTTGTGCATTTTTGTCATCCAACGTGTGCTTGAATGGTTTGCTATTTTGTTCCTGCATTCGCAACACTTAAAAGGAAAAAAGTTCGTGTAGATCTGTCTTTAGCCCCTTGCCTAAAAGATGTACCTTTCTTGAGATCTGGTCAAGGGGCTAAATCTAATTAAATATAGGAACACAAATAAAATGCTGAAGGGAAATATGTACAGGCATTTATTTTGATTTTTTTTATAAGAAAATAAGGAAACATGTTAGTATATGTACATGATACAACTAATTTTTTTGGATTTGGATTTTCTTTTTTATTATTATTAAAATAAGAGGAAAGATATGTACATGGAGAAATTATACACATCAAGAGACTCTTTCTCTTTTTCATTTTTTTATTATTTATTTATTTTTTTAATCATTTGACTGTAAGACACATATTCATCACAAGTCAAGGTATAGGGTCTTCATAATCCACCTAATCACATAGGCCATGAGCAAGGAGGGTCGTGCATGATATCGTTGACATTGGAGATTGCCCCTAGCCTTCTTGATATTTTCCACCATGGAGAGTCTTAGAAGGTCAAATTTCCCCTAGAGGGAGAAATTGGAAGAAGTAAATAGGAAGTCATGTTAGGATTTGGTTCAAACCACTTTTGGTTTCCAAACCAACATCTCACACTTAAAGACTCAGTCTACAATTATTTTTAGGGGTACTTTTCACTTTAATTCTTTGGTGGAGGCACGTATTATTTGCTACCTCCTTGATTTGGTCAGCCTTTTTCTGGGTACGTACTTTTTGCTACCCTTTTTTGACCATTTGGCTTTTCTTTGCCCTTTTAGACTCGGTTTGACATTTTTCCCTTACATTTCCTTGATTGTCCCTGTTTATGGTGACCTTGTCTTTTAGGTGAGAGTGGGTGTATGACGGCCCTAGATATTTATGTCCAATAAGGTTCCATATCCAGATCTGCCTCCCGCGAACGGACCGAAGTCTCGCAAGGGATATCTCACACACATGTCCAGTAAGGGTATAAAAGACAACTACACAGTATAAACACAAGAAAGTACATGTGCTTATATCTGTTCACAAATTTGTACAACTGTCCCATTACATTAATACATGCCCAATTAAAAAGTACAACTACCTGGGGCATACCCCGAGGGAGCACAAGCTCACACAACACTACTAACACTACTGCTGGTGGTACAAGTCTGACACAACGCCTCCTCAAGCCACACAAACGGCAAGCCCTGAAAAGAATTGTAGGGGAGTGAGCCTCAACGAGTCACCGGCTTAGTAGGGGCTACCTAAAACAATACCGTAACCACAGACACCTCAACCCCAAAGGGTTTCATTGGCAGCACCAATAGCCAAACCATTTCATGCTCACAACAATTGAATTTAAACTGTAATTAAATATAATCACATTAACTATTCACAACTTCGGAAAGCAAGAGGGAACAATAGGACTAGCTCCACACCACTAGTCTGCTCAACAACAGTAACACTTAGGCCTCAAGCCTCACAGGCAAACCATAACAAGAACTGGTCACCTAAACTGTAAGCCACACAGGAAAAGCATTGCCTAAGCTATAAGCTTCACTGGCAAGCCTCCAAACATATGGGTAACAGGATTGCTAACCAAGAGCTAATCCTTTACACCCTTAATTCACAATGTATCGAATGTAACACTTAAGAAACAGGACTGGCTACCACGATGCCAATCCATCGCACACTAAATCATATTTGGAAACTTACCCAAGGAAGGGTAAAACACAACAAGTGGAAGGTCTCACACGGCCTCCACGGAGCACAGCTCTACTAAACCACAATATGCCTAGGCTACAAGCCTCATCGGAAAATTACCCACAAAGGTAACATGATTGGCAACTACAAACTAATCCACAATAAATTATAAATAAAGATTTACTTAAAACGGATAGGATACAACAAGTGGCAGGTCAAACCACAAGACCTCCACAACACACAAGTATCCGGAAAGGTTGGTACACAATGTACCACCACAAAACTGCAAAGTAACCCACGAAGGGTACAAGTACCTGCTACTCTGAGGTACCACAACACAAACACCCGTACAAAGGGTACAAGTAGGTGATAAACACCACACTGAATCTCAACTATATTGTGCCTTCACTTAGGCACAACATTACAGGTGAAACTTCAACCGACAAGTCACACAAGCCACAACTGCAGTCATAACTGTGCCAACACCAGGGCACACCACGAACGGGTTAAACCTCGACCACGAGTCATAAACTCACAAACCACAAACTCAAAAACCACAGCCAGTGGCAAAGCACGAGTCAGAAAGAACGATTCCACCACACGGGAACGGTCTACTGGCTGATCAGGCCAGTATCCAACCCGGACAACACAACACAAGAACAACCTCTCAGCCTCGCAGTCACGGACGAAAGGTCCAACTGCCGCTCCACGAGAACAAGTCAAACAACTGTGGAGACCAACCAACACCACACCTACAAGCACACAGCTGCAGGTCCATGCCTGGCACCACTAGAGTCTCTGGCCGGAGCACCCTAAAGTGAGGCACTGGAAAACAGGACTAGCTGGGGACCAGTGTCGACTACTGGTGTCCGTACCCCCAACTACGAGCGCGCCACAAGTGACAAAAAGGCAAGTACAAAAGTCACTGTCCCACTGTCGTCTTTCCCTCAGCCGGACGTACAACTCAAGCAAAGGAGTGAGGGTGTCCAGGAAGACGACACAGACCTCGACGGTACTACACTGTACCGGGACAAACCCCGAGCACAACAAACATACGTGCCTAGCTCACAAAGAACCTGGGGTACCCGACTAGAGGCATTCCGGAATAGGCGCCGAACCACCACACTCGGCTAGAACAAACCACGATACTTACATATATAGCCTTTATTTATAATTCACAATATACATGTGTTAGGATTAGCTTAACATCGGTCACCATGTGACCCCAAAGCTATCCTACACCAACACATACCTGAACCACAAACTTGCCTATCATCGGTCAACTCATGACCTCCGTGGCTACACACACACCACATAACACATAAATCAGTATAGTATTCTTTAAAGGATAACAACAGACCAAGGCTAGGTCCACTCAGGAACCTCACTGCCCAATTACTACGACAAATCATAAGAATTACATTACGACAATGTGTGTGCCATGCACACACCAAAACCACGTAGACAGCACGTGTATAATACACCAACCAGGTGCACCACACGTCATTCACGTAAACAACATGTCCAACACATGGACAACATTCTCCAAGGGCACTATGGGTGCCAACGCACCACACATACTACGTAATCACCAAATCGGTTACGTACATAATATAATAATCACGTAAAACATGCCCATCTCGTGAGCTATACGCTCTATGAGTGTAACAAGTGCATTGGCTCCACCTGTCATTGCCATGCACAATAATTATCATAACCAAAACACTGAAAGCATGCATAAACAGACCTCACTGCTGAGGTCGCGACATACGGTACTGTCGCGATCAGGTCGCGACACCCTGGTGGACCGCGATCATAAAGCTCAACGCGACAGGGAGCAACGACGCAATGAGATCGCGCCACCCCGACATGTCGCAACAGAAACCCTAATGCGACGGCTCGAGCTGTCGCGACCAGGTCGCGACACCCAGGGCCGTCGCCTTCGCAGGCGAAAACCCAAATCCGGGAGGAACTCCACGGATTGCCATTACAAACCATTCAAAACACAATTAATTCTCATTTTACATGCTTTAATGGATACCCTAGCATGGTATCTACTGTTCTTTAAGCTTTAAACGAATCAAATTCATACCACGAACAATTCACACAATCAAACGAGGTTGGAAGCACCCTACCTTCACGAAGAACGCGAAGACCGGAGTTCCCTCGGCGTTTCCCCCGCTCCACGCGACATCCTCGCGGCGAGAACACGCTCCATGCACCTCCAGAAACTGAATCACCCGGAAATCCCACAGCAGCTCCCCCCCCCTGGCCGAGCAGAGCTTCCCTTGCTTTGTTCGGTTGGGGTTCTTAAAAACAGTACAGCGGTTGGGATCACGACATGCAACCCCGCCGCGACATGATCGCGACCGTTGTGACCGTCGCCTTCCCAAAGCCGATGTCTGCCGACCGCCCGGCGAGCGACACGCGGCAGCCATGCAGACGAAAACCGCCAACCAGCGGCAACGTGAACGCGACCTCTAGGGCTGTCGCATTCAGAACGCGACGCATGACCCTGTCGCGTTCACAGGCACAAGACCTGTGAGCACTTTGGGCCCAACGACCGGCCCACAAATCCTCACAACGCACGCAAACACCTGAAACACGCACTAATGGGCCACACACTAGCCACCAAACCCGCTAAACCTGGATCCACGAGGATCCGGAAAACGCGCGACGTTACATTATTATCACCTAAAAAGAAATATCGTCCTCGATATTCAAAACAAATCACAACAACCGGATTATCACCTAAAAAGAAATAAAACTATATACAGAACATGAAGGATACTCTTTCTCTGCATTGGCCTTACAATTTATCTGTCCATTTCCATCCTTGCTTTGCTCCTTTCTTTTCATTCAATTCCTTTCACAATTATTTTGTTCTGTCGATTCCATTGCCTTTCCCTACCTTTCAACCGTAGACGATCCTACCTTGCCAATGGCGCTTTATCTCCTTGGACTGAACCTACTTCCACAATTTCCCGGCTGTGTTTGCAACATTTCTTTCGGGACCGCTTTATCTTTCTTAAATATCTTACACTGTAATATTCTTTCATGCCATAATCATTCTAAATTATTAAACTTTCCGGTGCCATTTCCTTTTTCTATTTATCACTACCAACTATTATCCTGCCTCATTGGTATTTACATTCGCAACTATCACCTCTTCAAAGAAAACTAATCACCATCTATGAATTTTCTGCCTTTTCATATTATTCTGCTCATACCACTTTAAATCAATCTCTGATTAAAAACCATAATAAACTATGTTCCTTTATTCCTTTGCGCTACTCTGATCACACTGAATACTTTTGCAAAATATTCCACAATTTATGTTCTCATTATTACTTTCAATTACTTTCTTCTGACTTTAACTGCATTCATTTCTAACTTTAACTGCTTCTCAAATCATCTTTTTCAATTAATTCGCGCTGAAGAAATTACTACAATTTCTGATCTGCTAAACCATTATTGACATATTATGCTCTTCATATATCTTTCCTACTTTACTGACATTCTCTGGCTAATCTCATAATTTTGTTATATAACCTTTCCAAATATTCTTTAATTAATCTATTCCTGCTCCTGCATGAAACTCTGGAATATCTTAATAACAATCCATTTTTGCTTTATTAAATCATTTCTTTGCACCAATATGCAAACTCTATCTGACATTTCCTGACTCATCTGATCTTATTCACTTCATCATTTGCTAAATTCTTCCTTTCTCTAATCCATATCTTTTCTGAAAAATACCTCTCTTATTTCATTAAATGTTCTTTCTGAAAAATTTCTCATAATCTGTCATTTATCAACTAAATATTCCTTTTGTGCAATTCTCACAAATTCTTATTGCACACTAATCCTTTTTTCTCTCTTTCTTTACTCAACTAATCCTTTCTATACATATTTATACAAATCTTCATAATACACTTCCTATTACCATTATTATTCATAACAACATTTTTCTCAAATTTCTGATCTCAGGCATACTTAATCTATCATAAATCACTGCTCTTTTATGTACTAATACCTCTTTTAAAGCTGATCTGCCTTACTTAATCATATCAAACTCTTCATAACACTAATCACATTATCATCCACACTGTTTCTTAATATCATTTGACTCAGATCTCTGATGCCACAATACCTTTGCTGAGGTTCTCAACTATATTTTGCACATTTAATCATTTCTGACACACACGCTGACCTGTTCCTCATCACCTTGTTACCATATACCTGTCTCTGCTAACTCTGTATCTCATTATAACTTACTTACTAAATTCCATATCCAAACTTATTAATCTCCTCAATTCCTTTAACTGGGAATCTTTAACAACCAAACTGTTCTATCACAACCAGCACACTGGTATAATCACACAGATTATACCACCACTATTTAGATCAACTTTCAACAACTGTTAACAACTGCCAGATTCTCAACACATAAACACGTTCTACAGAACAAAAATTTAAACAAATACCACTTTAACCAACACAAAACCGCAGACTTACTACCAGCAGTAAACATTAATCCATGTATTGGGACATTGTACTTTAATGTCTTTTCATATTCTAACTGGACATTGCTCTGATACAAACTATGACGGCCCTGGATATTTATGCCCAATAAGGCTCCATATCCAGATCCGCCTCCTGCGAACGGACCGAAGTCTCGCAAGGGATATCTCACACACGTGTCTAGTAAGAGTATAAAAGACAACTACACAGTATAAAACACAAGAAAGTACATGTGCTTATATCTGTTCACAAATTTGTACAACTGTCCCATTACATTAATACATGTCATATTAAAAAGTACACTACTTGGGGCATACCCCGAGGGAGCACAAGCTCACACAACACTACTAACACTACTGCTGGTGGTACAAGTCTGACACAACGCCTCCTCAAGCCACACAAATGGAAAGCCCTGAAAAGAATTGTAGGGGAGTGAGCCTCAGCGAGTCACCGACTCAGTAGGGGCTACCCAAAACAATACCGTAACCAAAGACACCTTAACCCTAAAGGGTTTCATTGGCAGCACCAATAGCCAAACCATTTCATGCTCACAACAATTGAATTTAAACTGTAATTAAATATAATCACATTAACTATTCACAACTTTGGAAAGCAAGAGGGAACAACAGGACTAGCTCCACACGACTAGTCTGCTCAACAACAGTAACACTTAGGCCTCAAGCCTCACAGGCAAACCATAACAAGAATTGGTTGCCTAAACTCTATGCCACTTTCTGCGGAAGCTTAAGCAATTTAAAATACTTTTAGAATCATAGGCAATTTTCACAGTGAAAGAACACAGATCTGATGAGATGTTAAGTGAGTTGATAAAATAGATATGAAAACCAGTTGATTAAGTGAATCTTGATCGATCCTATGCAAGCATCTAACGGATGATAGAATCAAACCACAAGTAGACAAGTGCACAGAGATTTTTAGGTGGTTCGGAAATCACCCATGTGATTCCTACATCCACCCCTCACACCCAGTGAGGATTCACTAAACAACTTGGGTAACACACCCACTGGAGCCAGACAACTCCAACACTTGAGTTTACAACTCACACACCTCTAGAGCAAGACTACTCTAGATCCCTGAGCAAGACTGCTCAACAACCACTTGAGTTTGACAACTCAAACTGAGCACGATGGCTCACAAATAACAATGCTAGACACCAACACACGACATGGATCTTCTAGCAGCAGATCATGTCAGACATGAGAACATTCATGAGAGTTATGTAGAAGCACTTGCACAATCTCAAGATGTCTCAGAAGAACAAAAGTACATTTAGAATTGTATGAAAAGACTTTGTTCTTCAGTGTACTCCCTTGTAGAAGCTCAGATTGGGAAGAGGCTTGAATCCTTGAAGTCCCAACCGATGCTCTGCACTTTTGAACTTGGGGATCTTCCTTGAAATCTTCTCCAACGAATGCTCCTACTTGATCTGCTTCCTTGAGGCGCTTCAGATGCTTCTTCAACAATCAAACTCCAATTCTCACAGTTGAAATGATGAGAATTGGTCTTCAGAAGACACCAGGAGAGCAGAAGAGGGAGATGAACTCTTCTCGCCGCCAAAGGGAACTTTTCTGGAGGCTTGGAGAGTTCGTTGGGGTCTCCTTCTGATGGATGGCCAATTGGGGGCCTTTTATACCCAAAAGATTCCAAAGATACCCTTTAGGTACAAGGGCACACGATCCTAGGTTGATACACCATCGCCCTAGGCTGACACGTGGCAGACATCCAATTTAAGTTGCAATCTTTCCGTAGTGTGTCGACCTGCCCTGGTGGTGGTGTCGACACACTGTCCCAAATCTGAGAACAGGCTGTTCTGGGAACAAGGTCCAGTGTCGACCTGCTCTGATGCTGTGTCGACCTGCTGTCCCAATTCTGCAAACAGCTGTTCTGGGAACTGAGTCCAGTGTCGACCTGCCCTGAGAGTGCGTCGACCTGAGTAGTCTAAATCAAGGAATCTGCAACTCGTGTCGACACACTCTTTGACTTGTGTCGACACAGTCTCAACAATTCTTCACCTTTTTGCCTTTGAATCTCGGTTGTTGTGTCGACACCATTGTGGGGTGTGTCGACACTTCTTTTGCAAAAAGTGTTTGTACCTGAAAATTAAACACATATATCATTAGTAAAATGTTTTATTATGAGTACAAATGATAAGTGTGCTTTGAAACATGCTTTTTGAATATGTAATTCAGGTGAAATGTGTTTATCATGTTTCAAATAATTTGCATTCAAATCACATTTGTCATCATCAAAATAGGAGGGAAAATGATATGAAATTACACTCAACCCAACAATCTCCCCCTTTTTGATGATGGCAACATTAAATCCATATGACAATGAGGTTTTGATGAGATGTGATTTTAAGCAATTTTTGGTTATTCAATATCCTTATTTTTGTTCATGTTCATGCTTGTCAAAGACCTTTAAATATAGCTCATTCACAATTGATGGTTGTACTAGAGAAGTACAATGTAACTTGAAGTAAGTTAGTTGCATAAAGAAGGTCAAGCAATTTGACAAGCACTCATTCATTCACATTCACATAAAGATTTTCAATCACATTGAAGACACAAATGAGAAATTCATTCAAGCTAAGCAAAATTTTCATTTCATTCAAGAGAACCATTACAATCATTCCAAAAGGATTACAATCATTTCTTGTTCTTTCTTCTTCTTCTCCCCTTTGACATCATCAAAAAATAAATACATTATGAAGAAGGTGGAGGAGGAGGAATGGGAAGTAAGATCTGCTCAATGTCTGACAGTCTTTTCTCCATGAAATTCAAGCTGGACTTGATTTGATCTTGAATGGTTGTGAGTTTTGTGTGCAAGTAGTGTTCCATTCTGTCTGAGTTTTCTATCAAAGTAGCTTGAATTCTGGCTAGATCAGCTGAAATGGGTTGTGAAGATGAAGAGATCCAGCTGACCAACCAGGCCTTTGCATGATCTTGAATTCCTTTGTCAAATCAGAGATCTGGTTGTCAATATGTGCATTGAAGTTCCTCATGCTCTCCAAATCATCCACAAAATGAGCAAAAGACAGTCTAGTGCTGGTGATTTCATGTAGAGTCTGCTTTGTGTTGAACACATCAGCTTGAGAGTTTGCTAAGATTCCCTTAAGAACCTGCTCCAGTTTTTCTTGATGTTCTTTGAGCTCAATTGAGGCATCTCCCAGTGTACCAATTAATCTATTGAACCTTTGAGCTGCATAGTCTGAGGCAGCTTTTTGTTCTATGAACTTGGCAGATACAGTGTTCTCCAATCTTTGAATCCTCAACTCAAATGTTTCTGACATGGTTTGAATGGAGGAGTTCAAGGTTTCAAATTTGTCATTTAAGAAGGAGAACAACTCTGGTGGAACAGAAGGTCCACCAGAGGATGTGGATGGTTGAAATGTGGGTTGTGGAGAGTCAGAGTGTATGGATGAGGGTTGAAACTGAGGTGAGAGTGGGGCATGAACTGGGATATCACCTTCAGTTGGAACTTGAGGCTGATCCTCATTCAAAGGAGGCTGATCCTCTTGACCTTGGGGCTGGTCCCCTTCAGCTGGAGGCTGTTCCTCTTGAGCTTGGGGCTGGTCCCCTTGATCTTGAGGCTGTTCCTCCTGAGCTTGGGGCTGGTCCCCTTGATCTTGAGGCTGTTCCTCTTGAGCATGAGGGGCCTCAACCACAACTGGCCCTCTCCTAACTTGATTGCCCTCCAGTCTAAATCCCATGAATTTCTGAATATTCTTAAAGGTATAGATGTTGGACTTAGGGATGGACTGGGATTTCTCATTCTCCAAGGGCACACCAAAGTGCTGGAACACTGAGGTCAGATGTGCAGCATATGGAAGAGATCTCTTGAGGTCTTTCCTGGTTGTTTCAGATATGATTTGATACATTATTACATGGAGGTTGATTTTGATGTCTTTTACCATGCAATATAGAATGAACCTCTGAATATCTGTTAGCCTGTCTCTTCCACCACCTTGAGGGGTAATGATTGTGGTCAGCATATGGTGGATGATCCTCAACACAGGGGGAAAGGAATTTGTGTTGAATTTGGTGACATAGGTCTGTTTGGGATCAGAGGCATCAGCAGGAAGGCCTGTCATGATGGTGTAGGCTTCATGAAGATCAAATTCGAAATTGTGATAATCTGCCCCTTCATCTGGTACTTTGAAAATAGAGGCAGCTTTATCAGTTGGCATGTCAATGACTATGCCCTTAACCTTTGATTCATATCCTTCATCTGTGCATTTCAAGTTCTTGTAGAATTCCCTAACAAGTCTTGGATAGATGGTTTGAAACTCAGAAATAAAGAGTAACCAAGACTGAAAGGAGAAGTAGGTCTGAATTTCTGGAAATGAGTTTGCTAGCTGAATATTGATAAATCCACTATCCTGGGCTTCAAGATTAACTTGGCTTCACTAATGGTGTCTTGAGACTTGGAAGACTCAGACGAAGATGAAGATGACTCTGTAGAATCTCCAGAAGAGGAGCCCGGATTCTCTGGTCTAGAAACCCTACCTCTGCCCGAAGAAGAGGGTCTACCTCTCTTGGCAGCTCGCTGAGGTGCAGAGGAGGACCCTGGTTGCTCTGCAGGGTCATTGCGCCTTTTGGTTCTTCTTTCAAATTGAGGAACATCATCCTCTGCCGGAACTGGCCTAGATGAGGCCTGAGATCTTGCTCCACGGCGAGGACCCATTTTTCTCACCATGGTTGCAAGGATGGAGTGGAATCGGGATTTGATGAAGGAGAAGAGAGATGATTGAGAAAGGGTTTTGATTGAGGGAGAAATGTGTGGGATTTCTTGCCGGAAATGAGAAGAAAAGCATCGTCGGGTCGACCTGATGCCTAAAAAGGGTTTGCAGTGGTGCAATACCCCGCAGGAACAACAAGGGCTTATCCGGAACCCACGATTTAAAAAGTTCTGGCAAGGGGTGCAGTGTCGACACTGGAAGAATGTAGTGTCGACCTGACCTAGGATGTGTGTCGACACGGGATAGGTTGTGTCGACCTGGCCTTTGAAGAAAATTTGACTTTTTGTGAGAAGAAAATTTGAGAATTCTGGGACTTCTTTAAAAGATAACTAATGAGAGAAATAGTCATTTCAAGGATGTTTAAGAGACTTAAAAATTCATTTGTTATATTTTGCAAAAATTCATCACAATTCAAGTTTTAAACAATTTCCAATAGGATATTAGCATTCAAAGACTTGAATCAATGAAATGATGATTTGAGGGATATAATATATCTAACAATCAATATATTCTACCATATTTCTCAACGTTAAAGAAATAAAGATATTCTCTAGACTAAATACAATTGCTTTGAAAATAAAACACAATCTTAAAGAACAACTTGATGATGAATGAAAATGATTCTTTCTAAACAAAACTCCATGAACATATATATTTTGTTTTTTGTAACAAACTGTCAAATGATATAAATCTTTTTCACTCAAGTGCTAGTACTTTTTACACACCATAGTCCCTGGATACTTAAGATTTATTCATTGTCAAGTCTCAAAGGGGTAAATAATGACCTTTTGACATGAAAATATACGTTTTGTAGACGCCAATATTTCCAGTTACTTAGTCATTATCAAAAAGTATAACACATTTTTGCTGTATTTTGAATCTATTTTTGAATTTTTATCCCCTTTGAACAGAGATAACAGTAGTACCTCATGACATGCATGGCACTTCATTCATTGTGAAGGTGTGCAGTTTCTCAGCACAAATGTCATTGCTCTGTTGAATTTTCAAAAATTTTGAGAGTTTTGTAAGATAGAAATCAATTTTATCCAACATCAGTTGCAAACAAAGAGATGTTTTAATTTCAAGACACAAGTTGTGTTCAATCTTGGAAGATTCTGAGTTTCTGTGGGTTGAAAAATATAGTTGATAATTGATTAGTAAAAAATATGATAGATCACTCAAAGGATCATTTGGAGACTCTAGACATCTGAATGATGACATCATTCAGGAAATTGATGAAATGCAAGAAAAGTTATGAATTTTGCAAAAGTCATGACTTGTGAATTTTCTAGCTCCCCCTGAGATGATGATTTCAATCATTTTCTATCAAAATAAAGATATGCAAGATTTTGAAATCAAGAAAGATTCTCTTTAAACAATAAAGGCTCCCCCTCAACAATTGCATATTCATTTCTTAGTACTTGGCGGAGACATATACTCTCGCATAGTGAAAGTGTCCAGACAAGCATAACCTGTCCTTCTTCAAGTCACCATTTGATATACCAAGAAATTTCAACACAATAAGAGTTGAAGAATTTATTGTCCAAAGGAAATGGAAGTGGAATTGAGAGAGATATGGACAATATGACTGAAGGAAGCAAAGGGTTATGATATGAAAAGAACTCCCCCTTAAACAGTGCATAACACTCAACCCAACCTTAAAGAGAGATCAAGAATGTGGACATTTACAAAGACCAAGTTCTCTCCTCAAGGATGAAAACCTGTTTTCAGGAAGGGGTTTAGTGAAAATGTCTGCAACTTGTTTTTCAGTTTCAATGAAATGGAGTTCAAAGGACTTCTTTGCAACCTCATCTCTCAAGAAATGATGCCTAATTTCAATATGCTTGGTTCTAGAATGCTGAATGGGGTTTTTAGACAGATTTATTGCACTTGTATTATCACATAGAATGGGTACACAACCTAAATCTTGGTTGTAATCGAGAAGTTGATGTTTCACCCAAAGAATTTGGGTTCCACACCTACCAGCAGCAACA
Organism: Colocasia esculenta; assembly: GCA_014218235.1. NCBI lineage: Eukaryota > Viridiplantae > Streptophyta > Magnoliopsida > Alismatales > Araceae > Colocasia > Colocasia esculenta. The sequence continues at coordinate 97,563,261 of CM024754.1, read as the reverse complement.
TACTCAGCCTCTGCAGTTGACAGAGCAACTGAATGTTGCTTCTTAGAAGCCCAAGAAATTAGGCACCCACCTAAGTATAAACACAAGCCACTAGTGCTCTTTCTATCTAATTTACAACCAGCATAATCAGCATCACAATAGGCAATCAAATCTAACTTGCAATTAGCAGGATACCAAATTCCTAAATCACATGTTCCAACAAGATATTTGAAAATTCTTTTAACAGCTAACATGTGACTTTCCTTAGGATTAGACTGAAATCTAGCACATAAACACACACTAAACTGAATATCTGGTCTAGAAGTTGTAAGATAGAGTAGAGAGCCAATCATACCTCTGTAAGTCTTTGGGTCTACTGACTTACCATTTGAGTCTTCTTCTAGCTTAGCATTTATAGCAATAGGTGTGCTTGAATGCTTGAGGTTCTGAAAGTCAAACCTTTTGAGAAGTTCCTTGACATACTTGGCTTGACTGATGAAGATCCCTTCAGATGTTTGGTTAACCTGCAGTCCCAAGAAAAATGTTAAATCTCCCATTAAACTCATTTCAAATTCATTCTTCATTTGATTTGAAAATTCAGTGCATAGGCCTTTATTGGTTGAGCCAAAAATTATGTCATCAACATAAATTTGGACCACAATTATTTGATTTTTTACTATTTTGTGAACAAAGTTTGATCAACAGTTCCTCTGGAGTATCCTTTTTCAAGCAAAAAGGTACTCAAACGGTCATACCAAGCTCTTGGAGCTTGCTTAAGACCATAGAGAGCCTTATTGAGCTTGAAAACATGGTTAGGATATTTTTCATTTTCAAATCCAGGAGGTTGTTCAACAAAAACATTTTCCTTAATATATCCATTTAAAAAAGCACTTTTGACATCCATTTGATAAACTTTGAAATTCATGGAGGATGCAAAAGCAAGGAAAATTCTAACTGCTTCTAGTCTAGCTACAGGGGCATATGATTCTTCAAAATCAATTCCAAATTCTTGATTGTACCCCTTTGCAACTAGCCTAGCTTTATTTCTAATTACCTGACCAGATTCATTCAATTTGTTTCTAAAAACCCATCTAGTGCCAATGACTGTTTGGTCACTAGGTCTAGGTTCTAATTCCCATACTTGATTTCTTTCAAATTGATGAAATTCATCATGCATGGCATTAATCCAATATGAACTTGACAGGGCTTCATCAATTGACTTTGGTTCAATTTGGGAAATTAGAGCTAGTGGGTCTTCTTCAATGTCATGCAAGAATGATGATCTAGTCCTTACTCTATCATGTACATTGCCAACCACATTGTCTAATGGGTGATCTCTTAAAAACCTATGTTCAGAAATTACCTGTTCAGAAGTACCCACTTCTGGGACAATGTTACCTGAGCCACTTGGAGATGGTGTGTTCAGGTTCTCTTCAATGTTTTCAAACTCCTCAACAGTTGGTGAAGAGTCCACAATAAATTCATCCTCTTCAGTGTCTTGACTTTGCCTGCAAGATTTAGAATTGTTAGTTGAAAAGGAATTTTCATCAAAGATAACATGTGGAGATTCTTCAACAGTTTTAGTTTTAAGAATGTACACTTTGAAAGCCCTTGACACCTCAGAGTAGCCAAGGAAGATAGCTTCCTGACTTTTAGCATCAAATTTGTCAAGGTTTTCTTTGTTATTGTCCCAAAGTTTTAAAATAAGAAACAGTTGGCTTTTTGTTTTTCAATAATTCATAGGGGGTTTTCTTGATTTTTGGTCTGACCAATGCTCTATTGAGTATGTGATTGGCTGTGTTCACAGCTTCAGCCCAGAAGGATTTGGGCAAGTTACTCTCAAGTAGCATGGTTCTAGCCATTTCCACAAGAGTTCTGTTCTTTCTTTCCACAACTCCATTTTGTTCTGGAGTTCTTGGTGAAGAAAACTTGTGGAATATTTGAAATTCAGCACAAAAATCAGAAAAAGGATGTGTTCTCAAATTCACCCCCATGATCTGTCAAAATATTTTTGATTTTATATGGATAAGTGGTTAAGACAGTGGTACAGAAATTCCTGAATTCAAGACAAGTATCACTTTTGTGAGACAAAAAAATAACCTAAGTAAATCTAGTAAAATCATCAATGATTACAAACCCATATTTTTTGCCACTTAGACTTAGAATTCTTATAGGGCCAAAAAGGTCCATGTGAAGTAATTCTAGTGGCCTAGATGTGAGTACCTCATTGAAGTTTTTAAAGGATTTTCTTGTTTTTTTCCTTTAGAACAGATCCCACAGACTTGATTTTCAACATTAGAGAAGGATTCAGGAAGCCCCTTAACCAAATTCAATCTTAACAACTTATTCATTGTTCTGAAACTTGCATGGCCAAGTCTTTTGTGCCAAGTCCATGCAATTTCATCTTTATTAGCAACAAAGCAAAGATTTTCAGAAAAGTTTTTATTTAGGTTGATCATGTAGACATTGTTTTCCCTTTTTCCAAAGAATTTGATTTTATCAGTTGATGAGTCAATTATCTTACAAAAATCAGATTCAAACACAACTTTGTGACCTTTGTCACATAGTTGGCTGATACTGAGCAGATTATAATCAAGACCATCAACTAGTAAAACATTATCTACAGAGTTTGAGGAAGTTTGACCAACCTTACCAGATCCTATGATCTTTCCTTTATTTTTACCTCCAAAAGTTACTGACCCTCCCTCCTTTTCAAATAGGAATGAGAATTTGGCTCTGTCTCCCGTCATGTGTCGTGAACACCCACTGTCAAGAAACCACACATTGGTGTTGGGTGCACGACCTTCCTGCAAAATAGATCAGTGGAGAGAAGATTTTGGTACCCAAACAGAGTTGGGACCATCAGAATGTTTGAACATTGTCAGTAAATCTTTTCTCACCCAAATTTGACCTGTTTTTATTTTTGTTTTGTTACATTGGTGTTTTCAGTCTTTTTCTGTTTGTTCTTTTCTTAGGAATGAAAGCACCAACATTTTTGTTTTTAGTGGGAGGAGAGTTTTTCATTTGAGCATAGGAGTTCAGATGAGGAGATGGAAACCATGGATTTTGTTGGTACATCCAAAGGTTTGGATGAAAGAATTGAGGATGATACCAACAGGGGTTGTCATACCATTGGCTCCAAGGATTGGTCCATTCATCTTGAAATGCTTTCTTGGAGGTCCAAGGTTCTTTATAACTGATTTCCTTTGTCTTTTTCTTGTTTTTCAAATTTTTATTTGAGTTGTTTGAAGCTTTTGATGTTGAGCAGGTCGACCTCTCCATGACTGGTGTCGACACAGCAACCACAGAAGTCTTCTTCTTGTGGACTGGTGTCGACCTGTCAGAAGACTGTGTCGACCTGGTTGTCTTCTTTTGTTTTGAGTTTTTGATTTGTTTTGTATTTTGTTTGATGTTTTGTCTGATGTTTGCTTGATTTCTGTGTTCTCAAGATTAGGACCTTTGACAAATTTAATTAATGGTGCTTTGCCCTTTTTCTCACCAGATTTGTCTTTCTTTGGTTTTGTTTGTTGAATCCTAATCCATGAGAGGTTGTTGTCATATTTGTTCCTAGCAATGCCTCCAAGTTGTCTTTACCTTTTGTGAAGGTTTGGATAACTTCATCCCTTTCTTTTAGCTGGTTTTGAAGAGTTTTAATTTCTTCAATCTTTTGTTGTTTTTCTTGTTTTTCCATTTCCAGCTTTTCAGATAAGTCTTTGAATTCTTGGGTGGCCTTTTGAGAGGCAAGCTTCAGATCATCAATTAGATTCATGAGATTTTCTTTTTCTTCATTTAATTCTGTTATCTCATTTTCTAGCTCACAAGTTCTGTTGTTTGAAGATTGGTTATGATAAAGGTTTTCAATTTTCTTTTTGATGTGTTTGTTTTCTTTTCTCATTTCAGAATATTTTTCAACTAGTTCTGCATACACATCCGGCCAATCTTCAACAGTGAAATCTTCAAAAGAGGTGCTTACCTTTTCTTTAGAATTGTTGGCCATGAAGCAGATTTCCTCACTCTCAGAGCTTGAGGATTTTTTGTCTTCTTCTTCTTCACTTGAATCTTCATCAGACCAAGTGGCTACCATGGCCTTTGGCTTCTTGAACTTCTGGAATTTCTTGTGCTTTTCTTTCTTGTTCTCAGGACACTCTCCTTTCATGTGTCCTGGCTTATTACACCTGTAACAAATGACAGTTTCGTCAATTTTTTGATTCTTGTTAAAATTAGAAGAGGAAGTGTTTCTTTTACCTGAGGAAAACTTCTTTTTCCCAGACATTTTTCCTTTTCTATATTTCAAGAATTTTCTGAATTCCCTGGTCATGAGGGCAATTTCATCCTCATTTGACTCAGACTCCTCAGAACTTGTCTTTTCTTGACTTTTGTCTTTGTTACTTGAAGAGGCCTTAAGTGCCATTGGTTTGGTCTTAATTATGTGTTCTTCATTTCTTTTCAAATTGATTTCATATGTCATTAAGGATCCTATCAATTCATCCAAAGACATTTTGGACAAATCTTTAGAATCTTCAATGACAGTGGCCTTTGTGTGCCAAATTGAAGAAAGTGAACGTAAGATTTTCCTTACCAAGTCTGCATCTGTGTAATCCTTACCTAAGGCCTTGAGTCCATTGACAATAACCATGAACCTGGCAAACATTTCAGAAATTGTTTCATTAGACTTCATCATAAACAATTCATATTCTGAAACAAGAATATTTGCTTAGTTTCCTTTACTTGTGATGTTCCCTCATAAAGTAATTCGAGTTTATCCCACATCTCTTTGGCAGATTTGCACATTGAGATTCTCGAATACTCTTTGGGATGAACAGCACATTGAATCATGTTCATGGCACTATAATTCAATGTGGCTTTTCTTATTTGTTCCCTAGTCCAGGTTTCTTCCTCTCCCTGGTTTTCATAGGGACCAACCTCAACCACTTTCCAAATTTCATAGTTCTGGGCTCTTAGAAAGACTTGCATTCTATTTTTCCAGTATGAATAGTCCGTTCCATTAAAGAATGGTGGCCTATTTATGGAATGCCCCTCAGCTATGAAACCTTTGGAATCCATTGAGTTAAAAAGAAAGCACAGAAAGAATACTTAGCAAACAAGCAAACAATCAAGCAATCAGACACACAATACTCAAAAACTGCTCAAATCAAATCAGATCAAGTATAAACCTGCTCTGATACCAATTGAAGGATCGAGGAAAAGTGTGGATAAGATCTAGAAGGGGGGATGAATAGATCTATGCCACTTTCTGCGAAGCTTAAGCAATTTAAAATACTTTTAGAATCAGAGGCAATTTTCACAGTGAAAGAACACAGATCTGATGAGATGTTAAGTGAGTTGATAAAATAGATATGAAAACCAGTTGATTAAGTGAATCTTGATCGATCCTATGCAAGCATCTAACGGATGATAGAATCAAACCACAAGTAGACAAGTGCACAGAGATTTTTAGGTGGTTCGGAAATCACCCATGTGATTCCTACATCCACCCCTCACACCCAGTGAGGATTCACTAAACAACTTGGGTAACACACCCACTGGAGCCAGACAACTCCAACACTTGAGTTTACAACTCACACACCTCTAGAGCAAGACTACTCTAGATCCCTGAGCAAGACTGCTCAACAACCACTTGAGTTTGACAACTCAAACTGAGCACGACGGCTCACAAATAACAATGCTAGACACCAACACACGACATGGATCTTCTAGCAGCAGATCATGTCAGACATGAGAACATTCATGAGAGTTATGCAGAAGCACTTGCACAATCTCAAGATGTCTCAGAAGAACAAAAGTACATTTAGAATTGTATGAAAAGACTTTGTTCTTCAGTGTACTCCCTTGTAGAAGCTCAGATTGGGAAGAGGCTTGAATCCTTGAAGTCCCAACCGATGCTCTGCACTTTTGAACTTGGGGATCTTCCTTGAAATCTTCTCCAACGAATGCTCCTACTTGATCTGCTTCCTTGAGGCGCTTCAGATGCTTCTTCAACAATCAAACTCCAATTCTCACAGTCGAAATGATGAGAATTGGTCTTCAGAAGACACCAGGAGAGCAGAAGAGGGAGATGAACTCTTCTCGCCGCCAAAGGGAACTTTTCTGGAGGCTTAGAGAGTTCGTTGGGGTTTCCTTCTGATGGATGGCCAATTGGGGGCCTTTTATACCCAAAAGATTTCAAAGATACCCTTTAGGTACAAGGGCACACGATCCTAGGTTGATACACCATCGCCCTAGGCTGACACGTGGCAGACATCCAATTTAAGTTGCAATCTTTCCGTAGTGTGTCGACCTGCCCTGGTGGTGGTGTCGACACACTGTCCCAAATCTGAGAACAGGCTGTTCTGGGAACAAGGTCCAGTGTCGACCTGCTCTGATGCTGTGTCGACCTGCTGTCCCAATTCTGCAAACAGGCTGTTCTGGGAACTGAGTCCAGTGTCGACCTGCCCTGAGAGTGCGTCGACCTGAGTAGTCTAAATCCAGGAATCTGCAACTCGTGTCGACACACTCTTTGACTTGTGTCGACACAGTCTCAACAATTCTTCACCTTTTTGCCTTTGAATCTGGGTTGTTGTGTCGACACCATTGTGGGGTGTGTCGACACTTCTTTTGCAAAAAGTGTTTGTACCTGAAAATTAAACACATATATCATTAGTAAAATGTTTTATTATGAGTACAAATGATAAGTGTGCTTTGAAACATGCTTTTTGAATATGTAATTCAGGTGAAATGTGTTTATCATGTTTCAAATAATTTGCATTCAAATCACATTTGTCATCATCAAAATAGGAGGGAAAATGATATGAAATTACACTCAACCCAACAATCTCCCCTTTTTGATGATGGCAACATTAAATCCATATGACAATGAGGTTTTGATGAGATGTGATTTTAAGCAATTTTTGGTTATTCAATATTCTTATTTTGTTCATGTTCATGCTTGTCAAAGACCTTTAAATATAGCTCATTCACAATTGATGGTTGTACTAGAGAAGTACAATGTAACTTGAAGTAAGTTAGTTGCATAAAGAAGGTCAAGCAATTTGACAAGCACTCATTCATTCACATTCACATAAAGATTTTCAATCACATTGAAGACACAAATGAGAAATTCATTCAAGCTAAGCAAAATTTTCATTTCATTCAAGAGAACCATTACAATCATTCCAAAAGGATTACAATCATTTCTTGTTCTTTCTTTCTTCTTCTCCCCCTTTGACATCATCAAAGAATAAATACATTATGAAGAAGGTGGAGGAGGAGGAATGGGAAGTAAGATCTGCTCAATGTCTGACAGTCTTTTCTCCATGAAATTCAAGCTGGACTTGATTTGATCTTGAATGGTTGTGAGTTTTGTGTGCAAGTAGTGTTCCATTCTGTCTGAGTTTTCTATCAAAGTAGCTTGAATTCTGGCTAGATCAGCTGAAATGGGTTGTGATGATGAAGAAGATCTAGCTGACTAACCAGACCTTTGCATGATCTTGAATTCCTTTGTCAAATCAGAGATCTGGTTGTCAATATGTGCATTGAAGTTCCTCATGCTCTCCAAATCATCCACAAAATGAGCAAAAGACAGTCTAGTGCTGGTGATTTCATGTAGAGTCTGCTTTGTGTTGAACACATCATCTTGAGAGTTTGCTAAGATTCCCTTAAGAACCTGCTCCAGTTTTTCTTGATGTTCTTTGAGCTCAATTGAGGCATCTCCCAGTGTACCAATTAATCTATTGAACCTTTGAGCTGCATAGTCTGAGGCAGCTTTTTGTTCTATGAACTTGGCAGATACAGTGTTCTCCAATCTTTGAATCCTCAACTCAAATGTTTCTGACATGGTTTGAATGGAGGAGTTCAAGGTTTCAAATTTGTCATTTAGGAAGGAGAACAACTCTGGTGGAACAGAAGGTCCACCAGAGGATGTGGATGGTTGAAATGTGGGTTGTGGAGAGTCAGAGTGTATGGATGAGGGTTGAAACTGAGGTAAGAGTGGGGCATGAACTGGGATATCACCTTCAGTTGGGACTTGAGGCTGATCCTCATTCAAAGGAGGCTGATCCTCTTGACCTTGGGGCTGGTCCCCTTCAGCTGGAGGCTGTTCCTCTTGAGCTTGGGGCTGGTCCCCTTGATCTTGAGGCTGTTCCTCCTGAGCTTGGGGCTGGTCCCCTTGATCTTGAGGCTGTTCCTCTTGAGCATGAGGGGCCTCAACCACAACTGGCCCTCTCCTAACTTGATTGCCCTCCAGTCTAAATCCCATGAATTTCTGAATATTCTTAAAGGTATAGATGTTGGACTTAGGGATGGACTGGGATTTCTCATTCTCCAAGGGCACACCAAAGTGCTGGAACACTGAGGTCAGATGTGCAGCATATGGAAGAGATCTCTTGAGGTCTTTCTTGGTTGTTTCAGATATGATTTGATACATTATTACATGGAGGTTGATTTTGATGTCTTTTACCATGCAATATAGAATGAACCTCTGAATATCTGTTAGCCTGTCTCTTCCACCACCTTGAGGGGTAATGATTGTGGTCAGCATATGGTGGATGATCCTCAACACAGGGGGAAAGGAATTTTTGTTGAATTTGGTGACATAGGTCTGTTTGGGATCAGAGGCATCAGCAGGAAGGCCTGTCATGATGGTGTAGCTTCATGAAGATCAAATTCGAAATTGTGATAATCTGCCCCTTCATCTGGTACTTTGAAAATAGAGGCAGCTTTATCAGTTGGCATGTCAATGACTATGCCCTTAACCTTTGATTCATATCCTTCATCTGTGCATTTCAAGTTCTTGTAGAATTCCCTAACAAGTCTTGGATAGATGGTTTGAAACTCAGAAATAAAGAGTAACCAAGACTGAAAGGAGAAGTAGGTCTGAATTTCTGGAAATGCGTTTGCTAGCTGAATATCAAATAAATCCACTATGCTGGGCTTCAAGATTAACTTGGCTTCACTAATGGTGTCTTGAGACTTGGAAGACTCAGACGAAGATGAAGATGACTCTGTAGAATCTCCAGAAGAGGAGCCCGGATTCTCTGGTCTAGAAACCCTACCTCTGCCCGAAGAAGAGGGTCTACCTCTCTTGGCAGCTCGCTGAGGTGCAGAGGAGGACCCTGGTTGCTCTGCAGAGTCATTGCGCCTTTTGGTTCTTCTTTCAAGCTGAGGAACATCCTCCTCTGCCGGAACTGGCCTAGATGACGCCTGAGATCTTGCTCCACGGCGAGGACCCATTTTTCTCACCATGGTTGCAAGGACGGAGTGGAATCGGGATTTGATGATGGAGAAGAGAGATGATTGAGAAAGGGTTTTGATTGAGGGAGAAATGTGTGGGATTTCTTGCCGGAAATGAGAAGAAAAGCATCGTCGGGTCGACCTGATGCCTAAAAAGGGTTTGCAGTGGTGCAATACCCCGCAGGAACAACAAGGGCTTATCCGGAACCCACGATTTAAAAAGTTCTTGCAAGGGGTGCAGTGTCGACACTGGAAGAATGTAGTGTCGACCTGACCTAGGATGTGTGTCGACACGGGATAGGTTGTGTCGACCTGGCCTTTGAAGAAAATTTGACTTTTTGTGAGAAGAAAATTTGAGAATTCTGGGACTTCTTTAAAAAGATAACTAATGAGAGAAATAGTCATTTCAAGGATGTTTAAGAGACTTAAAAATTCATTTGTTATATTTTGCAAAAATTCATCACAATTCAAGTTTTAAACAATTTCCAATAGGATATTAACATTCAAAGACTTGAATCAATGAAATGATGATTTGAGGGATATAATATATCTAACAATCAATATATTCTACCATATTTCTCAACGTTAAAGAAATAAAGATATTCTCTAGACTAAATACAATTGCTTTGAAAATAAAACACAATCTTAAAGAACAACTTGATGATGAATGAAAATGATTCTTTCTAAACAAAACTCCATGAACATATATATTTTGTTTTTGTAACAAACTGTCAAATGATATAAATCTTTTTCACTCAAGTGCTAGTGCTTTTACACACCATAGTCCCTGGATACTTAAGATTTATTCATTGTCAAGTCTCAAAGGGGTAAATAATGACCTTTTGACATGAAAATATACGTTTTGTAGACGCCAATATTTCCAGTTACCTAGTCATTATCAAAAATATAACACATTTTTGCTGTATTTTGAATCTATTTTTGAATTTTTATCCCCTTTGAACAGAGATAACAGTAGTACCTCATGACATGCATGGCACTTCATTCATTGTGAAGGTGTGCAGTTTCTCAGCACAAATGTCATTGCTCTGTTGAATTTTCAAAAATTTTGAGAGTTTTGTAAGATAGAAATCAATTTTATCCAACATCAGTTGCAAACAAAGAGATGTTTTAATTTCAAGACACAAGTTGTGTTCAATCTTGGAAGATTTCTGAGTTTCTGTGGGTTGAAAAATATAGTTGATAATTGATTAGTAAAAAATATGATAGATCACTCAAAGGATCATTTGGAGACTCTAGACATCTGAATGATGATATCATTCAGGAAATTGATGAAATGCAAGAAAAGTTATGAATTTTGCAAAAGTCATGACTTGTGAATTTTTGAGCTCCCCTTGAGATGATGATTTCAATCATTTTCTATCAAAATAAAGATATGCAAAATTTTGAAATCAAGAAAGATTCTCTTTAAACAATAAAGGCTCCCCTCAACAATTGCATATTCATTTCTTAGTACTTGGCGGAGACATATACTCTCGCATAGTGAAAGTGTCCAGACAAGCATAATTCAAGTACCAAGAAATTTCAACACAATAAGAGTTGAAGAATTTATTATCCAGTGGAATTGAGAGAGATATGGACATATGACTGAAGGAAGCAAAGGGTTATGATATGAAAAGAACTCCCCCTTAAACAGTGCATAACACTCAACCCAACCTTAAGGGGAGATCAAGAATGTGACATTTACAAAGACCAAGTTCTCTCCTCAAGGATGAAAACCTGTTTTCAGGAAGGGGTTTAGTGAAAATGTCTGCAACTTGTTTTTCAGTTTCAATGAAATGGAGTTCAAAGGACTTCTTTGCAACCTCATCTCTCAAGAATGATGCCTAATTTCAATATGCTTGGTTCTAGAATACTGAATGGGTTTTTAGACAGATTTATTGCACTGTATTATCACATAGAATGGGTACACAACCTAAATCTTGGTTGTAATCGAGAAGTTGATGTTTCACCCAAAGAATTTGGGTTCCACACCTGCCAGCAGCAACATACTCAGCCTCTACAGTTGACGGAGCAACTGATGTTGCTTCTTAGAAGCCCAAGAAATTAGGCACCCACCTAAGTATAAACACAAGCCACTAGTCTCTTTCTATAATTTACAACCAGCATAATCAGCATCACAATGGCAATCAAATCTAACTTGCAATTAGCAGGATACCAAATTCCTAAATCACATGTTCCAACAAGATATTTGAAAATTCTTTTAACAGCTAACATGTGACTTTCCTTAGGATTAGACTGAAATCTAGCACATAAACACACACTAAACTAAATATCTGGTCTAGAAGTTGTAAGATAGAGTAGGGAGCCAATCATACCTCTGTAAGTCTTTGGGTCTCTGACTTACCATTTGAGTCTTCTTCTAGCTTAGCATTTATAGCAATAGGTGTGCTTGAATGCTTGAGGTTCTGAAAGTCAAACCTTTTGAGAAGTGACAAAGTTTGATCAACAGTTCCTCTGGAGTATCCTTTTTCAAGCAAAAAGGTACTCAACGGTCATACCAAGCTCTTGGAGCTTGCTTAAGACCATAGAGAGCCTTATGAGCTTGAAAACATGGTTAGGATATTTTTCATTTTCAAATCCAGGAGGTTGTTCAACAAAAACATTTTCCTTATATATCCATTTAAAAAAGCACTTTTGACATCCATTTGATAAACTTTGAAATTCATGGAGGATGCAAAAGTAAGGAAAATTCTAACTGCTTCTAGTCTAGCTACAGGGGCATATGATTCTTCAAAATCAATTCCAAATTCTTGATTGTACCCCTTTGCAACTAGCCTAGCTTTATTTCTAATTACTGACCAGATTCATTCAATTTGTTTCTAAAAACCCATCTAGTGTCAATGACTGTTTGGTCACTAGGTCTAGGTTCTAATTCCCATACTTGATTTCTTTCAAATTGATGAAGTTATCATGCATGACATTAATCCAATCTGAACTTGACAGGGCTTCATCAATTGACTTTGGTTCAATTTGGGAAATTAGAGCTAGTAGGTCTTCTTCAATGTCATGCAAGAATGATGATCTAGTCCTTACTCTATCATGTACATTGCCAACCACATTATCTAATGGGTGATCTCTTAAAAACCTATGTTCAGAAATTACCTGTTCAGAAGTACCCACTTCTGGGACAATGTTACCTGAGCCACTTGGAGATGGTGTGTTCAGGTTCTCTTCAATGTTTTCAAACTCGTCAACAGTTGGTGAAGAGTCCTCAATAAATTCATCCTCTTCAGTGTCTTGACTTTGCCTGCAAGATTTAGAATTGTTAGTTGAAAAGGAATTTTCATCAAAGATAACATGTGGAGATTCTTCAACAGTTTTAGTTTTAAGAATGTACACTTTGAAAGCCCTTGACACCTCAGAATAGCCAAGGAAGATAGCTTCCTGACTTTTAGCATCAAATTTGTCAAGGTTTTCTTTGTTATTGTTGTGTACATAACATTTGCACCCAAAGGTTTTAAAAAGAAACAGTTGGCTTTTGTTTTTCAATAATTCATAGGGGGTTTTCTGATTTTTGGTCTGACCAATGCTCTATTGAGTATGTGATTGGCTGTGTGACAGCTTCAGCCCATAAGGATTTGGGCAAGTTACTCTCAAGTAGCATGGTTCTAGCCATTTCCACAAGAGTTCTGTTCTTTCTTTCCACAACTCCATTTTGTTCTGGAGTTCTTGGTGAAGAAAACTTGTGGAATATTTGAAATTTAGCACAAAAATTAGAAAAAGGATGTGTTCTCAAATTCACCCCCATGATCTGTCAAAATATTTTGATTTTATATGGATAAGTGGTTAAGACAGTGGTACAGAAATTCCTGAATTCAAGACAAGTATCACTTTTGTGGGACAGAAAAATAACCTAAGTAAATCTAGTAATATCATCAATGATTACAAACCCATATCTTTTGCCACTTAGACTTAGAATTCTTGTAGGGCCAAAAAGGTCCATGTGAAGTAATTCTAGTGGCCTAGATGTGAGTACCTCATTGAAGTTTTTAAAGTATTTTCTTGTTTGTTTTCCTTTAGAACAGATCCCACAGACTTGATTTTCAACATTAGAGAAGGATTCAGGAAGCCCCTTAACCAAATTCAATCTTAACAACTTATTCATTGTTCTGAAACTTGCATGGCCAAGTCTTTTGTGCCAAGTCCATGCAATTTCATCTTTATTAGCAACAAAGCAAAGATTTTCAGAAAAGTTTTATTTAGGTTAATCATGTAGACATTGTTTTCCCTTTTTCCAAAGAATTTGATTTTTCTCGATCTCCCTCATCAACTCTCTGCTAGCAACGGATCGCTCTCCCCTTAAAAGAGGGTGGGGTCATCCTCTTGAACCGCTCCAAATGGAAGGTCCACCATGGTCCTGAGCTGGGGCCTGAGCTGCTACATATACAACAAAACAATATATAATAAACACAATAGCATACAATTCAATTAGCAGACTACTTGGTTATTTTATTATTACCTGGGCCTCCAATGGGCCTGAAGTGCTGCCTGAGTGTGTGCCTGAGTCTGCATGGCCTGCACCAGACCTTGCATGAACACTCCATAGTCCACAGGCGGCGGTGGGGGAAGCACAGGGCCTCGTGGTGCTGGGCCTGTTGCTCCGCCTGACCATCACGTCTCTGCTCATCGTCGCGAGCTGGCGCACCTCCACGTCGTCCACGGGAAGCCATGGCTGTCATAAAATTTCAGCCACCATTAGAGTTAGGTTACTAAGTTTTCTATCCATTTTCTTATCTATTTTCCATTCATTATTAGTCATTTCTACCCATGTGGACAATCTATAAGGATTTAGCATGCAATGAGGATGATGATTCATGTATATTTATGTAAGATCTCAATCGGTTGCTCTGATACCACTCTCTGTGACGGCCCTCATTATACGGTACGGTCATACGACCCACGTCGATATAGCGAGTGCTGCCACAGTGGGACATTTACCCAACACTATCACATGATTGAGATATACACAAATATAGATACAGAGTCGCGGAAGTAAAGGACTAACAGTCATCACATTCCATCATCCACATTTATCATACATGATCCATATAGCAAAATAAAAGACTAAACTTTCATAATTGAAATTAAACCAAGCTACATTGTCCACAAATTAAGTTCTACATTTAATACATAGTTGTCTACAATTACATAATGATAATCCTAATACAAGCTACAATTCACGTACTATGAAACAAAAAGGGCACAGTGTCAACTCACCAGCTAATCTCCACGCTCGGAGTCGCTCTCCACTGCACCTCCAAGGTGTGTCACCAACTACACTGTACGCCGAAGCAAGGAGTGAGTCTAAAAGACTCAGCAAGTAGCTCCATACACATCATTCATGCATACATCATAGTAGGGTTTACTATTTCTATTTGCAAGGCAACATATAGCATGCTTGAAATTTATGAGAGACAACCTATCATGGTATTTCTACAAAATCAAAACACATGGTCATGGTTAAAATGTTTCAATTAACACTTCCTATCACATGCTTTCTACTCATTTAATCCCATGAAGACTACACTTCCGATTTGACTATAACATGATAGCAATTTATATGGGATTAGAAATATCATAGCATGAATTAACGTATCATTTCTAACACATTTACTTCACATGGTTACACATTCCCATATTTCACATGGTTCATTTTTCAAGCATTTCACATGTACACATGTTACATTCTAACATAAAGGGTTCACATGGTTTCTTATTTCACATTTGCATGTTCACATATACACAATTTACACATGTTCACATATACACATTTCACAATTTATTTGCCGTGACACATAGTCCAAACCACCACTAGAAGGACACATCACATAACATAACACATAGCACATCATAGGCAATACAGTTGACTCTTGCACTGCGCAGACGGGAGAACACGTCTCCACCCTAACCAGTGGTACTTGTCCACCTCCAGGATTTCATCCTAATGCCCTTAGGATATCTTAACACATGAACCTTCTCATGGGGACTTTTCCATGATATAGTTCCACAGCCCTCTATGGAAGCAGTGTCACACACGGCACATTTACACATTACACATTCCGATTAACACACGTTTCACATATGATTTTCACACTTTCTTGTTTATGCACATGGTTCAGTTCATCCCTATCATGATGCTACTAATAACAGAAATCAAGCATTTAGTAGCTCTCATGGATAATTGGAACATACATCATTTAACCTTAATCACGGTACATGTATTCATACATTTTTACAAGAAAATCTCATAATGTAGGCTACTGTTATCAAATTTCCTGAACATTTTACCACATGCTTTTTTCGGGTATAATAACAGACATACAAATTTCACATTTTTCTGAATTTACATGCATTATAGAAATTAAAACACTCAGTTCATGCCATTCTTAACTAAGTCAACATAGAGCATGACTGGAATTCAGATTTGATCATGCACAGTCATGAACCACACATACATATTGGCACAGAAATTTTCCTGAATTTATTTCCCAACACATGATTTACTAGAATTTTCACAAGGTCTACACATGCTTTCCATTTCTCATTGTAGAAATTATAAGAATTCACATGGAGATGGGAAAATTCCCAAATTTGCAGGGCATAGACTGATACATACAAACATGGTTCATAAAATTCTACAGCATTTAATTCCTCCGAAATCATGGGAAACAAGATTAACCAAGCATAACCTCTTCTACACATGCTTTTCAACAATTCTAATAAATTATGCCATCTACAGAAAAATACAGGAAATTCCACACACATCACATTACCTATTTTACATAACATAAAATTTACATTATATCCTCATGCGTAGAAATCCGGAAATTAAAGATATAGGGCAGAACAGTTTACTGTTCTGTCAAGAAGAACTAAACGGCATACTGTGGTCGTTTACAAGAGTTGGCGGCCACATCGTTGGCCGCTGACTCAAGATCTCAACGTCCATGGGGCTTGCCGTCAAGTTCGGACCTGTGTAAAAACACAGTCGAGCTCTGAAAAATGGTGAATGCAGGGGATCCAGGACACGAGGAAAATCTGTAAAATGGTAAAAAGCCTCCTAGACACATACATGGACAATGTGGAAGGGGTACTTGCCTTTGGAAAAAACTCCTAAAGGGATCAAATCAGTTGGAGAAGCTCTCCTTGGGCAGTCCCAAGAAGCCTCCAAGACGCCTCCACTCGGCTTCTGTGATGCTCCCCTCTGAAATCCAGGGCCGGGGATGTGTAGTGGTTATGTTGTCCTCCTCCTTGTCGAAGTAGATCCTCAGAAGAAGCCTGGATCGTCGGATCAAAGCCCTCAAACTTCAGGTTTCTCACAGGGGCTCTAGGGTTTTTCCATCCTCTTCTCACCTTTTGCAAATGTGAAAGTGGGAAGTGGGGAGAGGCCAACTCGGGTTCAAGAAGTAGGGAAGGCTCTCACCCACTCACCATGCCTATCTGACAGTTTTGGAGCGTTGGGGACATCCCCCAATGGTTGCCATGCCTGTTTCAGAAGACAGCAGCTTGCTGCGCAGCAGGGCAGAGAAGTTGAGTCCAGATCGCTGGACGCCGGAGTGAGTGTTGGCGTCCATGGTTGGACGTTGACACCACCTCAGCGGCCAGGGGTTGACGCCAATAAGGCCTTCGGCCAGAACCCTAATTATGCAGAAAACCATGCACACTAAGCTTCTATACATGCAATATGTAGATGGTATTATATTCATACTAACACCATGCAATACATACCTTATTTACGTTTAATATAAACACATGTACACGAATTATATATTTTAATACCTACGTAAGTACGTACATCATACACAAGCACAATGTACACACATAAATACGAAAGAAATATACGGAAATTCGAGGGTCTACCATGGATTTGTTGGTACATCCAAAGGTTTGGATGAAAGAATTGAGGATGATACCAACAGGGTTGTCATACCATTGGCTCCAGGGATTGGTCCATTCATCTTGAAATGCTTTCTTGGAGGTCCAAGGTTCTTTATAACTGATTTCCTTTGTCTTTTCTTGTTTTTCAAATCTTTATTTGAGTTGTTTGAAGCTTTGATGTTGATCAGGTCGACCTCTCCATGACTGGTGTCGACATAGCAACCACAGAAGTCTTTCTTGTGGACTGGTGTCGACCTGTCAGAAGACTGTGTCGATCTGGTTGTCTTCTTTTATTTTTGAGTTTTTTATTTGTTTTGTATTTGTTTGATGTTTTGTCTGTGTTTGCTTGATTTCTATGTTCTCAAGATTAGGACCTTTGACAAATTTAATTAATGGTGCTTTGCCCTTTTTCTCACCAGATTTGTCTTTCTTTGGTTTTTGTTTGTTGAATCCTAATCCATGAGAGGTTGTTGTCATATTGTTCTAGAAATGCCTCCAAGTTGTCTTTACCTTTTGTGAAGGTTTGGATAACTTCATCCCTTCTTTTAGCTGGTTTTGAAGAGTTTTAATTTCTTCAATTTTTGTTGTTTTCTTGTTTTTCCATTTCCAGCTTTTCAGATAAGTCTTTGAATTCTTGGGTGGCCTTTTGAGAGGCAAGCTTCAGATCATCAATTAGATTCATGGGATTTTCTTTTTCTTCATTTAATTCTGTTATCTCATTTTATAGCTCACAAGTTCTGTTGTTTGAAGATTGGTTATGATAAAGGTTTTCAATTTTCTGTTTGATGTGTTTGTTTTCTTTTCTCATTTCAGAATATTTTTCAACTAGTTCTGCATACACATCCTGCCAATCTTCAACAGTGAAATCTTCAAAAGAGGTGCTTACCTTTTCTTCAGAATTGTGGCCATGAAGCAGATTTCCTCACTCTCAGAGCTTGAGGATTTTTTGTCTTCTTCTTCTTCACTTGAATCTTCATCAGACCAAGTGGCTACCATGGCCTTTGGCTTCTTGAACTTCTGAAATTTCTTGTTCTTTTCTTTCTTGTTCTCAGGACACTCTCCTTTCATGTGTCCTGGCTTATTACACCTGTAACAAATGACAGTTTCGTCAGTTTTTTGATTCTTGTTAAAATTAGAAGAGGAAGTGTTTCTTTTACCTGAGGAAAACTTCTTTTTCCCAGACATTTTTCCTTTTCTATATTTCAAGAATTTTCTGAATTCCCTGGTCATGAGGGCAATTTCATCCTCATTGACTCAGACTCCTCAGAACTTGTCTTTTCTTGACTTTTGTCTTTGTTACTTGAAGAGGCCTTAAGTGCCTTTGGCTTGGTCTTAATTATGTGTTCTTCATTTCTTTTCAAATTGATTTCATATGTCATTAAGGATCCTATCAATCATCCAAAGACATTTTGGACAAATCTTTAGAATCTTCAATGATAGTGGCCTTTGTGTGCCAAATTGAAGAAAGTGAACGTAAGATTTCCTTACCAAGTCTGCATCTGTGTAATCCTTACCTAAGGATTTGAGTCCATTGACAATAACCATGAACCTGGAAAACATTTCAGAAATTGTTTATTAGACTTCATCATAAACAATTCATATTCTGAAACAAGAATATTTTCCTTAGTTCCTTTACTTGTGATGTTCCCTCATAAAGTAATTCGAGTTTATCCCACATCTCTTTGGCAGATTTGCACATTGAGATTCTCGAATACTCTTTGGGATGAACAGCACATTGAATCATGTTCATGGCACTATAATTCAATGTGGATTTTATATTTGTTCCCTAGTCTAGGTTTCTTCCTCTCCCTGGTTTTCATAGGGACCAACCTCAACCACTTTCCAAATTTCATAGTTCTGGGCTCTTAGAAAGACTTGCATTCTATTTTTCCAGTATGAATAGTCCGTTCCATTAAAGAATGGTGGCCTATTTATGGAATGCCCCTCAGCTATGAAACCTTTGGAATCCATTGAGTTAAAAAGAAAGCACAGAAAGAATACTTAGCAAACAAGCAAACAATCAAGCAATCAGACACACAATACTCAAAAACTGCTCAAATCAAATCAGATCAAGTATAAACCTGCTCTGATACCAATTGAAGGATTGAGGAAAAGGTGTGGATAAGATCTAGAAGGGGGGGATGAATAGATCTATGCCACTTTCTGCGGAAGCTTAAGCAATTTAAAATACTTTTAGAATCAGAGGCAATTTTCACAGTGAAAGAACACAGATCTGATGAGATGTTAAGTGAGTTGATAAAATAGATATGAAAACCAGTTGATTAAGTGAATCTTGATCGATCCTATGCAAGCATCTAACAGATGATAGAATCAAACCACAAGTAGACAAGTGCACAGAGATTTTAGGTGGTTCGGAAATCACCCATGTGATTCCTACATCCACCCCTCACACCCAGTGAGGATTCACTAAACAACTTGGGTAACACACCCACTGGAGCCAGACAACTCCAACACTTGAGTTTACAACTCACACACCTCTAGAGCAAGACTACTCTAGATCCCTGAGCAAGACTGCTCAACAACCACTTGAGTTTGACAACTCAAACTGAGCACGATGGCTCACAAATAACAATGCTAGACACCAACACACGACATGGATCTTCTAGCAGCAGATCATGTCAGACATGAGAACATTCATGAGAGTTATGCAGAAGCACTTGCACAATCTCAAGATGTCTCAGAAGAACAAAAGTACATTTAGAATTGTATGAAAAGACTTTGTTCTTCAGTGTACTTCCTTGTAGAAGCTCAGATTGGGAAGAGGCTTGAATCCTTGAAGTCCCAGCCGATGCTCTGCACTTTTGAACTTGGGGATCTTCCTTGAAATCTTCTCCAACGAATGCTCCTACTTGATCTGCTTCCTTGAGGCGCTTCAGATGCTTCTTCAACAATCAAACTCCAATTCTCACAGTCGAAATGATGAGAATTGGTCTTCAGAAGACACCAGGAGAGCAGAAGAGGGAGATGAACTCTTCTCGCCGCCAAAGGGAACTTTTCTGGAGGCTTGGAGAGTTCGTTGGGGTCTCCTTCTGATGGATGGCAAATTGGGGGCCTTTTATACCCAAAAGATTCCAAAGATACCCTTTATGTACAAGGGCACACGATCCTAGGTTGATACACCATCGTCCTAGGCTGACACGTGGCAGACATCCAATTTAAGTTGCAATCTTTCCGTAGTGTGTCGACTTGCCCTGGTGGTGGTGTCGACACACTGTCCCAAATCTGAGAACAGGTTGTTCTGGGAACAAGGTCCAGTGTCGACCTTCTCTGATGCTGTGTCGACCTGCTGTCCCAATTCTGCAAACAGGCTGTTCTGGGAACTGAGTCCAGTGTCGACCTACCCTGAGAGTGCGTCGACCTGAGTAGTCTAAATCCAGGAATCTGCAACTCGTGTTGACACACTCCTTAACTTGTGTCGACACAGTCTCAACAATTCTTCACCTTTTTGCCTTTGAATCTGGGTTGTTGTGTCGACACCATTGTGGGGTGTGTCGACACTTCTTTTCAAAAAGTGTTTGTACCTGAAAATTAAACACATATATCATTAGTAAAATGTTTTATTATGAGTACAAATGATAAGTGTGCTTTGAAACATGCTTTTTGAATATGTAATTCAGGTGAAGAGAAGACGGGAGCATGGATTTTGTCACCATGAAGTTGGCATTTAGTACAGTGACGAACAAAGTGAGTGCAATCTTCTTCCATGGTAGGCCATTAATAGTGTCTTAGCAACTTTTGGGCAATTGCTCTACCATTGACATGGCCACCACATTCACTAGAGTGAGCGGCTTCAATAATACTTTGGGATTCAATCTCATCAAGGCAACAAAGATAGACCCCACTAAGGGATTTCTTGTGGAGAATGCCACCTATAAGCTTGTAACGTTCAGAGACGCGGCGAATGGTCCGTCTATCAGAAGAGGTAGCATAATCCAGGAAGGATCCATCTTTGAGATAGTTTTCAATGTAAAAGTACCAAGGATGGCCATCATCAAGATCGATTTCTGGCTCTTTTGAGAGTGCATAGACTCGAAGGGAGGGAGACTTGAGTTGAGAGAAGCATGGATCAGCATGAGAAGGGAACTTCAATCTTTATACAGAGATGGTTTCGGAGGATCTCCCTAGCGGGATAGGGATAGAAGAACTAGGGAGGCAAGTGAATCTGCTAGAATGTTTTGAGCCCTAGGAGTGTGAACTAGAGTGAGCTTCCTAAATTGCCGGATTACTCTTCCTACTAAATCCTGGTAAGGTTTGAACTTGGGATCCCGGGTCTGGTACTTGCTAAGGGACTGTCGGAGTATCAATTGCGGATCTTTAATAATCCTTAACTCCGAGAAACAGTGCCATTTTCAGCCCAACTAGGAGTGCCTCATACTCGACCACATTGTTCGTGGCAGGGAAGGTTAGTTGGTAGACGTGCAGAATGACTACCCCTTCCGGTGAGAGGAGGACTGCCCCTATTCCACTCCCTTTGGAATTGAGAGCTCCATCGAAGTAAAGTATCCATGAAGGTTCAACATCAACAATGGCTCCTAACTCTTCATCCGAAAAGCTTTCATCGACCGGAGAACATAAAGGTAAGGGGTGGTGGGCCAAATGTTCGGCAATGGCATGCCCCTAGATTGACTTTTGATTGACGTAGGTGATGTCAAACTGGTTAACGAAACTTTGCCACCTCATCAACCGTTCAGTCAGGACGGGCTTCTCAAGCAAGTACCGAATTGGGTCCATTCGCGCCAGAAGCTTCACCTCATGAGCTAGGAAATAATGCTTCAACTTCTGGGCAACCCAGACGACGGTCGCACAGGTCCTTTCCATAGCAGTGAATTTTTTCTCGGCTTCATTAAACAATTTGGATAGGTAATACACCGCTCTCTCCTTCTTCTCGTCGTCATATTGGGCCAAGACTGCCTCAGTGGAATTTTCAGTGGTTGACACATAGAGTAATAAAGGCCGACCTGGGACTGGAGGAGCGTGAATAGGGGATTGAAAAGATAACTTTTCAATTCTTCGAAGGCCTTTTGACACTTATCATTCCAATCAAACTTAGCTTCTCCTCTAAGCATCTCATAGAAGGGCTTGCAACAGATTGAATGTTGAGAAATGAATCTCCTAATAAACTGAAGTTTGCCAATTAGCCCTCTAACTTCCATGATGTTCCTAGGAGGAGGCATGTCGATTATTGCTTTGGCCTTGTTAGGATCAATCTCAATTCCCCTCTTGCTAACTATGAACACAAGCAACTTCTCTGAGGAAACTCCGAAAACACACTTCTTGGGGTTCATTTTGAGCTTATGTTCTCTAGACCGTTGGAGAACTGCCCGGAGGACCTCAGCATGGCCATGTCGAGACCTAGATTTAACCAAGAAATCGTCAACATAGACCTTCATGTTTACATGCATCATGTCATGAAAGATTTCCATCGTCTCCCTTTGATAGGTTGCTCCTGCATTTTTCAAACCGAAGTGCATCACAATATAACAATAGGTCCCCCAAGGTGTGGTGAAAGAAGTTTTCTCCTGGTCTTCCTCCGCCAGACGGATCTGGTTATACCTAGAGAAATCATCCATAAATGACAACATCTCAAAACCGGCAGTATTGTCCACTAGGACATCTATGTGGGGGAGAGGAAAATCGTCCTTAGGGCAAGCACGATTAGGGTCACGAAAATCTATGCAGATCCTAACCTTACCGTCCTTCTTCATCACCGAGACGATGTTAGCTACCCATTGTGGATAAAGCACAACCCTAATGAATGTGGCCTTGTGCAACTTATCAACCTCCTCCTTGATCTTGAGTGCAAGCTTGGGGTGTAGCCTCAGCTTTTGTTTGATGGCTTTTGCATCGACTTTTAAGACTAAATGGTACTCGACCAAAGAGGTATCAAGCCCTGGCATGTCCTCATAGGACCAAGCAAAACCATCGGAAAAATCTTTGAGGATGGCTACAATGGCTTCTTCTTTTTCTACACTCAAGTCGGCACTAATCAAAACTACCTTCGGAGATTCTTTGGTGCCAAGGTTGATCTCTTTGGTTGGCTCATCCGCAGCCATGGTTGGCTCGTCAAATCTCTTCGTGCCATCCACATAGGAGCTCACTGGGTCCTCTTCTTCCGACCCGAGATCTCCCGTCTTATCTTTCTCATCGAAATCTAGCAGATAGACCCCTAAACCATCATCTACAAAATTGCCCTCTTCAAAATCTGACTCTACAAGTGCAGGTTCCTCAAGAAACTCCAGGACTGACTTAACTTTACACACCTCTCAGCCAAAGCCAAAACATATCGGGTAAGAACTTGCCTACCCTTTTCCTTATGAATGCGTGGCTGAGAGGGACCAGACTGATGATCAGTTTGTCCCCATGTAATTTAATTAATTACACACTTATTTTTTGGTGATTAACAAAACCCTATCAAAAATTACTAACATATATTCCATAAGTCTTGAGCACAGGGAATATTACAAGAAAAACAAGCCAACAAGCCAATTTGGTAAGTATTACCTTTCTGAAGCATTATTAATTTCAATTCTGATGTTTCTCTAACTCCACATCGACTTCTATTGTAAATCACAACGATTTTCTATGTCTACAACGATTTCAACATAACGATTTGATAAGTTCCTTAACGATTCCTTCATAGACTAAAATGTCGTCTGGTTTAACAAAAGATATCGTTTCCACAACGATTTGCTCATCGCAACGATTCCTTAAGTCGTCACAACGATTTGCTCATCGCATCGATTTCTTTAGTCATCGTAACGACTTGCTTTCGTAACGATTTCTTTAGTTATCGTAACGACTTGCTTTCGTAACGATTCATTTAGTCATCATAACGATTTGCTTGTCATATCGATTTCTTTAGTGATCATAACGATTTTCTTGTCATATCGATTTCTTTAGTGATCATAACGATTTGCTTGTCACATCGATTTCTTTAGTGATCATAAAGATTTGCTTGTCATAACGATTTGCTTGTCACAATGACTTCTTTAGTAATCATAACAATTTGCTTTGCACAACGATTTCTTAAGTGTTCATAACGATTTCCTTAATGAACACAACGATTTGTCTTCTACAACGATTTCTTTATTGATCACAACGATTTTCGTGTAACTCATAACAATTTGATTATATCGTCTTGATCATAACGATTCTATTGTAGAAACATAACGATTTGATGCTAAGTTACAACGATTTGGCGGTTAGTGCATAACGATTTCATAAGTCATGAATGCATCGATTTTATGTTTATAACGACTTGATATTTAACAGCATGGAATAGTCAAAGTCTTCGCACATATCTTTCTGACATCTGTGCATTTAATTAACACTGAAGGTATCTCTGCCTGCATGCAAACGATATCATCCATTATCGTTCTTACTCTGTATGCATCTTTTAGAACAACAAAATAGCATTACTACTTTGGTGAATACTCACACCAACGATGTCTGACAAAAAGAGACTGCCTAGCTGTGTACTGTTTTAGCATTTAATATATGCAGGTCTCTGACAACCATTCGTCATACAACGTTGGACATTGTAGTAGCCAAAGGACAGTCCAGAAGATCCTATCTCTTTGCATGCACAAATGGATAAAAGACTGTTGACTGGAAGCTTCCAAGTGCCACTGAGTCTAACGTCCACCAAAAGCTAGAGGAAACAGATACTTCAACGTTCAGATTTCAAATTGAAGCTATATATTGAAGAAAGAAGCTTCAGAATAAAAATATATAGACAGAGAATGATAGTCATAGAAATCACTCTGATCATCAAGTCTTCTGCGAGTTCTCAAGAAAGAGCCAAGCCTCATTCCATTAGATTAGCTCATTGCTCTCTGCATTGTTTGTAGATTTTCGAGAGAGCTTGTTTGGTTCTGAGAGTGAGCTTGTGTTAGTAGATCTCATTTCTCTCAGTCCCTAGCTTCAGATCTTGGCTTGTCAAAGCTTGATCTAGGTGCTTAATCTCCTGCTTTCTTGCTTCTGTGCTTGTACCCTTCGTGTGTGAAGGAAGACCTGGTGGTATCTAGGGTGTGTGTGTGCCCTTCTAGTGTGAAGGAAGACCTGGTGGGGTATCCAAGGGTTGTTCCTCTTCAGGCTGTGAAGAGAAGACCAGCTGAGCTGGGTGTTGTAGTGTCCATAGGGGGACTGTACCCTAGTTATTAAAATCCTGAGTTGTTGCTCAGGGACTGGACGTAGGACTCCTGTGGAAAGGAGGTCCGAACCAGGATACATGTGGTGTTGTGTGATTGTCCTCTTGTGTTTGTTGTTTTTCTTTACTAACACTAACAATCTTCAAAGTGTATTTCTTTGTGAATGTTTTTAGTGAACAAGTTTTAATTGATAAATTTCAAAAGACCCATTCACCCCCCCCCCCTTCTGGGCTACCTAACTAGGCAACAAGTGGTATCAGAGCAAGTCTCTTCGACAAAGAAGAAGATCTAACGATCTGAAGAGTAAAGATCCATGGCAGCCCAAAGTCACAATGAAGGTCAGTCTGTCAACCGACCACCATTGTTCTATGGAGAAGACTATGCTTACTGGAAAATAAGAATGGAGTATTTTCTACATGGTAATGACTACCAAATATGGTCCATAGTTGAAGAAGGCGATCTCCTAGTCACCAACGAAAAGGCAAAGTGGACCGATGATGACAGGAAGAAGATTTCTTTAAACTGTAAGGCTAAAAGCATTCTGTGCTGTGCTCTCAGCAAGAAAGAATTCAATAGAGTATCAGCCTGCAAATCCGCAATGGAGATGTGGGAAAAATTGAGAATCACTTATGAAGGCACGGACAAGGTTAAGGAAACCAGAATAGATATTCTGGTAACTCAATATGAGAGATTCCAGATGTAGCCAGGAGAGACCATAACTCAAATGTTCAGTAGATTCACAGACATTACAAATGGATTAGTAGGACTTGAGAAGACGTATGAGATTGGAGATATGGTCAGAAAAATCCTTAGATCTCTTCCATCTACATGGACTCCCAAGGTAACCGTCGTTGAGGAAGCTAATGATCTAAAGAGGATGTCTTTGGAAAAGCTCATTGGGTCCCTTATGGCCTATGAGATAAATATGGAAAGAATAGGAGAGTCCTCAAGTAGAAAGAAACATTCAAATGCTCTTAAAGCAGAAGAAGACAGATCAGATGAGTCATCAGCCGAAGATGAAAGCTCAAATGATTGCGATGATGAAGAAGCCATGCTATCAAGAAGACTGTAGCACATTCTAGCCAAGAAGAAGAAGTTCCAATCTGGTAGAAGACACTTCAAGAAAAATAAGGACTTCAAGAAACCAGATGGAAAGGATCAGAAAAAGGGCAATCCCATATGCTACGAGTGCAAAAAGCCAGGACATATCAAAGCAGAATGTCCAAAGTTCAAGAAGCCTGAATTCAGAAAGAGAGAAAGCTCCAAGAAATTCAGGAGGCATAAGAAAAAGGTTATGGCAGCAGCATGGAGCAACAGCAGCGACTCAGACAGTGAGTCTAGCTCAAACAGTGAAGAAGAAGAAGCTAACTTGGCTTTTATGGTAAACACTGAAGAGAAGGTAACTTCTGATTCATCCTTTGATTCTTGCAATAATTCTGATTCTGATAATCTAGAAGAAGCTTTCAACAAATTATACTGTAAATATAGAGAAGTAACAAAACTGTTAAAAGTTAGTAAGAAAAATACTACATGTTTAGAAAATACTAATTCAGATCTAAAAACAGAAAACGAAGAATTAGAAAAACAAATAACTGAACTTAAAAGAAGAAATGAACTATTATGTGAAGATCTAAAAGATAAAAATAAACAAATAATCAGATTAGAAAAACAAGAGAGTTCAGATGAACTGAGAAAAGAAATTAAAACTTTAAATGAAGAAAATGACAAACTATCAAGCACATTGGAGAAACTTACAAATGGTAAAAACTCCTTAATATTAAAAGGTGCTAGTCGTTCAAGTAAGAAGAAACATGGTTTAGGCTATACACCACCAGAAAACGAAGAAACAATAATTCATCCTAAAATATATCCAATTCCAAAATTCATACTTGAACAAGACATAGAATACAAAACTAATTTTAAATTTATTGAAAAGGTAACTAAAACATCCTACTGTAGCCACTGTAATAAGTTAGGACATATAAAAATAACATGTCCAACTAGACATAAAAAATGGATAATTAAAAGGAAATTGTTGACACTAACCAACAAGGACCCAAAAGAACTTGGGTACCTAAAACTTAATGTCTCCTTTTCAGGGAAACCTTCGAGCATCAAAGTGGTACCTGGACAGCGGATGCTCAAGGCACATGTCAGGGAACAAGAAGCTATTCACTCATCTCCAAGCTGAAGAAGGAACAGTCACCTATGGAGATAATGGAAAAGGAACAGTGATAGGCAGTGGTTCTGTGAGCAACAAAGGGAAAACAATTATTGAAGATGTACTGTATGTCAAAGGGCTAAAGCACAACCTCATAAGCATTAGCCAGCTTTGTGACAAAGGTCATCAGATCAAGTTCCAAGAGTCCAAGTGCAGTATCCTGAAGGATGGAGCAGTAATCTTCGAAGCTAACAGAAAAAAGAACATGTATGGGCTCTATCTTGAAGAACTCAAGGATCAAGACATTTGTTTAGCGGCAAGCAAAGAGCAGTCAACTGAACTGTGGCACAGAAGATTGGGTCACTGCAGTTTGGATGGCATGAACAAGCTCAGAAAGAGAAGTCTTGTGGAAGGTCTGCCAAAGGTCAGCTATAAATTGGATGGTATCTGCAGACCGTGTGCAAAAGGGAAGCACACTAAGAGTTCCTTCAAGTCAAAATATGTGGTAACCACCTCTAAACCCTTAGAACTCCTTCACATGGATTTATTCGGGCCAATGAGGACCACTAGTCTTGGAGGAAACAATTTTGGATTTGTTATTGTGGATGATTATTCCAGATTCACATGGGTTTCCTTCTTGGAGCATAAAGATGACACCTTTGATAGTTTTGTAAGCTTCAGCAGAAGAGTACAGAAAGACAAGAAGTTTTGCATTGTTGGAATCCGGTCTGATCATGGAGGAGAATTTCAAAATGAAAAATTTGCAAAATTCTGTGATGACCAAGGGATTGAGCATAACTTCTCAGCACCAAGGACACCACAGAAAAATGGAGTTTCTGAGAGGAAGAATAGAACCCTATTGGACATGGCAAGCACAATACTATCAGAATATGACCTGCCAAGATATTTTTGGGCTGAAGTAGTGAACACAGCAAGCTATATCATTAATAGAGTAATGATCAGACCCATCTTGGAGAAGACTACATATGAGTTGTTCAAAGGAAAGAAGCCAAAGATCAGTCACTTCAGAACCATTGGATGTCCATGCTTCATTCACAATAATGGCAAAAGAGACATTGGTAAGTTGGATGCCAAATCAGATGAAGACATCTTTATGGGGTATGCTACTAAACCTAAAGGTTATAGAGTGTTTAATAAACGCACCTTATTGAATGAACAGTCTGTACACATTATTTTTGATGAAACTAACCCTTCCTTGAGAAAGGAAGAAGATAGTGACATTGATGATGAAGATAATTTGTCCAAGAAGTTAAAGAATATATCAATTGAGGACAAGGAAGATCCACCTCTGGAAGACCTGCAACAAATAGTCATTGAACATGAAAATCTTCCGAAGGAATGGAGATACAACAAAGATCACCCACCTAAAAACATCATTGGTGATCCAACTGTAGGGGTAAGAACAAGAGGTAATGTAATTCCTTGTGATTACCTAGCTTTTGTTTCCCAAATAGAGCCTAGGACAGTCAATGAAGCTCTTACTGATGAGTCTTGGATTCTAGCCATGCAAGATGAACTGAATCAGTTCAAGAGAAACCATGTATGGTCACTTGTTCCTAGACCATCAGGTCATCCAGTTTTTGGCACCAAATGGGTGTTCAGAAATAAATTCGATGAAGCTGGTGTGATCTTAAGAAACAAGGCCAGATTGGTAGCTCAAGGCTATTCCCAAGAGGAAGGCATAGATTTTGATGAAACCTATGCACCTGTAGCTTGAGGCTATTAGGATTTTACTTGCATATGCATCTGCTCTAGATCTGAAATTATTTCAAATGGATGTCAAATCTGCATTCTTAAATGGTTTCATCAAGGAGGAAGTTTATGTGGAACAACCCCAGGTTTTGATGACACAGAATTTCCTAATCATGTTTTTAAACTTCATAAGGCATTGTATGGTTTAAAGCAAGCACCTAGAGCCTGGTATGAAAGGCTTAGCTCTTTTCTTTTAAACCATGGATTCAGTAGAGGTCAAGTAGATAGCACTCTTTTATAAAGTCAAAGGTCAACCATATACTACTTGTTCAAATTTATGTAGATGACATAATTTTTGGATCTACTGATGAATCCCTTTGCAATTTTGAAAAGTTGATGCAGGGAGAATTCGAGATGAGCATGATGGGGGAGCTCAACTATTTCCTTGGACTACAAATCAAGCAAGGAAAAGATGGGACCCATATCTGTCAAGCAAAATACACCAAGGAGCTTCTGGAGAAATTTGGATTCGACAATGCCAAGCCACTGTCAACACCTATGAGCACATCAACAAAGATGGGCAGTGACAAGAATGGTAAGAAAGTAGATCAAAAGAACTACAGAGGTATGATAGGTTCTTTACTTTATCTAACAGCTAGCAGACCTGATATTTTGTTTAGTGTATGTATGTGTGCTAGATATCAGGCAGATCCTAGAGAATCACATCTGATTTCAGTTAAAAGAATCTTTAGATACCTATCTAGAACTCATGACTTAGGTCTGTGGTATCCAAAATCATGTGAAATTAACTTAGTGGGATACTCAGATACTGATTATGCTGGATGCAAAATAGATAGAAAAAGCACCAGTGGTTGTTGTCAATTTCTTACAGGTTGCTTGATATCATGGTCCTCCAAGAAACAAAACTCAGTAGCACTGTCAACAGCTGAAGCTGAGTACGTAGTTGCTGGAAGTTGCTGTACACAACTCCTGTGGATCAAGCAACAACTTGAGGATTATGGACAACATATCAAGACAATTTCATTATTATGCGACAACACCAGTGCAATAAAGCTCACCAAAAATCCAGTACAACATTTAAGGACCAAGCATATTGAGGTTAGATATCATTTCATTCGGGATCATGTAGCTAATGGCAATTTAGAAAATTCCTTTATTGATACAAATGGTCAGTTAGCATATATCTTCACAAAAGCCATACCCAAAGAGAGATTCACATCTCTTAGAAGGGAATTGGGCATGTGTAATTTGTGAAGAGATTTCTGCTTAGAATTGAAACATAAATTTTCAGAATTTAAGTAAATTTCTCTCCCTGGCTTTTAAGCAAAAGAAAAATTCATATTATCATTCCTTGGCGGTTCTCTTTTATAAAGGCTTTCAAACTGGTCAAATACTTTTGTCATTTTTTGCCTTCCCGGTTGGCGCCTCATTTTTCGATAAAGCATTTATTTTCTCCGAAATCGATGTAGAAACGATTCACCTCTTACCTTTACCCTTTTTCCCTCTTTCGTTCGCTTGCCCGAGCCGATACCCTAACGACTCCGGCATCGACTCTCTGCAAGTTTGAAGTCTCTCTCTTCTTCCCGCGAAGAATTTCTTGAGGGCTTTCTTTCCCACTTCCATCTCCACCCTCTAGAAACCCTTCTCCACCCGAATCCATGGCTGCATCAGTTGTTTCCGGCAGTCTTGGAGGCTACAGCGCTGAGTTTCTCACAGCCGAGCAGCAGGAGAGGTTCACTTTTGTGAAAACTAAGCTATGTGGAAATAAGGCAGTAGATGTTGCAGATCTTGAGAAGAATGGTATGCACAGCATAGTGGCCGCTATGAATAGGATGCAGTGGACGAAAATCTCAACCTTCTCAGAGGTAAGCTATCCAAACCTCGTGAAGGCCTTTTATGTGTGTTTGCGATCAGAGGCAGATGGGTCCTTGACATCCTCTGTCATGGGAGTCCAGATCAAGATTGACCATGAGCTTCTGAAGACCCTGTTTGGTGTAAGCACGTCTGGTCACAGTGGGATCCACTCTGTGGATACCCAGGCAAAGGGTCTAGGAATTGTTGGTCCAGGATTTAGGTTGAAAGATGGTAAATTGGATATCAATCAATTGACTGCATTCAATCGCCTTCTACACTTTATAGTCTGTCAGATTTTGGTTCCTAGAAGTGCTACATTTTCAACCTGTACTAAAGCAGATTCAGATATGATGTTTTGGGCAATTCAGAACCAAGAGGTAAATATGGCTGCAGTGATTATTGAAAGAATGAAGTTTGCTCATGATCAAATTTGGGATACTAAGAGCAAGTTAAATGTATCCTTGTCCTATGCCCACCTGCTCACCGAGATTTTCAAACATTATGGCATACATCTGTCTGGAGCAGTAGTTGAGAAGATGGGCCAAGCAATTAGGTCCAGAAATTTGAGAAAGAGTGGTTTTTCAATAGTAAATGGTGTATGGTCCAAGACCTCTGTGGCTGAGGGTGAGGCCATAATAGGCGAAGCCCAAGAAGTCCAGCAAGAGGTAGTAGCTGATATAGCAGAACCAGCAGCAGTGGGTGTAGGAGCTTCAGAACCAGAGGCTGTAGCATCAGAAGTACCAACAGAAATAGCAGCAGCATCAGAAGATTCAGCAGAAACAGTAGCAGTGCCAGCAGCAGCAGAGGAAGCAGGTAGTACAAGAATTGAGCAAATCCCTCCTGAGCACCTTGAGCCTGTTGGGCAATTCTCAGAGGCTCCTCTTCCTTCTTCCCAAGTAGGCAGTCTACTTAGGGATGCACTGGATTCCATCTCCCAAGGAGAGCCAGTTGCAAGTGAGCAAGCTGTAGCAAAATCTGTGGCATCAGGCCACATTGGTTCAATTGTCTTGGAAGAAGCTCCCATTCAGGGGGAGCAAAGAATAGAATCTTAAGATGTGCTTTTGGAAGATGCTCCAGCTCAGGGGGAGCAATCAATTGAGCAAGAGGCAGCAATCATTCACGGAGAGCAAAATGCCAATGCCCCCATTGATGATCTGTTTAGAGAAGGCATTGTGGAAAGTGCCTCAGAAGAAGAAATTGAAAAAGGTGATCATGCAGAGCCCGTGGTTAGGGCAAGAGAAGACAAAAGAAAATTTATGGCTGAAGAAGTTCCCCTCCTCACTAGTAAGCCACACAGGAGATCTGGCAAAAAGAAGTTGAAAATCAATCTGAAACCTGTTGTTGAGCGCCTGGATGAGCAAGGCAAAATCTTATGTTCCATGAGGTCAGATATGGCTTCCATTTTTATTAGTCAAAGCTCATATACCCGGTCATTAGAAGCACTATCAACTGAACTTAAAAGCCTTCGAAAAGATTATGACAGTCTGGGGAATATGCTAGTAGACTTGTCAGCATTTGTAAGGGAGCACTTACCATCTCATGCCTCTCCTTCTGGTAGTGCAGGGCCATCAGGGCCCTTGTCTGAAAAATCTATAGGGCCATCAGGGCCAATTCCTGTTGAGGATGAGCTCGTTGACCATGCAGTTGGTGCTGAGGAATCTGGGCCACCAGGGTCAGTAGAGGTTATTTCACCTCCAGTGGAATCTGTGGCTGCAAAAGAAGAAGATCAGGCTGTAGCTCTAGAGCCCTCTGTCATTCCTACTCTTTCCACTCCAGCACCTCCTTCTCCACCCACCTCATCCACTGCTCCTCCAGCTCCTCTCACCTTCAAACGACCCCGCTCCAGAACCTTTTCCTCACCTACACCTCTCTCTTCCCAAACTCCTTCATCACCTACTTCCTTCACCATCATTCCTCCTCCCTTATCTGCTGTTGAGGTTCCTCCTGCATCTTCTTCAGTAGGAGCCTCTTCTAGTGGTCCTTCTTCAGGGCCTTCTGATCTCCCTTCCATCTCTCCTGCCTTTATCTTCCATCCACAACCACCCCCTTCTTTCATTACTATTATTCATGAGGGTGCCCAATTAGCTCACACAGAAATCTAGGACATCAAGGATGAATTCGAAGTAGCAATACTTCGTTCAGTCCTGACTGTTGGGACCCACTCTCATAGGACAGGCTCCTCCAGTCCCATTCCTAAGAAGAGGAGACTCACTTCTACCCATCCTGTCTCTTCTGAACCTTGTCATCATCCCCTTTGGTTCTCTCTTTCCATTACCAATAAGCAAAAACCTATCTATGAAGAATTTCTTCAAAAGGTAGTGTTTGCTCACCTCTTTGGCCTTCCCTTCCAAAATCTTTCGACCCATCTCAATACCATTTTTCCTTATTCTTTTCTTTCCAAGGCACAACAGTCAAAAAATTTTTCCATGACTGAAGCCAAAAACGAAGATCAATGGACTCGGAGCAACAGAGATCTATACAGTCGCTTTTGTCATAGTCAAGCCGCCAGATATCCTCCCAGAGAAGCTCCTCTTCCTCTCTCGGAATGGTTTCAGATTCATCACAAATATACTTTTGGATGCTTCATTTAGAAGGAAATCATGTTCATCCGGCAATACAAAATGTACTATGATTACTGCTATCTTCATACATTCCCGAGGTGTAGCTGGGCCAGTTCAGGCAAGCCATCCATGATCTCCGTTACAGGGCTGCTCACACCGAACCTCTTCGGGTTGACTTTGCCACCTTGATCATTCCCGATGTGGTGTTCCTTCCTCCGCTTCACTCCCTGATCATGGATTCATCTGTGGGAACTCTCATGTTTGAGCGTGCTGCTCAGGTTATGCCTAGGCTCTCTATGCAAGAAGGTCGTAACCTCGCCTTTCATAGATTTGTCTTCAAGCAGTATATTCAGGGTACCTCAAGGCTGATGTTCTTGCCCCTATTCTATCTGAATGTGAGCGTCTGTCACCTACTGATTGGGAAAAGCTATACACCTTATCTACTCAACAGCTTCAAGAGTTGAATGCCTCTCAGGCTCGCTCCCATCAACCTCTTCTGACTCCCGCTGACTTTCTGGATGCCAATTCTCTTCACCTTGTCCGGGACTCTTTCCTGAAATTGGAAGAACGGTATAGGATCTTTCTAGCATTAAATAAGGAACTTCGGCAGCATCAGATTTACTATCCCTTTAAAATCACTCTGTTTCTTCAGTTTGCCAGTTTTGGTCGTTTCCTCACCTACAAGGTAACTCTTGGCAGTGACAAATACTGGGATTTCATATCTGATCAGAGACAACTTCACATCAAGAGGATGATTCCCACTATGGGACCCTCCTATTGTATTGAGCTTGGAGCATTTCAAGCCTATTTTGAAGAGCAGGAATGCCAAGCGCTGCCTGTCATTAGGCGCTTTGCATCTCTCTTGTCTCTTGCCTTCTATCTCTCTGAACCCTCCAATGCTCCATAAATTTCCTTGTTTTCTCTCTTTCTTTGTCTCAGAGTTGTATCTTTTTGCTTAATGACAAAAAGGGGGAGAAATACTTAGCTCTCATGAAATACATTCCGAAAAAGCTTTAGATTACTCATACTCCTTGTTAAGTTTTGTCATCACCAAAAAGGGGGAGAGTGATGATCAGTTTGTCCCCATGTAATTTAATTAATTACACACTTATTTTTTAGTGATTAACAAAACCTTGTCAAAAATTACTAACATTTATTCCATAAGTCTTGAGCACAGGGAATATCACAGGAAAAACAAGCCAATAAGCCAATTTGGTAAGTATTACCTTTCTGAAGCATTATTAATTTCAATTCTGATGTCTCTCTAACTCCACATCGACTTCTATTGTAAATCACAACGATTTTCTCTCTCTACAACGATTTCATCATAAATTTGATAAGTTCCTTAACGATTCCTTCATAGACTAAAATGTCTTCTGGTTTTAACAAAAGAAATCGTTTCCACAACGATTTGCTCATCGCAACGATTCCTTAAGTCGTCACAACGATTTGCTCATCGCATCGATTTCTTTAGTCATCGTAACGACTTGCCTTCGTAACGATTTCTTTAGTCATCGTAATGACTTGCTTTCGTAACGATTCCTTTAGTCATCATAATGATTTTCTTGTCATATCGATTTCTTTAGTGATCATAACGATTTGCTTGTCACATCGATTTCTTTAGTGATCATAATGATTTGCTTGTCATAACGATTTACTTGTCACAATGACTTCTTTAGTAATCATAACGATTTACTTTGCGCAACGATTTCTTAAGTGTTCATAACGATTTCCTTAATGAACACAACGATTTGCCTTCTACAACGATTTCTTTATTGATCACAATGATTTTCTTGTAACTCATAACGATTTGATTATATCGTCTTGATCATAACGATTCTTTTGTAGAAACATAACGATTTGATGCTAAGTTACAACGATTTGGCGGTTAGTGCATAACGATTTCATAAGTCATGAATGCATCGATTTTATGTTTATAACGACTTGTTATTTAACAGCGTGGAATAGTCAAAGTCTTCGCACATATCTTTCTGACATTTGTGCATTTAATGAAGACTGAACGTATCTCTGCATGCATGAAGACGATATCGGTCATTATCGTGCTTACACTGTATGCATCTTTTAGAACAAAAATAGCATTACTACTTTGGTGAATACTCACACCAACGATGTCTGACAACAAGAGACAGCCTAGCTGTCTACTGTTTTAGCATTTAATATATGCAGGTCTCTGACAACCATTCACATACAACGTTGGACCTTGTAGTAGCCAAAGGACAGTTCAGAAGATCCTATCTCTTTGCGTGCACAAATGGAGAAAAGACTGTTGACTGGAAGCTTCTAAGTGCCACTGAGTCTAACGTCCACCAAAATCTAGAGGAAACGGATACTTCAACGTTCATATTTCAAATTTAAGCTATATATTGAAGAAAGAAGCTTCAGAATAAAAATATATAGATAGAGAACAACAGTCATAGAAATCACTCTGATCATCAAGTCTTCTGCGAGTTCTCAAGAAAGCGCCAAGCCTCATTCCATTAGATTAGCTCTTTGCTCTCTGCATTGTTTGTAGATTTTCGAGAGAGCTTGTTTGGTTCTGAGAGTGAGCTTGTTTTAGTAGATCTCATTTCTCTCAGTCCCTAGGTTCAGATCTTGGCTTGTCAAAGCTTGATTTAGGGGCTTAATCTCCTACTTTCTTGCTTATGTGCTTGTACCCTTGTGTGTGAAGGAAGACCTGGTGGTATCCATGGTGTGTGTGTGCCCTTCTGGTGTGAAGGAAGACCTGGTGGGGTATCCAGGGTGTTGTTCCTCTTCAGGCTGTGAAGAGAAGACCAGCTGAGCTGGTGTTGTAGTGTCCATAGGGGGACTGTACCCTAGTTAGTAAAATCCTGAGTTGTTGCTCAGGGACTGGACGTAGGACTCCTGTGGAAAGGAGGTTCGAACCAGGATACATGTGGTGTTGTGTGATTGTCCTCTTGTGTTTGTTGTTTTTCTTTACTAACACTAATAATCTTCAAAGTGTATTTCTTTGTGAACGTTTTTAGTGAACAAGTTTTAATTGATAAATTTCAAAAGACCCATTCACCCCCCCTTCTGGGCTACCTAACTGGGCAACACAGACTCCTCTAAACCTAGACCTGACTCTAAACTTGAATCTAAACTACTATGTACATAACTATGTACAAAGCTATGTACAGGGGAAGTTCCCCTAGATGGGCGAGAATGCGAGTTTAGGCTGGAAAGCGTTGGCCCCTGACTGATCGAAAGAGACTCCAAAGAGGAAGGATGCTCGACGGAGACCCTGCATTCCCACCTTTGAAAATTTGGGGTTTTTTTTTTTTGGGGGAGTCAAGGCTCAGAACCGTGAGTTTTTGACTCAAGGCTGCCTCGATTGGCTAGGTGAGGAATGGAGGGAGGACAGATTGGGAAAGGAGGGAGAAAGAAGTGGTTGGAGAAAGGGATTCATATGGCGAGTGCACCTCAGTTGAGGGAGAAGATGAAGGAGATGGGGATGGAGATGAAGACGGAA
Organism: Colocasia esculenta; assembly: GCA_014218235.1. NCBI lineage: Eukaryota > Viridiplantae > Streptophyta > Magnoliopsida > Alismatales > Araceae > Colocasia > Colocasia esculenta. The sequence continues at coordinate 97,526,184 of CM024754.1, read as the reverse complement.
GGTCAGAACCAAAGAGCGAGAGAAGGCCGAAGTCCTTGCAGACTTCGTCAAGTTCGACAACTTCCTCTTCTTCTTCGCTCTCAGAGTCAGATAATTATTCTGCAATGGGCTCCCTTGTTCCCAGTTGAATGGGCCTCTGAACAAAATGCTCCTTCATGGTCTAGGTAATAGGTTCGTAGGGTATGAATGGATCTTGATGAATAGAGTCTGGGTGAAAGCCTAAACCAGCCCTAGCCAACAACCACTTGACCTAAACACTATTGACAGGACCCTGCCTATCCCTACCGAATCCTCAGCCATGAATGTAGCTGATCTTCACCATCTGTAGCAACCTGAATTTTTGAGAAAAATAAAATTTTAAATAATAAATTAAAAACTCAGCTAAAGGGATATTCAATGAAAAGAGTATTAAATAAAACCCATTAAATGGAAAAGAGTAGTGGGCTTTGCTTAATGGATCCTCTAGAACTTATTGGGTCAAAAATATGAATTTACAAAGGGAGAATAATAAGAAAATACCCTAAATTGGAGTTTAATATCTCCTAATTGGAAAGGGGTTATTAAAGCAAGAAAAGTGGTAATTAGAGTTGGAATTGGATTCCTAAACCTACTCCATATAGTCTAGCACGAATTTAGATACTATCCTAACCCAATTAGAGATTGGAAAGCAAGAGAGGAAAGGTGGAGTTAGGAAATCTCGTAATTAAGAGGAATTTGAGTAGTAGTAGGAATAGGAACTCTTATTTATATAAATACACCTCTTAAACCCTCATGGCCGGCCCTAGCTCGTGCAAAGGGGTTCTTGGACGTGGAGAAGAGGCCAAGGAGGAGGAGAAATTGAGGAGAGGAAGATCCATCAAGCTTCTCCTTCGTTCTTGGAGTTCTAAGCCCTAGTAGATAAATCGAGTCAAAGGCAGGCATTCTCACGAGCATAAACCATGAAACTTTTTCTGTAGGATGTCTCGTCTATCAGGAGCAAAAGCCCTTTGGTTTCGTAATTTTCTAACGAGCATATATTTTCTTCTTGATTTTTCATGTTCTGCAACTTACATGACCCCGAACCCTCTTCTTAACTCTTGATCTCCTTGTATACTCAACCCCATGCTACGAGATTTTTACTGTAGGAACTGATGCATGTTAGACATCGTTTGCCCCTAAAAGCCCTAAATTTGATTCCTCCTATCTTGCGAATTAAATCGTTCATCTCAACTATGTACTGTCTCATGTTCATCATGAATACTCGTGGTTAAACCATGTCTAAACCCTGAGTGTTTTCCAATTCCTATTTATTGTAAGTACCCATGTATGTCTAGGTCGTTTTGCAACTAGTTTATGATTTTTCGTTGACTATGCAATTGGTTATGATTTTCTGAACTACCCTGTGTCAAAAAGGCAAGTTTCTGGACCGCAATCCAAGACAGATCAGAACCCTGTCAGGCTCAGGCGCAGACCCTGTGAACGCGACGGCCCGATAGGCCGCGTTCACAAGGGCCATCGCGACAGAGCGCTCTGTCGCGATCTGATCGCGACAGCGCCTGTCGTAGCGATCTGCTGACCAGGCCGTCGCGACCCTCATGCAACCCTGTCGCGACCTGACTGCCGGAACAGACATGCCTGTCGCGACTGTAGAAGCCACTGTCGCGATCTGCCCTGACCCTGTCGCTACCCTTACTGGCCTACGTCGCGTTCACAGGATTTTTGATGAAAACCCATAAAATTTATTGCTCTCACTGTCATACACGCAGTAAAAACACATGTTTTAAAATGGAGCTTTATTGAATGCTTTAAAATACATATTCACGACTTCTTTTCTATCTATGATTTCTCTTACACATGCACACACATGAACCATCTATATATGGCTGATTCTGGCATAAAATATCTCTTAATATATCTGGTAATTTATTAGAATAAAGTATATTAATTGCCCTATTTTAAAAGACTTGTATTCGTTTCTTGCGTTATTTATATACCGATATCGACGCTCCACTGTTCTAGAATTCCTCTAGAACGTCGAGCACCTGTCTTTATATACACACTTTACTTGGCTTGTGGTGAACTCTCCGTCGGATATTCCTTTCACCGGACTAGTGAACGCTTGCACAACGCCTCCGTAAGTCTCCTCTGTCCATGGATTCCCACATGGTCGACGAGCCGGTTGTACCCGAACACCTGTTACACCCTTTAGGGTCATTACGATCCAAACGACTATTAGAAGTTCACTCTCATCTTGAATCACGCCGGACCTCTGGACCTGTGCATAACAAGGCCAGTGGTAGGGTCGTGAATTTCCACCTGACTGCCAACACCAAGTGCATGTGTTGTGCAACTGTTACTACCGCCTGGTTACTCGACGTATTACGTGCAATGTCCACTAGCTCTCATCTATACTCTACTCGCTCACCTATTCACGTTCACTCTACTATCTCATCTATTCATCTAGTGCTCTTATCTATTTCTTGGTACTCTATACTGGCCATTGACTGATTGTCTAAAGATGTAATATAACCAATGCCTGGCAATATATAAAGGGCCCGATCTGGTCCTGGGATGTGCACCCAAAAGTGCTAGTGCCCATGGGAGTTAAATGATCAGAGTGTTTGGCATTACACTCAAGTGCTATCTATCTCAACTATCTATATGACAATCAAAACACAAAACGTGCTATACTCTCTCGATGTCTAGAATGACAAACAAGTGCTATACTTGTCGTGCTATTATTATACTTGGCTAGTTGTGCTATGGTCATCCTGCCATTCGTGCTATACTCTCTCGATGTCTAGAATGACAAACAAGTGCTATACTCGTCGTGCTATTATTATACTTGGCTAGTTGTGCTATGGTCATCCTGCCATTCGTGCTATACTCGATACTTGTGCTATTTTTGGAAACTATACTTGATCTCGTGATATTATGCTATCATGTTACCTGTTGTGCTATCTCTTGCTATATTTTGACTCTCTTGTACCTGCTATCTTTAGATACTCTGCCATTAAATGCGTTAATTATTTAAAGCCTGCTTGAGCTTGAGATTTAAGTCCTACTAGGCGTTATCGCTCACCCTACGTTATTTGATGTTGTGTTCTCAGGTGAGACCGAGAATGACACATACACTCACGAGGAAGGGAATGACCAAGAGTGAAGCCAGGAGTACCCTCGAGTCATTATGTTATCTTAGAGTTGTAGTTAGTTATTCCCTTTTATTGCAATGTAATTGGGCCCTATAGAATGGCTCTGATATTAGTGGTTGTAATTAGACATTTGCAAAGTTATTAATGAGAAAGATTTGTTTTAGTATTATTCAATGTGCAATAGTTTGATGTCTAGTACTCGCTCTATACCCTTTTCTTGCAACTGCCTTCGCGCTCCGATATTCCGCGTTGAGGCGTGACACCATCACCTCCCAACCTTTCCCTTGGGGACACGGGATGGTCTCAAACTCTTCATCCAAAAGGGGAGATTGGTTCAAATCAAGGGGAAAGAGGAGATTAAAGATGAACATAATGGGTTTCTTCCCCTAGTCCGGAATGAACAGGTGCGGCATCTGCTCCGAAGTGACAGAATTGAGGGTTTCCAAGGTAGGAATGCTCTTAATTTTGATAACCCACCCATTGAATGGAAACTTGAAACATTGGTGGGTGGTGGAAGGGACCCCTAAAGTTTGCTCCAGCCAAGGATAACCAAGAATGGCTTTATATGCCGGATCGACATTCAAGACTAGAAACTCGGAAGACATAGAAATGGGTTCAATTTCTAGTTGAAGAGCGATCTTACCCTTGGCAACCCTTTTGGAGTTTCATAGGTAGCAATGGTGGAGCAGATTTTCTCTAGATTGTCCTCCCCCAAACCCAATTGCTTAAGGGTCTTCATCGAACAAACATTGATGGATGCCCCAGTGTCGATAAGGGTGGAATCCACCGAAACTCTGTTGAGGTTAACGGTGAGGCAGAGGGGGAGCGAGCGACACTCGAGGGCGGCAAGTCTTTGTCCGAGAAGGAAATGGAGGTCCCTTGGGTGAGGGAGAGGATAGCGTTGGTCACCGCACTGGCAGGAAGGTCGTCATTGACCATGATCGTTTGAAGGAATTAGAGGAGGGTGGACTGATGAGACGGTGATTTCCGAATCAATTCTAAAATAGACACCCTTGTGGGAGTCTTATCCAAATGTTGAAGAATGTCATATTCGGCACTGGCAGGTGGCGAGGGTCCATTGTCCTCCTCATCTTGAGATGGCCGAGGAAGTGGAGGAACAATCCAGTTCTGGAGAGTGACATGAACGTCCTCCTAGGACCTAGGGAGAATGAGTTGGAGGGGTTTGGAGTCATGGGTGGACGACTCATAGGAAGGGGGAATGGGAACAGAAGGATAGGTATCATGACGAGCGGGTCGGATAAGCATCAAGGGTCGCTGTTCCAGGATGGCAACTACGGTGGTGGAGGGTTCTTGGGACTCTACGGAGGGACATGAGTACCACTCCTCAAAACCTTCTACCCCTCATTGTTGTTCTCTCCTCACAACCCGAGGTTTCGAATGCGTCATGGTGTTGACCTTTTCTTGGGACTTAGAGGAGAAGGGGTTGTTGTGGTTTTGGTGGTTGAGGAGAGGGTTTTGCATAATACCTAGGTCCCTTTTTTAATACCTAAACTTGGTAATGGTGACCTTGACGTCCTCCCAATTAATCCTACCCTGATCGTTCATGTCATACACCCAGTCGCGGAAAGTGAAGCAATTGTGGATTTCATTACCGAGAGCCCTATGATAGGGACAGTATTTTGAGGTATCATCCCTTGGATGGACACCCTCCTTTCGTGGGGGAAGTTGGATGGCGTTGCATGACATGAGGGCAAAGAATATGTCCCCAAGGGATTCAGGGAGGGCAAGATAATGAGATCTCTTGGGACCGGGACGGGTATAGCCAGAAGGAGGAGGACCAGCAGAATAGGGCCTAGCGGGATGTGATGGGAATTGCTGAGGATTGGAAGCAGGATTGGAAGGCTTGTTAGGAGGCCTCAATGGTTGACTGCAAGCACTAATGGACTTATTGACAGTCACCCCCTTGGTGGTAGGTGCCGCGGGAGCCTTGCGTCCCTTAGGCTTCCCTTCAAAGAATGGGTGGAGGGAGGAGTCCTTAATTTGGTTTTGGACCACCGTTGCTCGATTGTAAAGGTGTGTGAAGGTGGAAACTCACTAAGCATTAATATGGATCAGAGCAAAGGGGTGGTATTGGTAACTATCCTGGTTATGGCTTGGGACTCCGGGAGAGGGAGGTCGGCCCTCGAAGCCATGGATCTCCAGCGGTTGGAAAAAGTGACAAAGTCTTCGTCCAGCCTCATCTTTTCTGCCACCAAGTCGGGAAGTGTAGGGACTTGGGTGGCCATATAAGAGAAGTGGGAGATGAAGCATTCAGAGACAATGTCAAAATTGACGAGATGATATGAGGGTAAGGAGGTGAACCACCTCAAAGCCTCCCCTTCTAACGATCGTTGGAAGAGGTGGCTTAAGAGGACCCGATCGTTTAACCACCGGTGGGAATCCATGGTGAAGCTGGCGAGATGGAATTGGGGGTCGGAGGTCCCGTCATATTTGTGGTATTTCGGGGCCTTGAAACCTGAAGGAAAGTATGCATTGGGGAGCTTGCAGTAATTTTGAAGAGAATGAGGCTTGGAGAGCGACAATGACTCAGCTAAGAGTCTCCTAACAAGACCCTCCATCTCCGACCGGGAGATGGATTCAGATTGAGCGGGGGGTGTGTGTTGGACATAGGGTGGATAGATGAAAGGAGGAGTTGGAATAGGAGTTGGTGCAGGAGTGGGAGGAGGAATGGGAGAGATAGGATCTCAGGATGGAGTGACAGGCCTTGGAGTGGGCCTAGACGAAGAGGCATTGAAAGGAGATGGTGAGGAAGGAGAAGCCATTGCCCGGATAGTATGCTTGGAAAGCATGGAAATGATGTCCTCGGGCGAATAGCGGGAGAGGAGTTTGGAACATTCGGGGTCTTCTTGAACTTCTTGGGCATATGTGGGGTTGACCCTCAAACTTACCTCCTCATTGTCAGCTTGGGAGGAGGATTGGACCGACTTTTCGGGCTCAACATTAGAATTAACCATTCCAACAAATTCATCATGGATATTATCATCGTACTTAAAAGCCGGATTGTTAGACATATTGAAGGAGTTCAACCAAGAGTTCATTAGCAACACAACCTACTAATTTTAAGATTCTTAAGCTGATTAACTACATTATTATTAGGAGAAATGTGGATTTCTACCAAATAATGCTGTCAAACAACGTCCCAAAATTTTTAGATGTTGAAGTTGTACGTTAGTTAGACTTGTAAATGCATGTTCTATCACTTCTCACTCAAAGCCGGGTGAATAGGCAAACTAGCTGGGAGGGTGAAAGGTCCTCCTGCCCCGTACCATTAGGTAATCCACAGAATTTTGGGACTTATAAAGTTCTTCTTGAAGCCAACCGCGATTTACCCGAGAGGGAATCCCTGAGTAAAAGGTTGTGAATTAAGAAGGGGCTATCCTAAAATGTGTGGGGAGGCTAGAACAGAAGAGAATAAGGACCCCCTTGTGACTGAGGACTGTTAGGCAGTCAAACAAGAAGTAGACAGAAAGAAAAACATATCAAAACAGCCAAAAAACAAGCTTCTGGGAAATGAACGGCAAGACAGTGGACGTTTAGTTCCTCAGAAAAAAGTAGATGGCGGGATCGATGGACGCTAACAGGAAGTCAACGGCAAGAAATGTTGACGTTAAGAAGAACTAAACGACCGACAGGGTGGACATTTACCTGGGTAAACAGAAAGATCACTTGCCATCTACCTGTGTGCAGACTGAAGACCATGGCAGTAGCAGCTTGTCCCACCGTGATCGCCAAGGCGGAGCTGTGGACATCCCGTTCCGCGCCCCCGATGCAGTAGCTAATACTCTAGAGGTTTCCCGAACACTGACTGCTCCCTCATTGGCATGGATGGTTGCTGGTTGACTCTTACTTGCTCTTTACCCCCCGTTTGACCAGGTTGACTAGAGAGAGGAAGAAGAAAACAAACAAGGAAATGAGTGGGAGGTGATCGCCAGGGCCTTACCTGTGCCCAAGGAAGTGTTTGGATCGCGCCGGTGACGTGGCCTCGCGCAGCTGTGAATGGCGGGACTCTGACTTTCCTCTCTTCGGCCGACCAAAGAAAGGAAGCTCCACGGTCTTGCTTGACTGTTCCTGCAACAACGAGAGAGCTCTATTAGACTTAGGGCAATGTAGTAAACGTTCAAAATGGAAAGAAGAAACCGAAAAGGAGAGCCCCATACCGGTTGCGGGCTTGAGAAGAAGGGTGGCCAAATGCTATGACCACCCTTCTTCCCTCCATTTTGGTTTGGAAAACCCCTTTTAGGTGTGTAGGGAAGTGCACTATGTGCCTATAGTCTATGTGTGTGAAGTGAATAGCATGCAAAGCTAAAGAGAGAAGAAGGGAAAGAGAAGGAGAAAAGGGAGATGATCCTCTTGTAGTTGCATGGTTGACTCCTTTGTGGCTCCTCCAGCTCGTGGTGAAGCCTCCTGGACGCTCCAAGGGTTGAGGGATAGAGAGGAAACAAGGTTGGCAGCTCTCAAGGCTCAAGTCACTTTTCTCTCTCTTCTCTCAAAGCATGAAAGCTCTAGCTCGTCCAGCCTCTCCCCCCTCACTTAGAAGGCCAAGGAGTACCATATATAGGTAGTGGGGGCAGAGCTAGTGAGCATAGGATGCTCAAGTGTAAAGAAACACACTTAAACATGAGGCAATCAATGTATTAAAGGCCAAACCAATGAGAGGGGGCCATTTAGGATTTTTACTGGGTCAAGGGGGTGCCAAGGTGGCCAATTTTCCCGTTGGGAATGGACCCATGCGTTGCATGGGCGAGAGAATGGCGCAAGTGGGCTATATTCTCGGGCAGTTGTGCAGACTAAGTAAACCCAGGTTGACGTCAAGCGATGCTGCTACCAAGCCCATGCAAACGTCAACATAGATGGACGTCAACCAGAGTGGACATCTAGGGATCTTTCCGTCAACCTGGAGTCAATGGCAATCGATGTGGACATTTACATGGGATCTGAGGCAAGTCAACAAGTTGTCAAACAAGCCTTATTGGGCCATGAACCATGCAGGGATGGGCCAAATCTCGCGTCTACAGTTCTTTGCTCTTTTTGTCCTTATTGAAGTATCTCTTGGATCTATACTTCTTCTTCTTAGCAAGAATTCTCTGAAGTCTTCTAGACAACATTGCTTCATCATCACTGTCTTCAAGGATTTTCGTAGAGTCTTCAAAAGATGGAGAGAAGGAATCTGCAACTTCAAGGCATTTGACATTTTATTTTTGAAGAACTCTTTGAAAATCTTTCCATGTTAATCTCATGAGCCATGAGAGAGCCAATTAATTTATTAATAGAAAGTTCTGTAAGGTCATATACTTCTTCAATCGCAGTTACTTTGGGAGCCCAAGAATGAGTTAGTGATCTAAGAATTTTTCTAATTGTATCTTTGTGACGACCCAACCAGCAAACTGGCTCAACAACCGTACTAGTTAGTAGACTTCCCAGGAAGGTCACCCATCCTGGGACTACTCCCAACTGAGTACGCTTAACTTCAGAGTTCTTTTCCTGCTCGAGCTCTGAAAATGACTAGTCCGAGTTGTTGGTAGTCTACTGATTTAGTCCATTTAACATATTCTTATATGGGGCGTTACAATCTACCCCTCTTATATAAGCGATGTCCTCGTCGCTATTCAAATATACCACACAATCAAACCCCAGGCGAGCAGGATTCTAGAGGTGGCCCCCATAGGCTCAAGAGGTGGCTCCCACTATGTAGCACTTTGCGCCATTATGGCCTCAAGAGGTGGCTCCCATAGCGTAGCACTTTGCCCTATGTGGCACTTAGTTCCTGCACTTCCGGCTGGGCAAGGCTCTGATACCATTTGTGACGACCCAACTAGCAAACTGGCCCAACAACCGTACTAGTTGGTAGACTTCCCAGGAGGGTCACCCATCCTGGGACTACTCCCAATTGAGCACGCTTAACTTCAGAGTTCTTTTCCTGCTCGAGCTCTGAAAATGACTAGTCTGAGTTGTTGGTAGTCTGCTGATTTAGTCCATTTAACATATTCTTATATGGGGCGTTACAATCTTCATTTGTAAGGTTCTTACCTAATGAAATTAAGCCAACTGTTATATTAGTAAATCTATTATACATTTGAGTAATGTTTTTGTTAGGTAGCAACTTAAACTATTCATACTACGAGACAACAATATGTATTCTAGTTAGTTTATCTTTATCAGTTCATTCATATGTTCCTTGTAATTTATCCCACATTTCATTAGCAGTTCTACATGAAGATAACCTATTAAATTCTCTCTTACATAATGCACAACATAGATAGTTTTTAGCTTTTTAGTTTAGGGACATATTCCTTTTATCAGCTATTGATAATGCATAAGTACCATCATCAAATATAGCGTAGTCATATTATTCTATTACCTGCCATAGATCAAAGTTTGTGCCTCGAATAAAGCATTCCATTCTTATCTTCCAATTTTGGTAATCTTCGCCATCAAAGAACGGTGGTCTTGTTATAGTCTGTCCTTCATAGTTGTGAGCTTCTGCTGCCATCTCTTATCAAATCTTTCGATTCTTCTGAGACGACATCGCTCTGATAGCACTTGTTGGTATCAGATGAATGGAGGAACTTGGCTTTGATACCACTTGTTGGATCGAGATGCAGCTTTTGATGTCCTAGAGGAAGGTGAATAGGACTTCTTGCATTTTAAGATTTATCTAAAGATAATATAAAAATAGATAGTATCGATAGTACTTAGTGTCGTGTGTGTGAAACAAGTGAAAACTTGGTGGAAACAATCACACAAAGTGCACAGAGATTTTATCCTCGTTCGGACCTCCTTTCAATCAAGAGTCCTACATCTAGTCCCCAAGCACCCCTTGGTATTTCTACTAACTGCCAAGAACACTTGGCCTTCTCTAAACCGAGAGGTATTACACCCACTTGCCCCTAAGAAAGTCTTCCCTTCACCGAGGGGTATTACAACCTCCTACCGTAGTAGGCCCTCCCTTCTACAAAAGGGGAACTACAGGGATCAAACCCCCTGCTAGTTTTCTATACTGAAATAAATGCAGTGTGTCTGCTAAAAAAATGAACAAACATAGAAGATCAAAAAGAGATTTTAATGGTGGACTAGAGAAAATCTAGAACACTGAATGACACCCAAGAAACCTCTGAAGGCAAGAGAGCATGGAAGTCGCAGCTTGAACAGAAGGCACACTTGAGGTCTTGAACACTTTCTTCCTTCTTTCTAAATGGTTGTATCTCTCTATGTAGACTTGCACATGTATATATCTTATTTTTGTATTTCAAACTTCAGCTCCTTATATAACCTTCAGTATTCTCCAGCTTCCCATTTGAATTTGAACGTTGAGTCTTGAGACTTTTGACTTCTTGAGAGGTCCATCATCAAATCATCAGACCTTTGAGTCCCAATGACTTCTAAGCTATATAGGTAGCTGCATGGTCCTACTTGACAACTTTAATATATATCTACAAGCACCATATCCATGACTGAAAGATAGCTTGCATGCTTCTATAGGTAGCTAAGTATGTGCATGGTCAATAGAATTACGCAGATACCTCCAATCTTTTGGAGGTAGGTAAGATACCATAAAATATGTAAAATAGAAGATCACATAAAAGATTTCAAACAAATAGATGTACAATGCATTTAAAGATGTTTGTATAGGTCATGCGAAGGTTTTTCCTTAAAACATAGAGTTCAGACAGAAATTAAGAGACAAGTCGTTTGTTAACAGATATCTAATAGTTCCAAAGAGAATGTTTGTTCTTTGAATAGTACTTGGTTAGGTGATCATTAAAGAAGAATGGTGTAAGGCCCTGGGCCTTATTGGACCCTTAATGGGCCTTCTTCCAGAACAATGTCTGTTGACGTCAAGCGATGGTGATGTTAACAGTAGGTTGACGTCAAAGGTGTTGACATCAACAGTGGGGTTGACGGCAAGAGTGTTGCTATTGTTTTGGTCTTGGCGTCAATCAATGTTGACATCTACTAGAGGTTCTAGAGTTTTCTCGAGCTTGAACTTGACAGCAAGCAATGTTGATGTCAAAGTTCTGTCGGTGCAGTTGACGGCAACAGTTGTTGACATCAACCTGCCCGGCCTGTGTTTGTAGGGGCGGCTCGAGGCCCCCTTTCTCCCCATTTCCTCCCTCTCCTTCCTACCACCTTCACCCCTCACCTTCTCCACTTCTTCTGGCGGCCGACGGGAGCTCGTGGGGAGGCCGTGGTGCTCGTGGCAGCGACGATTTTGGTGGGAAACAGAGGATTGAAAGGCGGTTCTCATGAAAAAGCTCCAGCGAGATCGGTGCGAAACAAGGGTTTCTAGGAGTTTTTATTGCGTCTTGAGGTAGGGATACTACCCCTTACACCCCTATGTGCAATGCCATGATTGTGTGTGTGTGGTTTTGCATGAAATCGTGGTTTTGAGGAGGGTTTATCCATGTGGGGTTTTGGGGTGAAATCTCCGATCCTAGCGTTGGATCGATGTTTTCCGATTTGGTGGTAGTGTATAGTGATGAGGGAAAGTGTTTCCCTTCATCCCATCGTTGGTTTTTAGGCTAGATTGCCCTTGGGATCGGCCTGGGGCCGTTTCAGCTGCTGGAAGCTAAAGAACTTAACGTCAACATCAGTTGACGTTAAGCTCTTTAGGGAGGAACTCGATGGCATCATAGCTTTCCGTCGACTTGAGGTAAATGGCCAGCATGTGGCCATCTACATTTTTGTAGACGACCAGGGTGTTGTCGTCTAGCCCTTGTTGACGGCAGTCGATGTTGACGTCTATTTCCTGGTTGACGGAAATCGATGTTGTCATCAACCCATAGGTAGGTCCCAACAGGCTGAGCTCCCTTTTCCACGATATGAGGCATCGACACGCGGTGTCCACCTTTTGGCACGGTGTGCCGGACATTGAGAGCGTCTCCGTCCATGCTTGTGTTGTGTTCTTCTGTGCTTGTGTTGTGTTTCCCAGATGTTGAGGTGAAGGCTCCGTCTGGATGACTGGTGTTGAGCTATTCTGCTAGTGAGCCTAGACATCGAGTGTGACTCCGTCCAGTGCGTGCCCCTTGTGGTGGTTATGAGCCGATTTCTGTGGGGCCCCTTCTCCACCGTTCAAGTCCGGCATAGGGGAAAACCGGTCGAGGACCAGACGCGAGGGAGAGCATCTGAGTGTGCACACGTGGCTAGGGTTGGAGGACTCTATGGTGTCAAGGAGCCAAGCCATAGGCCCTAGCTGGTCCTACATTGTGTGTGTGTGTGTGTGTGTATGAGCTTGTGTGTGCTTGTTGTGCTGTTGAGCCTGTGAGGTTCCAATTTCTCGGCGCACTCCTATGAGGAGTTGCGTACTTCGCCACCGGTTTCTGTGTGTTGTGCGGTGTGTGTTTATTTACTGTTGCTTTACTTCCCACACTATTTAGTAGTACTATTACCTGTGGGGTTAGTGTCCCTACTGGGTCTCTTCTTGAGACTCACACCCTTCCCATTCAGGTGGTTCGTCGTCGGCTTCAAGTGCAGAGGAGCCTGGTCACTCCGGTGCTGGTCCTGCTTAGCTACTGTGAGTAGTACATAGTTTTTGTACTCACTGTACTCTTTACTTATGTTGTTATCGACTCTGAGTTGTACTAAACTGATATATTATATGGTGAAATGTTTAAATTTTGTGGTATGTACATTTTCTTATATGTTCTCGTCGGACGTTCTCTTATTACCCTTCCAGGCTTCAGCTCGTGGGTAACGGGTCAGGATTCGGGTTACTGGTTGGTAACTGGTAATTCGGATCCTGGGTCATTACAAATGGACACCTGCTTGGCACGCAGTACAGCTGCAAATGAGCTTTTCCTTAAAATCTGGAAACTTGACATTCTGAAAGACGCTATAGATGTGTTTGTAAGACACATAGCTGTCTTGAAAAACTCACTATGAATCTAAACTTCAAGTATGGTTATAACGGGAAATATAAATAAAGAGAGTAGGGAAGTACAATCTTTGTTATCGTTCAGATAACAGAAAGAATATCACAGTGCAAATCATATATTAATCTTGTTCATTAAATGATTCCATACGGATTAAAAGGATAATCAGAATAATGATACATTAATCACTTTGAAAATATAACAATAGTCATTACAAAAATCAAGTATAGTTGATAACAAAAGTCGATACCTAACTTCAACATTCCAGGAGTCGGAGTAGGTCTCCAGTTGTTCAACAATCGATATCATACTTTGACTTTAGAGGAGTCGGAGTAAGATCGACAAAATAAAAGTAATCGATGTTTAAATATAATAGAAATTGATGTGAAACTTCGACTATAGAGACTTCGACTGTAGAGAAGTCACAGTGAGACTTCGACCATCCAGGAGTCGGAGTCAACAAGATATTTAGTAGTTGTGGACTTAAAAAACTTGATAGCAAGCAGAAGAACATATGCGCCATCTAAATAGAGTGATTATAAAGTATATTCTTCTGTGATATCATTTTAGTGCATTTGAAGATTATGTATGCAGATGGTTATGCATTCTTTAATGAAGGAATTATATTCATCAAAACAATGTAGTCAGTCGAAGCGAAGCTTCAGATATGACGAAGTTAACTTCAGATATGATGAAGTGTAACTTCGGATGTACATAAATCAACGTTATCTATCGAAGCTGAAACTTCATATATGACGAAGTTAACTTCGGAAATGACAAAGTGTAACTTCGGATGTACAGAAATTAACGTCATTGGTGGAAGTTGAAACTTCAGATAGGACAAAGTGTACCTTCGGATGTATAGAAAATAACATTGTCGGTCGAAGCTGAAACACACAGTTAATCAAAGTGAACTTCGTGCAAAACATCAGATATGACGAAGTTGGACTTCTACTAATCACGACAAAAAATATGAATGACAGTGTAGCTTCGTATATGACAAAGTGGACTTCGGATTTGACGAAATGTAGCTTTGGATATGACGAAGCTAGCTTTGACTAAACATGATCAAAACATGCATGACGAAGTTGAGCTTCAAATGTCCAAGTTACAGATCAGTGTAAATCTTTATACAACAATGGAAAATACAATATTCATGAGATAAAGAATGATATTGAAATATATTAAGGACAATTATGATAAGCATGAGTGTTGTTATCACCAAAATAAAAGGATAATATATAAGAGTGGTTCAACACTCGTGACTGATATGGTATGAACATTCCATATCAGACATGCTTTCTGATTACTACTTTGATTACCTTCTTCGCATACATCTTGCTCAAGATATTTAAAGTCCATAGAACTTAAAGATAAGTCAATATGCTATCCGGTGTAGCAACCCTAAATTTATGAAAAAAATAAATAAATATTTATGTTATTTAATTAGAAATTAAATAAAATGGAGATGTATTAAATCAACTAGGAAATCAAATAAGAGAGAATTAAATAAAACTCATTAAAAGAAAAGGAGTAATGGACTTTGCTATATTGACCCATTAGAAATGAGTGGGCTAAAATAGAGATTTTAAGAAGGGGAATAATAGAGAAATACCAAAAATTCTTAACTAAAATATTACTAAAATAGAAAAGAGATATTTAATGTATTAAATAGCTAGTTTGAATTAGGATTGGATTCCTAAACCTACCCCAATTGATTGGCCACGAAATTCCCTCTCTCCCAACCCAAATAGGAGATCTCTTGCTTAAAAAAGGGAGAAGAAAATAGGAAATTCGGAATTTAATAGGAGTTAGGCTTAAACTAGGAAAGGGAATAGGGAGAAGCTTAAATACTTCTCTTAAACCCTTATGGCCAGCCCTAGCTCGTGCCAAGAGGTTCCTGGACCAGGAGGAGAGGCCAAGAGGAGGAGAATTCGTAGAGAGGAAGGATCTCTCAAGTTCTTCCCCGAGTTCTTCAAGTCTTAACCCTAGATAGGAAAACGATCAAAGGTAGGCATTCTCACAAGCATAAACCATGAAACTTTTTCTGTAGGATGTCTCATCTATCAGGAACAAAAGCCCTTTGGTTTCATAATTTTCCATCGAGCATATCTTTCGTTCTTGATTTTTCATGTTCTACAACTTACATGACCCCGAACCCTCTTCTTAATTCTTAATCTCCCTGTATACTCAATCCCATGCCACGAGATTTTTACTGTAGGAACTGATGCATGTTAGGCATCTTTTTCCCCTAAAAGCCCTAAATTTGATTCATTCTGTCTTGCGAATTTAATCGTTGATCTCAATTATGTACTGCTTCATGTTCATCATGAATACCCGTGTTTAAAACATGTCCAAACCCTGATTGTTTTCCAATTCCTATTTATTATAAGTACTCATGCATGTCTAGGTCGTTTTGCATTTGGTTTCACAATTTTTCGTTGACTATACAATTAGTTGTGATTTTATGAACCTCCCTGTGTCAAATAGGGTAAGTTTTGGCCCGCAATCCAATGTAACGTCCTTTCCCTGTCGAACCCGGGTGCAGACCCTGTGAACGCGACGGCCCGATAGGCCGCGTTCACAAGGGCCATTGCGAGA
Source organism: Colocasia esculenta (assembly GCA_014218235.1). Lineage (NCBI taxonomy): Eukaryota > Viridiplantae > Streptophyta > Magnoliopsida > Alismatales > Araceae > Colocasia > Colocasia esculenta. The sequence continues at coordinate 97,510,562 of CM024754.1, read as the reverse complement.
GTACCCTCTGTCGCGATCTGATCGTGACAGGGCCTGTCGTCGCGATCTGCTGCCCGATCAGACTAAGCCTGTTGCGACCCGTACAAGCACCCGTCGCGATCTCAGTTGACCCCGTCGCGACCCTCACCAGGGTACGTCGCAATCTGGGTTCTTTTTTGCAAGAAACCTCCTATCTCAGCAATGCTTGATTATCTACAGTGTTTGTACTCTGGTTTAACAGTCATACATATAGAAAATAACACTTTTTATAAAATAAACATTTATGTATGACTAAAATACATGCACATGATCTTTTCTATCTACAATATCATGACACTTACACACACTTTGAACCATCCAATTATGACGTAATTTGGCATGAATTTAATTCATAATACATCTAGTAATTTATGTGATTAAATTACCATATTTTAAATATACTTGTCTATCGTTTCTCGCGATGTTTTGGGAATACCGATCTCGACGCTCCACTGTTCTAGAATTCCTCTAGAATGTCGAGCACTTGTTTCTATATACACACCTGCTTGACTTGGATAAACTCTCCGTCAGATATTCCTTCTATCGGACTAGTGTGTCTTTGTTCAAGGCCTCCGTAAGTCTCCTATGTCCATGGATTCCCACATGGTCGACGAGCCGATTGTACCCTAACACTTGTTGCACCCATTACGGATCAATATGGTCCAAATGGCTATTAGAAATTCACTCTCGTCTTGAATCACGCCGGACCTCTGGACCTGTGCTTAACATGGTCAGTGGTAAGGTCGTGAGTTCCGCCTGACTGCCAACACCATGTGCGCATGTTGTGCAACGGTTACTATCGCTCGTTACTCGACGTTTCATGTGCAAGGTCCACTAACTCTCATTTATACTCTACTCGCTCATCTATTCATGTTCACTCTACTATCTCGTCTATTCATCTAGTGCTCTCATCTACTTCTTAGTACTCTATATTGGCCATTGACTGATTGTCTAAAGATAAACAATATAACTAAATGTCTGGCAATATATAAAGGGCCCGATCTGGTCCTGGGATGTGCACCCGAAAGTGCTAGTGCCCGTGGGAGTTAAATGATCAGAGTGTTTGGTATTACACTCAAGTGCTATCTATCTTGACTATCTAAATGACAATCAAAAGTGCTATGTTCTCTCATTGTCCATTGACAACAAAGTGATATGCTATACTCGTTGTGCTATCTGTACTATGGCCATCTTGCTATACTTGACATTGTGCTATCTTGTAATTATTGTGCTATTCCCGACACTTGTGCTATTCTTGGAAAGTCTATATTTGGAAAGTCTTGGTATTTCATTCACGTACTGTCCTGCTATATTTTTACTTGACACTCTCTTCCGTTCTGTCATTAGTTACTCTGCCTTTAATGCATTAATTACTTAAAGCCTGCTTAAGCCTGAGATTTAAGTCCTACTGGGCGATGTTCGCTCACCCTGCGTTATTTCTCGTTGTGTTCTCAGGTGAGACCGAGGATGAACCATACATATCACCGACCGTATCAAAGGGAAGTTCGTCAAGAAGGAAGTGACCTCGGGTCAATCATTTGCTAAGCCTACCAACGGCAAGAAGCGTCCCTTCAACATCACGGAGGGATCTAGCCAAGAAAGGAAACCCAAGGTTTTCGTACCCAACACTCCAACCAAGAGCCACTGCAAACACTGTGACAAGCCTGGTCACACGGCTGATGAATGCTGGAGGAAAGTCGGTGCATGTCTGCGCTGCGGAAGTCGCGAGCACCGTATCCCTGAGTGCCCGCTACTAAAAGAGAATGAAAGGCGCCCTAATGTGCCTAAGAAACAGGGCCGACTGCAAGCCCTACATGATGAGGAACCTACTTTGGAGGGTGGCGTGGTAGAAGGTACCCTTCAAGTTTTCTCATTATTAGCATTCGTTTTATTTGATACTGGACCCACTCATTCATTTATATCTCAAAACTTTGCTGATACTGTGACTGCTAAACCTATATCCATGGGTTGTGAGTTCTCTGTGAAGGATCAAAAAGGATGTGGACAAGATCTAGAAGGGGGGGGTTGAATAGATCTAGGCCAACTAATGCGGAAGCTTAACCAGTTTAAAACAATGCATGGAATCAGAGGCAATTTGAAAGAGCAATTTATAGATCTGATGAGAGATTGTGTGAATTATATGATTGAAGAGTGGAAACAAGTTGATCAACAGTGAATTCGAAAAACCCTATGCATACATCTAATGCAAAGTGAATTTAAGTCACACACAAACCACTACACAGGGAATTTTTAGGTGGTTCGGAAATCACACCATGTGATTCCTACATCCACCCCTCACATAGTGAGGATCCACTAACAACTTGGATACACACACACTGGAGCCTGACAACTCCAACACAATGAGTTCTACAACTCACACAACTCCTAGAGCAAGACTACTCTAGACACTTGAGCACATTTGCTCAACCATAACTGAGTACGACGACTCAACCCTGAGCACACAGGCTCACAAATCACTTGCTAGATCAAAAACACAAAGATCCAGATCCTCTAGCAATGATCTGATCTAAAAAGGTTCATTCAAGAGGATTGATGCAATAGCTCATGCACAATCTCTAGAATGACCAAGAAGAAACAAGGAGAAATGAGGAATGGGGTGAAATGTCCTTGTTCTTCAAGAAGACTCCCTTGTAGAAGCTGAATTGTGAAGATGCTTGATCTCCAGAAGTCCCTGGCTGATGCTCTGCAACTTGGTCTTTGGGATCTTCCTTGAATTCTTCACACTTGTCTGCTTCTACTTGATCTGCACCCTTGGAAGTGATCTCACTGCTTCATCTTGGATCAGACTTCTCTTCTTGTGCTTGGAGATGTGCGAATTGGGGCTAAGGAGCACAAGGGGAGCAAGAACAGGGAGGAGAGCTCTCTCAGCCGCAAAAAGGATTTCTGGAAAGCTCTTGGAGGCTCTCTTGGTTGGATGGCCAATTAGGGGTGTATTTATACCCTAAAATGTCCAAAAGTACCCTTAGGGGTCGTGGGCACATGATCCAAGGCCGATCCACCAAATCCCTAGAGTGCCACGTGTCCAGATGTGACTTTAAATGAGAAAGTTTCCGGAGTGTGTCGACCTGCCCATAGGGTGTGTCGACACACTGTCACATACTGGCAAAACAGCTTCTCCGGGAAGGGTCTCTAGTGTCGACACCGCTTCATCTCGTGTCGACACACTATAGAAAACTGCAAAACAGGCCTTCTGGGAGAGGCATCTAGTGTCGACCTGACTTGATCTAGTGTCGACACACTGTCCAGACCTGTTGACAGGGTTCTCTAGGAGCTGGGTCTAGTGTCGACACTGCTTGATCTTATGTCGACACTACTTGACCATTTCTTCATCTTTTGGCTTAGGGCTTGGAGCATTGTGTCGACACCAGTATGAGGTGTGTCGACACAACCTTTGCAAGAAATATTTGTCCCTGAGAAATAAACACATAAATCATTAGTCCAATGTATTATCAGGAATATAAATGATAAATGTGTTTGGAAACATGCTTTTTGAATATTGTTGTTTCATGTGTGATGTATTTCACATGTTCCAATTATTGTGCATCAAAATTACAACTTGTCATCATCAAAATATGATGGGAAATGAATTGTATTCACACTCAACCCAACAATCTCCCCCTTTTTGATGATGGCAACATTAAATTCATATGAAAACTTGAAGTTTCGATGAAATGTGATTTTAAGCTTTTTGTTTATACAACACTCAATTTGAAAAACACTGATTGACAATGAGCTATGTTTCAATTCTTTTTATTGACAATTGTCAAAAACCATTGAACATATTTTAGTAACATTTGAAATTTGCACACACAAGAAGCACAATGTTACTAATAAAGAACTCTTGTCACAAATGGCCAAGCAGCTTGACAATCATCCATTCATTCACATTCATTGACATTCATTCAAAAATTTCAATCACATTTAAGACAAAAGTGTTTCTTTTCATTCCAGTCAAACAAGTGTCACTTTTCATTTACAAAGATGTGTTCATTACAATATTTCAAAACAAAAAAACATTCGAAAATCTTTCTTTCTTGCTATCTTCTTCCCCTTTGACATCATCAAAAGAAAGTACATTAAGCAGGAGGAGGAGGAGGCATGGGAAGGAGAATGGATTCTATTGACTTAAGTCTTGACTCCATGGCATGAAGGTTGAAGTTGAGCTGCTTCTGCATGGTTGAAAGCCTTGTATGAACAAGCTCTTCTAGCCTTTGACTATTGTTCGACATAGTGTACTCAATGGCATACAAGTCAACTGAAGATGGCTGAACACTAGAAGAGGAACTACCAGGTCCATGCTTGTTGATGTTCTTTAGTTCCTTCTTGAGGGCAGACATCTCACTATCAATGTGAGCAGATAGATTTTTCATGCTTTCTAAATCATCTACTAGATGAGGAAAAGACAGCCTTGTCTTGGAAATCTGATTAATTGCTTCTTGGCTGTTGAACAAAGATGTCTGAGAATTTGCCAAAATTCCCTCAAGAACTTTTTCCAAAGTCTCTTGATGCTCCTTCAGCTCAATGGATGCATCAGCCAAGGTTCCAATCAGTCTATTGAACCTTTGAGTGGCATGGTCGGATGCTTCTTTCTGCTTTATGAATTGAGCATTCATGGTATTCTCTAACCTCTGTACCTTCAAGTCAAAACTCTCTGACATTTGCTGGATGGAAGTAGTGAAGGCATCAAACTTGTCATTCAGAAATGAATAAAGCTCTGGTGGAACAGAAGGTCTACCAAAGGCAGAAGAGGTTTGAGCTGAGCTTGAGCTTGTGGAATATTCATTGAATGATGAATAGGTGAAGAGGTTTGAAATGGAGGAGTGAGAGGTTCATCCTGGGGTAATTGGGCGTCATTTCCAACTTGAGGCTGATCCTCAGGAGCAAGAGGCTGGTCCTCAGGAATTTGAGGCTGGTCCTCATGAACTGGAGGCTGGTCCTCATGTACTGGAGGCTGGTCCTTAGGTGCTACTAGTGCCTCAACAACTGGCCCTCTTCTTACTTGGTCACCCTCAAGCCGGAATCCCATGAATTTTTGCAGATGCTTGAAGCAATATATGTTGGACTTGGGGATTTTCTGAGACTTCTCATTTTCAAGAGACACACCAAAATGTTCAAAAACGGGTGTGAGATGAGCTGCATAGGGAAGAGATCTGTGGAGATCTTTCCTAGTGGTCTCAGAGATTATCTGGTACATAATCACATGGATGTTTATCTTGAGGTTCTTCTTCATGCAATAAATCACAAATCTCTGAATATCTGTGAGTCTATCCCTGCCACCACCCTGGGGTGTGATGATGGTGGTGAGGATGTGGTGAATAATTCTCAACACTGGTGGAAAGGTGTTTGTGTTGAACTTTGAGACATGGGTTTGTCTAGGGTCAGACTCATCAGATGGAAGACCAGTCAAAATAGAGTAGGCTTCATGGAGATCAAATTTGAAATGATGATAATCTGTGCCTGCATCAAGAACTTTGAATAGAGTTGCAGCCAAAGCAATGGGCATGTCTATCTTAACACCTTTAACCTCAGACTTGTACCCCTCATCATTGCATTCCAAATTCAAATAGAACTCTTGGACAAGTCTGGGGTAAATTGTTCGAAACTGAGATATGAAGGGTAGCCAAGACTGAAAATTGAAGAATTCTAGAATTTCTGGAAAAGCAGCAACTAGCTCATTATCTGCCAAGTCTACCGTCCTAGGTTTCATGATAGTCTTCCCTTCACTGACTGACTTGGAAGGGGTAGCCTTAGAAGGCTGGGAAGACTCAGAATATGAAGAGGATGATTCCTCAGAAGCTTCAGGAGAAGAAACCAAAATTCTCTGTCTAGGGTTTGCAGACCCCCTGCCTCTAACGGAAGAGGGTGCCCTACCTCTTTTGGATGGAGTGGGAGATGCAGATGAAGGCCCTGGCAGCTCAGCAGGGTCATGACGATGCTTGCTTCTCCTCTCGATTGGTGGTTGTGCTTCCACAGAGATGGGCCTGGCGGTTTCCCTGGACCTTGCTCCACTGCGAGATACTTGCTTGGGGGCCATTTAAGCAAGAAGGAGTGGAAGAGCAGAGGATGGAGAAGAAGGAATGAAGGGAAGAAGGACAAAGATGGGTTGGAGGAGGGAAGAAGGTGGAGTGGCTGCCGTTTTCAAAGGTGGAAGGCGGCCATGGGATCGAACTTGCATATAAAAGGGGTTTTGGAGGTACAATGCCCCACAGGAACAAGAATACCCTAACCGGCGCCCAAGACTTGAATCGCCCAGACAGGGGTATGTGTCGACACTAGAAGAGGTTAGTGTCGACCTGGGCTGGACTGTGTCGACACTAGATGGAAGTAGTGTCAACCTGGCGTGAAGAAACATTGAGTATTTGAGCATGGAAAAATTTGTGAGTTTTGGGATATCTTTAATATGATTAAATATGGATGGAATTAGCTTTTCAAGGATTTTTAAGAGTCCAAAGAATTCAGTTTTCATAATTCTTGCAAAAATGCAACAAACTTCAAGATTTACTCAACAACTAGCAAGATATATTCATTAAATGACTTGAACCAGTAAAATGATAGTTTGAGGGATATATGACATCCAACAATCAATACAAACTACCATAATCTCTAAATCCAATGAAATGAAAATATCTTTTTAGATTGAAATCATGTGTGATGAAGATAAACACCTTTAAAACAAATTGATGATAGACAAAGATGGTTATTTTAAGCAATTCTCCTTGGATAGTTTTGAGTTTTTAATCAAACTATCAAATGTAGTAAATCTTGTTCATTCAAGAACTAATGCTTTTTACACACCATAGTTCCTGGATACTAGAGATTTACTCATTATCTAGTTTCAAGGGGCAAATGACAACCTTTTACATAGAAATATACGTTTATCAGACGCCAATTTTTCCAGTTACTCAGTCACCATAAAAAATATAGAGCATATTTTTTTTTCTTGATTTTAAACCCCTTTGAACAGAGATAGCAAAAATACCTCATGACATACACGGCGCTTCATTCATTGTGAAGGTTTGTAGTTTCTCAGTATTTGTGCCATTGCTCTGTTGAATATCAAGTTGAAGGAGAATTTTATAAACTTGAAACCATTTATCTTACATCAGTTGCAAAAAAAAAATGTTTAACTTCAATGCACACATTATCCTTCAGTCTGTGAAAGAGATTTGAATTTCTGTAGTCTTGAAGAGTATAGTTGAGAGTTGATTGTGAAGAAATGTAGTAGATCACTCAAAGGATCATTTTGAGGTTCTAAACAACTCAATGAGGACATCATGCAAGGAAGTTGTTGTAATTCAAGAAGAGTTTTGAATTTTGCAAAAGAAATGAGTTGTGAATTCTCTAGCTCCCCCTGAGATGATGATTCCAACAACTTTTCATCAAAATAAAGATGTGCAAGTATTTTGAAACTAGAAATGATTCTCTTTGAACAACAAAGATCCCCCTCAACAATTGCATATTCATTTCTTAGTACTTGGCGGAGACATATACTCTCCCATAGTGAAAGTGTCCAGACAAGCAGAACTTGTCCTTCTTCAAGTCACCATTTGATATACCAAAAAGTTCAACACAATGTGAGTTGAAGAATTTATTGTCAAAAAGAAATAGAAGTTGAATGGTGAGAGATGTGAACAATATGAATCAAGGAAGCAAAGAAGAATGATGAAACAATGACTCCCCCTCAGAATATGCCTAAACACTTAACCCAAATGAGAGAGATCAAGAAGATGGACATTTGCAAAGACCAAGCTCTCTCCTCAAGGATGGAAATCTACTGTCAGGAAGAGGTTTAGTGAAGATGTCAGCAATTTGTTTTTCAGTTTCAATGAACTGGAGTTCAAAGGATTTATTTGCTACCTCATCTCTCAAGAAATGATGCCTAATTTCAATATGTTTTGTTCTGGAATGCTGAATTGAGTTTTTAGACAGATTTATGGCACTTGTGTTGTCACAAAGAATTGGAACACAACCTAACTCTTGGTTGTAATCGAGAAGTTGATGTTTCACCCAAAGAATTTGAGTGCCACATCTACCAGCTGCAACATACTCAGCCTCTGCAGTTGACAGAGCAACTGAATGTTGCTTTTTAGAAGCCCAAGAAATTAGGCACCCACCTAAGTACAAACACAAGCCACTTGTACTTTTTCTATCAAGTTTACACCCAGCATAAGCAGCATCACAATAGGCAATCAAATCTAACTTACAACCAGCAGGATACCAAATTTCAAGATCACATGTTCCAACAAGATATTTAAAGATTCGTTTAACAGCTAACATGTGACTTTTTTTTGGATTAGATTGAAATCTAGCACACAAGCACACACTAAACTGAATGTCAGGTCCAGAAGTAGTGAGATAGAGTAGAGAACCAATCATACCTCTGTATGTTTTTTGGTCTACTGACTTACCAAGTGAGTCTTCTTCTAGTTTAGCATTAATTGCAATGGGTGTGCTTGAATACTTGAAGTTCTGGAAGTCAAACCTTTTCAGAAGTTCTTTGACATATTTGGTTTGACTTATGAAGATCCCCTTGCTGGTTTGATTAACCTGCAATCCCAAGAAAAATTTTAAATCTCCCATTAAACTCATTTCAAACTCATTTTTCATTTGGTTTGCAAATTCATTGCACAGGCTCTTATTGGTTGATCCAAATATTATGTCATCAACATAAATTTGGACTGTAATTATTTGATTTTTGACAGTTTTTGTGAACAGGGTTTGATCAACATTACCTCTAGAATATCCTTTTTGAAGCAGAAAAGAACTCAAACGGTCATACCAAGCTCTTGGAGCTTGTTTAAGACCATAAAGAGCCTTATGAAGCTTAAATACATGATTAGGATGTTTATCATTTTCAAAGCCCGGAGGTTGTTCAACAAAAACATTTTCTTTTATATAACCATTCAAAAAAGCACTTTTGACATCCATTTGATAAACTTTGAATTTCAAAGATGATGCAAAAGCAAGGAAAATTCTTACAGCTTCTAGTCTAGCTACAGGAGCATATGACTCTTCAAAATCAATTCCAAATTCTTGGTTGTACCCCTTTGCAACTAGCCTAGCTTTATTTCTTATGACTTGACCATTTTCATTCAATTTGTTTCTGAAAACCCATCTAGTGCCAATGACTGATTGGTCACTAGGTCTAGGTACTAATTCCCATACTTGAAATAAGACATTGTTGGCTTTTTATTTTTCAACAATTCATAGGGGGTTTTTCTGATTTTTGGTCTGATCAAAGCTCTATTAAGAATGTGATTTGCTATGTTTACAGCTTCAGCCCAGAAGGATTTGGGCAAATTGCTTTCTAAGGGCATGGATCTAGCCATTTCCACAAGAGTTCTATTATTTCTTTCCACAACTCCATTCTATTATGGAGTTCTTGGTGAAGAAAACTTGTGAAATATATGAAGTTCAGCACATAAATCAGAAAAGGATTTATTTTCAAACTCACCCCCATGATTAGTCAAAATGTTTTTGATTTTGTATGGAAGACTTGTTAAGGCAGTGGTACAGAAATTCCTGAACTCAAGGCAAGCATCACTTTTGTGGGACAGAAAGATAACCCATGTAAATCTAGTAAAATCATCAATAATGACAAACCCATATCTTTTGCCACTAAGACTTAGAATTCTTGTTGGGCCAAAGAGGTCCATGTGAAGTAATTCTAGTGGCTTAGATGTGAGTACCTCATTGAAGGTTTTAAAAGATTTTCTGGTTTGTTTTCCTTGGGCACAAATCCCACAAACTTTATTTTCTACATTAGAAAAGGATTCAGGAAGACCTTTAACCAAATTCAGCCTTAACAGTTTATTTATTGTTCTGAAACTTGCATAGCCAAGTCTTTTGTGCCAAGTCCATGCAATTTCATTTTTATTGGCAACAAGACAAATATTTTCAGAAAAGTTTTTATCAAGGTTGATCATGTAAACACTATTTTCCCTCTTTCCAAAGAATTTTATTTTATCAGTTGATGAGTCAATTATCTTACAGAAATCAGATTCAAACACAACTTTGTGACCTTTGTAACAAAGTTGGCTAATGCTCAGGAAATTGTAATTTAAACCATCAACTAACAAAACATTATCAACTGAGTTTGAGGAAGATTGACCAACCTTTCCAGATCCAATTATTTTTCCTTTGTTTTTACCTCCAAATGTAACAGAACCTCCCTCCTTCTCAATCAGGAAAGAAAATTTAGCTTTGTCTCCAGTCATGTGTCATGAACACCCACTGTCAAGGAACCACACATTTGAGTTGGGTGCACGACCTTCCTGTAAAAACAATCAGTGGAGAGAAGATTTTGGTACCCAAACTTTGTTGGGACCATCAGAATGTTTGAACATTGACATCAAGTCTTTTCTAACCCAAATCTGATTTAATTTTTGTTTCTGTTTTATTTCAGTGGTATTTTTGGCCTTTTTCAATTTGTTCTTTCCTTTTGGAATAACAACACCAGAGTTCTTTTTCTTATTAAGAAGGGGGTTTTGCATTTGGACATGAGTGTTCAATTGTGGAGGTCCAAATCAAGGATTTTGATGGTACACTGAAAAATTTGGATGGAAGAATTGAGGATGGTACCAAAAAGGATTGAGATACCATTGGTTCCAAGAATTAGTCCAATCAGCTTGATGTGTTATTTTGGAAGTCCAAGGTTTATCATGAATTGCTTCTTTTAAGTTTTTCATATTTTTAGATTTTTATTTGAATTTTTGGTTGATTGATTTGTGGTTGTTGAGGTTGAGAAGGTCGACCTATCCTTCACTGGTGTCGACACAGCAGTCACAGATTCCATCTTTTTGTGGACTTGTGTCGACCTGTTAGGTGATAGAGTCGACCTGGTTGGTTTCTCTTTGTTCTGGGTTTTTGAAATTTTAACTGTGTTACTTGACACTTGCTTATTTTTTGTGTTTTCAAGACTAGGACCTTTGACAAAGTTGATCAAGGGTGCTTTTTGTCTTATTTCACCATATTTGTCTTTCTTGGGTTTTTGTTTGTTGAATCCTAGTCCATGTGATTCAGATCTCATTCTAGCTCCTAGCAAGGCCTCCAAATTGTCCTTACCTTTTATGAAGGTTTCAATGACTGTTTCTTTTTATTTTTGTTGATTTCCTAAGGTTTTGATTTCATCAGCATTTTGTTGTTTTTATTTTTCTTCAAATTCCAACTTTTCAGACAATTCTTTAAACTCTTGAGTGGCCTTTTAGGATGCAAGCTTGAGCTCATCAATCACATTCAGAAGATTTTCCTTTTCCTCAAGGAGCTCAATTACTTCATTTTCTAATTCACAAGTTCTTTTGTTTATTGATTGGTCATTCAGAATGTTTTCAATTTTCTTCTTTAAATGTTTGTTTTCTTTTCTTATTTCAGAATAATTTTCAACAAGCTCAGCATATGCATCTTGCCAATCATCAATTGAATAGTCTTCGAAAGAAGTACTTACCTTTTCATCTGAGCCATTTGCCATAAAGCAAATTTCCTCACTGTCAGAACTTGAGGACTTTTCTTCTTCTTTCACACTTGAGTCTTCATCAGACCAAGTGGCTACCATGGCCTTTGGCTTCTTGAACTTGTGAATCTTCTTGTATTTCTCCTTCTTGTTCTCAGGACATTCTCCCTTCATATGTTCTGGCTTGTTGCACCTGTAACAAATGACAGTTTCATCAGATTTCTGATTCCTATTAGAATTGGCATTAGAAAAGGAAGTGTTTCTTTTTCCTGATGAGAATTTCTTTTTCCCAGAGAATTTTTATTTCCCATATTTTATGAATTTTTTGAATTGCCTGGTCATGAGGGCAATCTCATCCTCATTAGACTCAGACTCATCAGAACTTGTTTTCTCCTGATTCTTGTCTTTGTTACTTGAAGAGACCTTTAGTGCTACTGGCTTGGTTTTAATTATGTGTTCTTCATTTCTTCTTAGATTGATTTCATAAGTCATTAAGGATTCTATCAATTCATCCAAAGACATTTTGGACAAATCTTTAGAATCTTCAATGACTGTGGCCTTAGTGTGCCAAATTGAAGATAGAGAGCGCAAAATTTTCCTTACCAAGTCAGCATCTGTATAATCCTTACCTAAGGCCTTCAGTCCATTCACAATGATCATAAACCTAGCAAACATTTCAGAAATAGTCTCATCAGATTTCATCTTTAATAATTTATACTCAGAAACAAGAATGTTAGCCTTGGTTTCTTTTACTTGAGATGTTCCCTCATAGAGTAGCTCAAGTTTGTCCCACATCTCCTTGGCAGATTTGAACATGGAGATTCTTGAGTACTTCTTAGGGTGGACTGCACACTGGATCATGTTCATGGCACTATAATTCAAGGTAGCCCTTCTAATCTATTCCCTGGTCCAGGTTTCTTCCTCTCCCTGGTTCTCATAGGGGCCTACCTCAACTACTTTCCAGATTTCATAATTTTGGGCTCTAAGAAAAACTTGCATTCTATTCTTCCAATAAGAATAGTCCGTCCCATTAAAGAAGGGTGGCCTATTATTGGAATGACCCTCAGCTATGAACCCTCTGGAATCCATTGAATTAAATATATGGTGTAATGAAGGAAGCACTCAACAAGCAAGCAAGCAAACAAAACACACAGAACAAATATAAAGCACTCAGATCATATCATATATAAACCCGCTCTGATACCAATTGAAGGATCGAAAAGGATGTGGACAAGATCTAGAAGGGGGGGGGGGTTGAATAGATCTAGGCCAACTAATGCAGAAGCTTAACCAATTTAAAACAATGCATGGAATCAGAGGCAATTTGAAAGAGCAATTTATAGATATGATGAGAGATTGTGTGAATTATATGATTGAAGAGTGGAAACAAGTTGATCAACAGTGAATTCGAAAAACCCTATGCATACATCTAGCGCAAAGTGAATATAAGTCACACACAAACCACTGCACAGAGAATTTTTAGGTGGTTCGAAAATCACACCATGTGATTCCTACATCCACCCCTCACACAGTGAGGATCCACTAACAACTTGGATACGCACACTAGAGCCTGACAACTCCAACACAATGAGTTCTACAACTCACACAACTCCTACAGCAAGACTACTCTAGACACTTGAGCACAATTGCTCAACCACAACTGAGTACGACGACTCAACACTGAGCACACAGGCTCACAAATCACTTGCTAGATCAAAAACACAAAGATCCAGATCCTCTAGCAATGATCTGATCTAAAAAGGATCATTCAAGAGGATTGATGCAATAGTTCATGCACAATCTCTAGAATGACCAAGAAGAAACAAGGAGAAATGAGGAATGGGGTGAAATGTCCTTGTTCTTCAAGAAGACTCCCTTGTAGAGGCTGAATTGTGAAGAGGCTTGATCTCCAGAAGTCCCTGGCCGATGCTCTGCAACTTGATCTTTGGGATCTTCCTTGAATTCTTCACACTTGTCTGCTTCTACTTGATCTGCACCCTTGGAAGTGATCTCATTACTTCATCTTGGATCAGACTTATCTTCTTGTGCTTGGAGATGTGCGAATTGGGGCTAAGAAGCACAAGGGGAGCAAGAACAGGGAGGAGAGCTCTCTCAGCCACAAAAAGGATTTCTGGAAAGCTCTTGGAGGCTCTCTTGGTTGGATGGCCAATTTGGGGTGTATTTATACCCTAAAATGTCCAAAAGTACCCTTAGGGGTCGTGGGCACATGATCCAAGGCCGATCCACCAAATCCCTAGAGTGCCATGTGTCCAGATGTGACTTTAAGTCAGAAAGTTTCCAGAGTGTGTCGACTTGCCCATAGGGTGTGTCGACACACTATCACAGACTGGCAAAACAGCTTCTCTGGGAAGGGTCTCTAGTGTCGACACCACTTCATCTCGTGTCGACACACTATAGAAAACTATAAAACATGCCTTCTGGGAGAGGCATCTAGTGTCGACCTGACTTGATCTAGTGTCGACACACTGTCCAGACCTATTAACAAGGTTCTCTGGGAGCTGGGTCTAGTGTCGACACTGCTTGATCTTGTGTCGACACTAATTGACCATTTCTTCATCTTTTGGCTTAGGGCTTGGAGCATTGTGTCGACACCAGTATGAGGTGTGTCGACACAACCTTTGCAAGAAATATTTTTCCCTGAGAAATAAACACATAAATCATTAGTCCAATGTATTATCATGAATATAAATGATAAATGTGTTTGGACACATGCTTTTTGAATATTGTTGTTTCATGTGTGATGTATTTCACATGTTCCAATTATTGTGCATCAAAATCACAACTTGTCATCATCAAAATATGAGGGGAAATGAATTGTATTCACACTCAACCCAACACTCTGTCACAATGCCACTAGGGGAAAAGGAGAAATTGAACAAATACTTTCCCTCCGCCGATGTAATGATCGGAGACCATAACCTAAAAGCCGACCTAGTGTGTATGTCCATAGAAGGCTATGATGTAATTTTGGGAGCCGACTGGTTGTCCGCATATGGGGCAAGTGTCGACTGTAAGAAAGGGAACGTTACCTTTAGTGACTTTCCTAAATTGGCATTCTCCAGGATTAGACATAAGAGACGGATGTCTCTAGTCTTCGCCATAAAAGCCCACAACATGATGAGGAAAGGCTATATTGCTTTCCTAGCAGCCGTAGTAGTGGAAAAGAAGGGTTCCAAGATAGAAGACATACATATTGTACAGGACTACACATATGTATTCCCCAAAGACCTGCCAGGGATTCCCCCTGAACGAGATGTCAACTTCGCCATTGAGTTGATTCCTGGAGCCACACCGGTATCGCATCAACCATACCGGATGTCACCTGCCGAGCTGAAAGAATTGAAGGTGCAACTGATGGAGCTACTAGAAAAGGGATTCATCAGACCAAGTACTTTCCCATGGGGAGCACTTGTGGTATTCGTAAAGAAGAAAGATGGATCGATGAGGCTGTGCATCGACTATCGACAACTCAATCAGCTTACCATCAAGAACAAATACCCACTGCCTAGGGTCGATGAACTATTCGACAGAATTTCTAGAGCGCAATATTTCTCCAAGATTGATCTTCGATCTGGTTATCACCAAATGAGGATCAAGGATGACGATATTTTCAAAACGGCTTTCAGGAGCAGGTATGGACATTATGAATTCGTCGTTATGCCTTTTGGTCTAACCAATGCTCCTGCAGCCATTATGCAACTCATGAACAACATATATCGGCCCTACCTTGACAAGTTCGTGATCGTCTTTATCGACGACATCCTCATATACTCCAAGACCAAGGAAGAGAATGAAGAACACCTAAAGATAGCACTACAAGTTTTGCGAGACAACAAGCTATACGCAAAGCTTAGCAAGTGTGAATTCTGGCTCGAAGAAGTATCCTTCTTGGGCCATGTCATCTCAAAGGATGGCATCTCCGTTGATCCCTCCAAAGTCGAAGCTGTACTCAACTGGGAGAGACCAACCAACATCACCGAAATCAGAAGTTTCCTAGGACTGGTTGGCTATTACAGGCGATTCATCATAGACTTCTCAAGGATCGCTGTTCCTCTCACGCGTCTGACACGAAAGGAGAATCCATACTCCTGGAGTAAAGAGTGTGAGAAAAGTTTCCAAACCCTCAACGACTGTCTTACCTCAGCACCTTTTCTCGCTCTGCCAATAGAGGGAGAAGGTTTCTCTATCTACACCGATGCCTCAGGAATCGGGCTAGGTTGTGTACTCATGCAAAAGGAGAAGGTCATTGCCTATTCTTCAAGACAACTGAAGACACATGAAGTCAACTACCCTGTACATGATCTCGAGCTGGCTTCCGTGGTCTTCGCCTTGAAGATTTGGAGACACTATGTATACGGTGAGCAATTCACTGTCTACTCAGACCATAAAAGTCTGAATTATTTATTCTCTCAGAAGGAACTCAACATGAGACAAAGGAGATGGCTGGAATACTTGAAAGATTTCGACTTCCACATCCAATACCACCCAGGCAAGGGAAATGTCGTGGCTGATGCTCTTAGTAGGAAGCCAATGGCATTTGTCTCAAGTATAGTCCTTGGCGAGATGCAACTACTAGAACAATTCGCAAGGTTAGACTTAAATATCGAACATAGAGATGATCGAGTCTTGGTTGCCAATATCAAGATTCAATCTGATCTTCTAGAGGAGATCAAATCTCAACAAGATGATGATTCATTCTTAGTTCACGTCAAAGAAACTCTAACTGAAAGACCGGACCTTGCAATGACTGAAGACGGAAGGCTTGTCTTTCAAGGAAGGACATGTGTTCCCGACAATGAAGAACTAAAGAGAAGACTAATGGATGAAGCTCACAAGACAAGGTATACTATTCATCCGGGAGGTACCAAAATGTATCAAGATATGAAAAGAACGTTTTGGTGGCCGAACATGAAAAGAGAGGTAGCTGAACATGCCGCTTACTGCCTTACTTGCCAACAAGTAAAAGCGGAACACCTGCGCCCTGCTGGTGTACTCAGACCCTTGATATTCTGGAATGGAAATGGGAAAGTATCGGCATGGACTTCATCATGGGTTTACCCAAGACTCGTGGTGGACTCGACGCCATATGGGTCATTGTGGACCGACTAACCAAATCCGCCCACTTTCTGCCTATAAAGAGTAAATGGTCAGTAGAGGTACTAGCTGCCTTATACGTCAAGGAGATTGTAAGACTACATGGCATTCCATCATCTATTGTTTCGGATCGAGATCCGAGATTCACATCTCATTTTTGGAAAGGATTGCAAGGTGCACTGGGTACTAAACTCAACTTTAGTACCGCATTCCATCCACAAACCGATGGGCAACTGAAAGAACCAACCAAATAGTGAAAGACATGTTGAGAGCTTGCACTATAGATTTTCAAGGTTATTGGAATGAGCACCTACCTCTTATTGAGTTCGCCTATAACAACAGTTACCAGGCGAGTATCAAGATGGCACTGTTCGAAGCACTCTACGAAAGGAATTGCAGATCCCCTGCATGCTAGAATGAGGTTGGAGAACAGCAATGGCTAGGCCCAGACATGGTGCAACGGACAACGAAGGACATTTAGGTAATCAGAGACCGGCTCAAGATTGCCCAATCCAGACAGAAGAGCTACGCCGACAAAAGAAGGCGAGATCTGGAATTTCAAGTGAGTGATCATGTGTTCCTAAAAGTGTCACCTACTCGTGGCATCCAAACATTTGGTGTAAAGGGAAAGCTCAGCCCTAGATTCATCGATCCTTTTGAAGTACTCGAAAGGGTCGGTGAGGTTGCATACCAGTTGGCGTTGCCACCGAATTTGTCATGTGTACACAATGTGTTCCATGTTTCCATGCTTAGGAAATATGTGTACGACCCCACGCACATCATTCGCCATGAGAAGTTGATATTGAACAAAGATGTGACATACGAAGAGAAGCCAGTCAAGATATTGGAACAGAAGATACAACAACTCAGGAACCGTCCCATCCATGTGGTTAAAGTCCTATGGAATAATCGTGGAGTGGAAGAGGCAACCTGGGAACCGGAAGGAATCATCAGACGGAACTACCCCACTCTTTTCGGTAAGACATTCTCTCCTGAATGATCACATGAATTTGGGGACCAAATTCTTTTTAAGAGGGGGAGGATGTAGCAACCCTAAATTTATGGGAAAAAAAATTTAAATATTTATATTAGTTAATTAGAAATCAAATAAAATGGAGATGTATTAAATCAACTAGGAATTCAAATAAGAGAGAATTAAATAAAACCATTAAAAGAAAAGGAGTAATGGGCTTTGCTATATTGACCCATTAGAAATGAATGGGCTAAAATAGAGATTTTAACAAGGGAAATAATAGAGAAATACCCAAAATTCGTAACTAAAATATTACTATAATAGAAAAGAGATATTTAATGTATTAAATAGCTAGTTTGAATTAGGATTGGATTCCTAAACCTACCCCAATTGATTGGCCACGAAATTCCCTCTCTCCCAACCCAAATAGGAGATCTCTTGCTTAAAAAGGGGAGAGGAAAATAAAAATTTAGAATTTAATAGGAGTTAGGCTTAAACTAGGAAAGGGAATAGGGAGAAGCTTAAATACTTCTCTTAAACCTTCATGGGCAGCCCTAGCTCGTGCCAAGAGGTTCCTAGACCAGGAGGAGAGGCCAAGAGGAGGAGAATTCGTGGAGAGGAAGGATCTCTCAAGTTCTTCCCCGAGTTCTTCAAGTCATAACCCTAGAAGAGGAAAACGATCAAAGGTAGACATTCTCACAAGCATAAACCATGAAACGTTTTCTGTAGGATGTCTCGTCTATCAGGAACAAAAGCCCTTTAGTTTCATAATTTTCCATCGAGCATATCTTTCGTTCTTGATTTTTTATGTTCTGCAACTTACATGACCCCAAACCCTCTTCTTAATTCTTAATCTCCTTGTATACTCAATCCCATGCCACGAGATTTTTACTGTAGGAACTAATGCATGTTAGACATCTTTTGCCCCTAAAAGCCCTAAATTTGATTCATCCTATCTTGCGAATTTAATCATTGATCTCAACTATGTAATGTTTCATGTTCATCATGAATACCTATGTTTAAAACATGCCCAAACCCTGATTGTTTTCCAATTCCTATTTATTGTAAGTACCCATGCATGTCTAGGTCGTTTTGCATTTAGTTTCATGATTTTTCGTTGACTATACAATTAGTTGTGATTTTATGAACCTCCCTGTGTCAAATAGGGTAAGTTCTGGCCCGCAATCCAATGTAACGTCCTTTCCCTGTCGGACCCGGGCGCAGACCCTGTGAACGCGATGGCCCGATAGGCCGCGTTCACAAGGGCCATCGCGACAGTGCCCTCTATCGCGATCTGATCGCGCCAGGGCCTGTCGTCGCAATCTGCTACCCGACCAGACTAGGCCTGTCGCGACCCGTACAAGCACCCGTCGCGATCTCAGTTGACGCCGTCGCGACCCTCACCAGGGTACATCGTGATCTGGGTTCTTTTTGCAAGAAACCTCATGTCTCAGCAATGCTTGATTATCTACAGTGTTTGTACTCTAGTTTAACAGTCATACATACAAAAAATAACACTTTTTATAAATTAAACATTTATGTATGACTAAAATACATGCACATGATCTTTTCTATCTACAATATCATGACACTTACACACACTTTGAACCATCCAATTATGGCGTAATTTGGCATGAATTTAATTCATAATACATCTGGTAATTTATGTGATTAAATTACCATATTTTTAAATATACTTGTCTATCGTTTCTCGCGATGTTTTGGGAATACCAATTTCGACGCTCCACTGTTCTAGAGTTCCTCTAGAACGTCGAGCACTTGTTTCTATATACACACCTGCTTGACTTGGAGGAACTCTCCGTCAGATATTCCTTCCTTCTGTCGGACTAGTGAGTCTTTGTTCAAGGCCTCCGTAAGTCTACTCTGTCCATGGATTCCCACATGGTCGACGAGCCGGTTGTACCCTAACACCTGTTACACCCATTAGGGATCAATATGGTCCAAACGGCTATTAAAAATTCACTCTCGTCTTGAATCACGCCGGACCTCTGAACCTATGCTTAACATGGCCAGTGGTAAGGTCGTGAGTTCCGCCTGACTGCCAACACCATGTGCGCGTGTTGTGCAACAGTTACTATCGCTCGTTACTCGACGTTTCATGTGCAAGGTCCACTAACTCTCATCTATACTCTACTCGCTCATCTATTCACGTTCACTCTACTATCTCGTCTATTCATCTAGTGCTCTCATCTACTTCTTGGTACTCTATATTGGCCATTGACTGATTGTCTAAAAATAAACAATATAACTAAATGCCTGGCAATATATAAAGGGCCCGATCTGGTCCTGGGATGTGCGCCCGAAAGTGCTAGTGCCCATGGGAGTTAAATGATCAGAGTGTTTGGCATTACACTCAAGTGCTATCTATCTTGACTATCTAAATGACAATCAAAAGTGCTATGTTCTCTCATTGTCCATTGACAACAAAGTTGTATGCTATACTCGTTGTGCTATGCTATACTCGTTGTTATATCTGTACTATGGACATCTTGCTATACTTGACATTGTGCTATCTTGCAATTATTGTGCTATTCCCGACACTTGTGCTATTATTGGAAAGTCTATATTTGGAAAGTCTTGCTATTTTGTTCACATACTGTCCTGCTATATTTTTACTTGACACTCTCTTCCATTTTGTCATTAGTTACTCTGCCTTTAATCCATTAATTACTTAAAGCCTGCTTGAGCCTGAGATTTAAGTCCTACTGGGCGATGTTCGCTCACCATGCGTTATTTGTCGTTGTGTTCTCAGGTGAGAACGAGGATGAACCATAGACTCAAGAGGACGGGAACGACCTGGAGTGATGTTATGAGTACCCTAGTGTCCTATTGCTATGTTTAGCGTTGTAGTAGTTAGGTTTGAAGTTTAGTCTTTTGCTTTATTCCATTGTAATCGGGCCCCATAGATTGGCTCTGATATTAGTGGTTGTAACTAGGCATTGAAAAGTATTAATGAAATGAATTTGCTTTATCATTATCACTTTGAAATGGTTTGATGTCTAGTATTCGCTCTATACCCTTTTCTTGCAACTGCCTCACGTTCTGATATTCCGCGTCGGGGTGTGACATCCAGATTGATCTCTTGATCTATGGTCATATTTTTTAACTCCATGAAAGTCATTGTCTTTATTACTATGTGCTTATCCTTGGAAATCTGTGGCCATAATATGTATATGTATTTAATCAGCACAACGTAGGACTTTGGTCCATTTGACTAATGCTTGTGTAAATAAGGGTCATGTCTAGTCCTGCGGAGGAGCACCCCAACGTACTTATTAACCGCGGGAGTATAAACTTGTGGTGCGTGGCATGACAACGATTTGTGTGAATCTGCTTTTGTTTGATATGATACGTTTGATCATGTTAATATGTGTTATTTATGTGAATATGTCTAGTTCTTGTTCGTTCGTTAAACTCGTTCATGAATTCCTTGTTCAATGCTTATGAAAGTCTATCTAATTCGTTATGAAAATTATGTTGAGTATTCTACTCTAATCCATCAATTGGTCTTATTAGTAATATCATGCTTGCTTTTGTCTTTAACCTTCTAAGAATTTTGCTTCTTAAAATGTTAATTACTTATATCATTGTCTGCACCATGAGATGTAAATCCTACTAAGCGTTGGCGGACTCACCCTACTTAATTTCCTAAACATTTTCAGGTAGTGATGATGAACCTATGGATACTGAAGGGGAGCGGCAAGAGTGAAGAGCACCCAGACATCGTGCAACAGTGGCATAATTCCTTTAGAGTTGATATAGAGTCTGTAGTAGTTTTTCCTGTTCGAGTTTGTCATGTACTTGAACAATGGGCCCTATGGTTGGCTCTGAAGTTCTAAGGATGTAATAAAGAGTTGATATTTGAATTAATTTTGGCGTATGGTTCAGTGTGGTCACCTTATTCTATATATATTTGCTCTATTTATGATCTGAATACAACTGCGTGTTATGATTTTCCGCGTCAGGGTGTGACACTCCCACATTTCACCATTTGATATACTAAGAAGTCAATGGGAAGTAAGATGCATAGAAAATCATAAGCACGAACAAGTAAACATAGTCAAGAAATGTATTCAAGAGAAAAGCTATCAATATGAAATGTTGTGATTTTGAAGGAAAATGATTATTTTCTTGATGACCTTCATGCAAGGAAAGGCATTGGTACTTGGCGGAGTATATCTCATGCATAATGATAGTTTCCAGACAATCCTCCCTTGTCGTTCCACATTTCACCATTTGATATACCACATAGTCATTGCTTATAAAGATCAAATTATTTATAGTTTCAAATGAAGTTTATTGCATCTTGCAAATGCCAAGCTCTCTTCTCAAAGTTGTGAGTCTATCATCTGCCAAAGGTTTTGTAAAGATATTAGCCACTTGTTTTTCTACTAGTATGAAACTTAATTCAATATTTTTATTGGCAACTTCATATCTTAAGAAATGATGTCTTATTTCAATGTGTTTAGTTCTTGAATCTTGAATCGGATTCTTAGAAAGATTGATAGCACCTGTGTTGTCACATAGGATGGGTGTGCATCCAATATCAATATTATAATCAAACAATTGACTATTGATCCACAACACTTAGGCTGCATAGCTCCTTGCAACAACATATTCTGCCTCTAAAGGGGAAAGTGCAACTGAGTGTTACTTCTTGGATGCCCATGAGACCATGCACCCTCCTAGAAATTTACAAAAACCACTAGTGCTCTTCCTTTCAATCTTACATCCAGCAAAATCAGCATCTGAATAAGAAAGTAAGTCAATTTTTTATCCAGCTAGGTTCCATAATCCCAAATCAGCTGATCTAGAAAGATATCTAAAAATTCTCTTGACTATAGGTAAATGACTCTCTCTAGGACTAGATTGAAATCTAGCACATAGGCAAACACTGAATTGTATATCTGGTCTACTCGTAGTAAGATACAGGAGAGAGTCGATCATACCTCTGTACTGCTTTGCATCTTCCATTTTACCATTCTCATCAGTGTCAATTTTAACACTTGTGCTCATTGGAATAGATGTTGGCTTGGCTTGCTCAAACTAAAATCTCTTCAGCAATTCTTTGACATATTTCTCTTGATTGATGAAAAAACCATCTTCAAATTGTTTAACCTGTAGACCAAGAAGGAATTGCAACTCTCCCATAAGAATCATTTCAAATTCATTGTGTATATGTTTAGAAAATTCGTCACATAGTAAAAGATTTGTGGAACCAAAAATAATGTCATCAACATACACCTGAACTACAATGATGTGATTGTTGACACATTTTGTGAGAAGAGTTTGATCCACTTTACCTCTACAATAATATTTACCAATCAAGAAGTTACTCAATTTGTTATACCATGCTCTACCTGCCTACTTCAAACCATAAAGAGCATTGTGCAATTTATATACACGGGTAGGCTTATCAAGAATTTCAAAGCCTCATGACTGTTCAACAAAGAACTCTTCCTGCAAGAGTTTGTCATCAGCTCGCACCCCCTTGGGTCGACCACCATTCTAAGAGATCAGATCACACATGGCACAACGCTTCACATTACTGCAAGAGTTTGTCATCAGCTCTTTAGACAACTGCCATCTCCTCATCAGGTTTATGCACAGAGATGACTACCTCCAGGTTCTACTGAAAGAGTCCATGCTCATCCAGGGGCGCCCCTTCAAGTTTTTCAAATGGTCCATAAATATTTCCCCTGAAGAGCATTCCCCTATAGTCCCGATCTGGCTGGAGCTTCCTGGGCTTCCAGCGAACTTCTTCAACGATGCAATGTTGTGTTCTATTGTAGGAAGCCTTGGACCAGTGCTTAAAATTGACAAGAACTCCACCAGTCTAACGCACACTCAAGCTGCTCGAGTAAATGTCGAGCTGGACATCTCCAAGAACCTTCCACAGAGGATCTGGATTGGCATGGGTTCATTTGGATTCTGACAACCACTATTCTTTCCTCAACCTCCTCAATTTTTCCAGTCTTGCAAACGCATTGGGCATGTGCCATCCAAGTTCAAGAAGCATCCACACAGTGATAAGCAAACTGCTCCTTCTAGCTCTGCCCCCCGTGCCCTGTCCACACAATGGATAAGAACAATGCCAACAAACCTGATGGACAATCATCTTCCTCTAGAGCAGCTTCTATGGACATTGTAGCACCACCTCTTGTTTCTGCTGCACCAGATGGCTCTGTCCTAGGAGAAGCCCATGCCATGGCGCCATTTAGGGACCCAAACGCACATGCCCCTGCTCCTGTAGCCCTTTATGATGTTCCTCATGTCACTGATACCCCCACAGCTGGCCAACTCCAACAGGAACAATAGCCAACTAAATGCGCAGTGCAAATGCTTGATGAAATGCCACCTCAACTACCTACTGAGCAAGCTACAACTACCCTTGTTGTTCCTACCCCGGTGCTTTTTGGAGGTGCAGCAGATCACCAGTCAAGAAACAGTGTAGTTCAAATGTTTGATGAAATGGCAGCTACCACTTTTAGAGAGACATGCAGATCCGCAGTGCATGAGGTTCCACTGCCAACTACTCTTGTGCATGCTGCCCCCATTGCAACCACCCAGCAACAAGCAGCCCCGGTTGCACCTAAATGCAAGGGTATATCGCCTTCAGTTCTGAACGCTGCAGCCCCCCTGTGGACTACTCTTCAATCTTCTGATCAGCAAGTTTCTTCAGCTGAAGTCACACCCTCCACCCCCAACGACAATGGTGCTACACCACTTGGCACCCCATCCGGGGTGGAAGCCTCGGCATCTCCATCAGCTCCCCGGATGTCCATTGCTGAAGCACTGCGAAAAAAAACCAAGAAAGGTGAGATCCGCATGAATACAACAAAACCGCCACCCCTTCCTTTTCCAGCCGCAGCTCCCCCTCAACCGGGAGTGAAAGGGCCCGCCGGTGGCCACGTGATATGCCTCCCCATGCAATACAACATCCGAAGTATCCTAGGCATCGAGGCTGAGGAAGTGGATCTGCTAACTCTACACAATAATTGGGTTGGTTGCACTCGTAGCACCTCAATTCGAAGCGAAGATTCTGACGAGGAATTTTAGTACTTCGAGGACTGATTTCCTGTGTATTGGGCTGATGTGTCATGTACTTGTGACCCCTATGCGTAGGAAGTCTTTAGTTTGTGCCCCTTTGTCCCCGGTATCCCTGTTATCCCAGTTGCCCTGCTGCCCCCGTCGTCTATGTACTCCTTTTACTTTATACTTTTTCATATATAATAGAAAACTGGCTAGCTGATCATGACTTTAGAGGCCCACTCCATTGTCATATCCAATTAAAAAAATAAAAACAAAGAACTCTTCCTTAATGTAACTATTCAGAAAAGCAGTTTTAACATCCATTTGAAACAATTTAAATTTATTTGAGCAAGCATATGCTAACAAAATCCTCACAGCTTCTATCCTAGCTATTGGTGCAAAGGATTCTTCAAAATCTTCCCCAAATTCTTGATTGTACCTTTTTGCAACCAAACAAGCTTTATTCCTAACTACTTTCCCTTCTTCATTTAATTTATTTATAAAAACCCATCATGTTCCAATTATTGTGTGTTCTAGGGCTTTAGGGACTAAACTCCAAACATTATTTCTCAAAAATTGATTTAATTCCTCATGCATTGCATCTATCCATGAAATATCTTTTAAGGCCTCTTCTATGTTTTTGGGTTCCAATTGAGAAATGAAAGCCATTTGATCTTGTTCAACTATGTTTCTAAAGTTAGATCTAGTTTGAATATTATCATGTCCATTTCCAATCACATTCTCAAGTGGGTGATCTCTTGAATATTTGAAATTGGTGACTGTCAATTCATGCTGATGGGTTGCTTGAGATCTGTCGACAACCTCTGTTTGGTTTGTCGATAAGTTCTTGTCAGTTTCTTCTTCAAGTATCTCTCCTTCATCCTCATCAGTTTTGCAAACATTTGAATTGTCATTTTTATATGGAGTTCATCAAAAACAACATGTGGAATTTCTTCTACTGTTTTGTTTTTAGAATTAAAAACTCTATAAGCTCTAGAATGTTCAGAGTATCCTAAGAAAACTCCTAGTTCACTTTTTGCTTCAAAATTATCTAAGTTCATCTTATCATTATTATGAATGAAAACTTTCTAAAATATCTAAGGTTTGGTTTCTTACCTTTTAGGAGATCATATGGAGTTTTCTTTATTACCAGTCTTACCATGGCTCTGTTTAAAATGTAGCATGATGTATTCATAGCTTCTGCCCAAAAACTTCTTGGAAGTTGACATTCCACCAGAAGTGTGCGAGCCATTTCCACTAGTGTCCTATTCTTTCTCTCTACCACTCCATTTTGCTCCATAGTCCACGAGGAAGAAAACTTATGTCCAATTCCTTTATTAATGCAGAAGTCAAAGAATAAATTATTGTCAAACTCTCCCCCATAGTCAGGAAGAATTGAGCATATTTTGTTGGTGTTTCCATTCTCAATTTTGTTCAATGAAGCTTCAAAGTTTTCTAGAGTATCACTTTCATTAGACAAAAAAGTAACCCAAGTGAACCTAGTGAAATCATCTACAATGACAAACCCAAAAAGTTTGCCATTGAGACTTAGTGTTCTAATAGGTCAAAAAAGATCGTGTGCAATAATTCAAAAGGTTTTGAAGTGATTAATGGTGCTGTGGATTTGAATGATTTTCTTGTTTGTTTACCATGTGCACATGCATCACATAAACTCCAATTTTTATTTCACTTAATTTTAGGAAGCCCTTTAACTAATTTCCGCTTCGTCATTTTATTCAACACATTGTTGCTTGCATGTCCTAACCTATGGTGCCATAAGTGAAATAGATCATTCTTACTTGCAACGACACTAATTTTTATTCTTTGGTTGATCTAAATCAACCAAATAAATGTTATCACTAGAAAATCTAACAGTTCCTAATTCCTTGTCAATTATTTGGCATACTTCTGAATCAAAGATAAGTTTGTGGCCTTTATCACGCAACTAACTAATGCTTAGCAAGTTGTGATTAAGACCTTCCACAAGCAACACATTTTTAATTAAATTAGATGCCTCCTTACCTATTTTACCTGAGCCAACTATATGGCCTTTATTGTTACCTCAAAAAATTATTTGGCCTCCATCTTTCTCTATAAGCAACCAGAATTTGTCTCTATCTCTAGTCATATGCCTTGAGCGGCCACTGTCAAGGTACCATTTGTTCTGATGTTGGGCTGCTAGACATTCCTGCATAAACAAATCAGAAGGAGAATTTTGGTACCCAGATTTCTTTGGTTCCCATGTGTTCATTCATACTAGAATGTAGATGCTTTGGAATCCACATTTGTCTATATTTTATCATGCTCACTTTATACCAACAATGTAATTCACATGACCAAGTATTTTCACAGAAGTTACATGATGGAGCTTGGTTTCTTGTGGTTTTCTTGTAGTTACTCTGAACATAAGCATTTATGTTGTTTTGCATCTTTTGATCACTACAATACTTTGTTTTTCTAGATCTATCGACAAATTGTCATGCTTGTCGACAACTAAAGTCCTGGTGTAGATACTTGTCGACAGACACTCTCACTCGTCTACTAGTCCAGTTCTTTTGCTTGTTTTTTCTTTTCATTGAATCCTTTGTTTTTCAGTTGAGCTTGCTCATTTGTATTTGATCTATTTTGAATGAAAGATGTGATCAAAGTTTGTACAAATTTCTTCTTGTTTTCATTCTAAAATCCCAATCTATGCTTGGTGGTGTTTGTTTTAACTCCTAGCACAACATCGAGGTTTTCTTTACCTCTCACAAACTTTGATAAGGTTTCATTCTAATCTTTCAAATCTTTTTGAACTACTTCTATTTTCTCTTGAATTTCTTTGTTTTCATTCTTAAGTTTTTCAAGAGACTCACTTAGCACTTGTTTTCCTTTTTCATTGTCCTGAAGTTTTTTTTTTCATGCAATCAAGTTCAACATGAAAACTTTCTTTTTCATTCTTCAAGTGATTTACATCTTTGTTCAGAAATTCAACTTGCTCATTTGCATTGGTGTTATGCACAATATTATTTATTTTCTTCTTCAAAGCTTTTTTTTTAGAACGATATTCATATAATTTGTCAAACAAAACACTACATGCCTCTTCCCACTCTTCAGTAGTGAAGTTTTGACAAGAAGAATTTACTTCATTGTTGTCCTCACTTCTAGCCATGAAGCATGCAATTTCTTCATTTTCTGAATTCTCTAGGTCTTTCTCATCTTGATCCTCATCACTCCAAGTAGCACTACAAGAAAAATCAGAAATAGAGACCGAAATATTCGGTCTCTAAACAGCTCAGAGACCGAATAGTGACCGAATTTGTCGGTCAAAAACTTCTGGTCACAAATCTGTGACCGACTAAATTCGGTCCCTATTCGGTCACTAAATAGGGACCGAATAAGATCGGTCCCTATTTAGGGACCGAACGTATTTGGTCCCAGTTCGGTCCCCAAAATAGAGACCGAATAGGGACCGAATATTTGGTCCCTATTTAGGGACTGAATGTGCCGGTCACTATTCGGTCCCTATTTTAGGGACCGAATAGGGACCGAATTTTCAGTCCCTATTTAGGGACCGAACTGAGTTGGTCCTAATTCAGTCCCTACAAATAGGGACTGAATTGGGACCGAATTATTTCGGTCACTATTATGGACCGAAATAATTCGGTCCCTATTTTAGGGACCGAACTAGGACTGAATAAATTCGGTCCCTAAATAGGGACCGACGTGATTTGGTCCCTATTCTATCCCTATTTTTAGGGACCGAATTGGGACCAACTCAGTTCGGTCCCTAAATAGGGACCGAATATGCGGTCTCTATTTCGGTCCCTAAAATAGGGACCGAATAGGGACCGAATTATTTCGATCACTAATCGGTCTCTATTTTTAAATTTTTTTTTTTAATATATACATTTTTAGGAAAATAACCTGCGTAAAATAAATAATATCCACAACAATAATAATTATCCACAATAAAAATATCTACAACACAAAAATAATAAAATATCTACAACACAAAAATAATAAAAATATCCACAACAAAACAATAATAAAATGTCGACAACATCAACAATAATAAAAATATCCACAACACAACAATAATAAAATGTCCACAACATCAGAATAATAAAATGTCCACAATAAGAATAAAAATATCCACAACATCACAATAATATAATGCCAACAACAATAATAAAAATGTCTACAACAATAATAATAATGAAATGAAAATCATGATGCCTCGTCTTCGTCTTCATCCTCGTGCTCGTGTCCTCCCACTCCACCCGATGAAGGAACCTACAATACATATATAACAATAATAAGTTAAATTTAAATAATAAGCAATAACTTATTTTAGAAGCATAAATTAAATAAAACAATAGGCAATGGAGATCAATTAGATGAGTATTTCTAATTTTGGACCCTCAAACCGAAGTTCTTCATTCTTTAACTAAACTAACTTGGTTAAGACGACTTGGCGCGTCGCGGTCAAACCAAGAGTCCGAATTGAACTCCGTCAGTTTCCTAAAGTCACACTCATCGGCCCGACCGTGCTGGAACAAACCGGAGGCCAATCAGAAGAGTATTTCTAACATTGGACCCTCAAACCAAAGTTTTTCATTTTTTAACTAAACTAACTTGGATAAGACGACTTGGAGCGTCAAGGTCAAATCGGGAGTCCGAATTGAACTCCGTCAGTTTCCACAAGTCACACTTATCGGCTCGACCGTACTGGAACAAACCGGAGGCCAATCGGATGAGTATTTCTAATTTTGGTCCCTCAAATCGAAGTTTTCCATTTTTTAACTAAACTAACTTGGTTAAGATGACTTGGAGTGTCGAGGTCAAACCGGGAGTCCGAATTGAACTCCATCAGTTTCGACAAGTCACACTCATCGACCCGACCATGCTGGAACAAACCAGAGGCCAATTGGAAGAGTATTTCTAATTTTGGTCCCTCAAATCGAACTTTTTCATTTTTTAACTAAACTAACTTGGTTAAGACGACTTGGAGCGTCGCAGTCAAACCGGGAGTCCGAATTGAACTCCGTCAGTTTCCACAAGTCACACTCATCGGCCCGACCGTGCTGGAACAAACCGGAGGCCAATTGGAAGAGTATTTCTAATTTTGGTCCCTCAAATCGAACTTTTTCATTTTTTAACTAAACTAACTTGGTTAGGACGACTTGGAGCGTCGCAGTCAAACCGGGAGTCCGAATTGAACTCCGTCAGTTTCCACATGTCACACTCATCTCCCCGACCGTGGTGGAACAAACCGAAGGCCAATCGGAAGAGTATTTCTAATATTGGACCCATAAACCGAAGTTTTTCATTTTTTAACTAAACTAACTTGGTTAAGACGACTTGGAGTGTCGAGGTCAAACCAGGAGTCCGAACTGAACTCCGTCAGTTTCCACAAGTCAAACTCATCGGCCCGACCGTGTTGGAACAAACTGGAGGCCAATCGGATGAGTATTTCTAATTTTGGACCCTCAAACCGAAGTTTTTCATTTTTTAACTAAACTAACTTGGTTAAGATGACTTGGCGCGTGGCGGTCAAACCGGGAGTCCGAATTGAACTATGTCAGTTTCCACAAGTCACACTCATCGGCCCGACTGTGCTGGAACAAACCGGAGGCCAATCAGAAGAGTATTTCTAACATTGGACCCTCAAACTGAAGTTTTTCATTTTTTAATTAAACTAACTTGGTTAAGACGACTTGGAGCGTCGAGGTCAAACCGGGAGTCCGAATTGAACTCCGTCAGTTTCCACAAGTCACACTCATCGACCCGACCGTGCTGGAACAAACCGGAGGCCAATTGGAAGAGTATTTCTAATTTTGGTCCCTCAAATCGAACTTTTTCATTTTTTAACTAAACTAACTTGGTTAAGACGACTTGGAGCGTCGCAGTCAAACCGGGAGTCCGAATTGAACTCCGTCAGTTTCCACAAGTCACACTCATCGGCCCGACCGTGCTGGAACAAA
The DNA here is from genome assembly GCA_014218235.1 of Colocasia esculenta. Classification (NCBI taxonomy): domain Eukaryota; kingdom Viridiplantae; phylum Streptophyta; class Magnoliopsida; order Alismatales; family Araceae; genus Colocasia; species Colocasia esculenta. The sequence continues at coordinate 97,479,967 of CM024754.1, read as the reverse complement.
CCGGAGGCCAATCGGATGAGTATTTCTAATTTTGGTCCCTCAAATCGAAGTTTTCCATTTTTTAAGTAAACTAACATGGTTAAGATGACTTGGAGCGTCGAGGTCAAACCGGGAGTCCGAATTGAACTCCGTCAGTTTCCACAAGTCACACTCATCGGCCCGACCATGCTGGAACAAACCAGAGGCCAATTGGAAGAGTATTTCTATTTTTGGTCCCTCAAATCGAACTTTTTCATTTTTTAACTAAACTAACTTGGTTAAGACGACTTGGAGCGTCGCAGTCAAACCGGGAGTCCGAATTGAACTCCGTCAGTTTCCACAAGTCACACTCATCGGCCCGACCGTGGTGGAACAAACCGAAGGCCAATCGGAAGAGTATTTCTAATATTGGACCCATAAACTGAAGTTTTTCATTTTTTAACTAAACTAACTTGGTTAAGACGACTTGGAGCGTCGAGGTCAAACCAGGAGTCCGAATTGAACTCCGTCAGTTTCCACAAGTCACACTCATCGGCCCGACCGTGTTGGAACAAACTGGAGGCCAATCGGATGAGTATTTCTAATTTTGGACCCTCAAACCGAAGTTTTTCATTTTTTAACTAAACTAACTTGGTTAAGATGACTTGGCGCGTGGCGGTCAAACCGGGAGTCCGAATTGAACTATGTCAGTTTCCACAAGTCACACTCAACGGCCCGACTGTGCTGGAACAAACCGGAGGCCAATCGGAAGAGTATTTCTAACATTGGACCCTCAAACCGAAGTTTTTCATTTTTTAATTAAACTAACTTGGTTATGACGACTTGGAGCGTCGAGGTCAAACCGGGAGTCCGAATTGAACTCCGTCAGTTTCCACAAGTCACACTCATCGGCCCGACCGTGCTGGAACAAACCGGAGGCCAATTGGAAATGTATTTCTAATTTTGGTCCCTCAAATTGAACTTTTTCATTTTTTAACTAAACTAACTTGGTTAAGACGACTTGGAGCGTCGCAGTCAAACTGGGAGTCTGATATGAACTCCGTCAGTTTCCACAAGTCACACTCATCGGCTCGACCGTGCTGGAACAAACTGGAAGCCAATTGGAAGAGTATTTCTAATTTTCGTCCCTCAAATCGAAGTTTTTCATTTTTTAACTAAACTAACTTGGTTAAGACGACTTGGAGCGTCGCAGTCATACCGGGAGTCCGAATTGAACTCCGTCAGTTTCCACAAGTCACACTCATCGCCCCGACCGTGGTGGAACAAATCGAAGGCCAATCGGAAGAGTATTTCTAATATTGGACCCATAAACCGAAGTTTTTCATTTTTTAACTAAACTAACTTGATTAAGACGACTAGGAGTGTCGAGGTCAAACCAGGAGTCCGAATTGAACTCCGTCAGTTTCCACAAGTCACACTCATCGCCCCGACCGTTCTGGGACAAACCGAAGGCCAATCGGAAGAGTATTTCTAATATTGGACCCATAAACCGAAGTTTTCATTTTTTATGTTCAGCCAAAAAAGGATCAACTCCTTTCTCATATCTAGGATCCAAACGATCCGTAACATTCGTCCAACTCTTATCGACTCCAGCCATTTCAAAATAATCTAGAATTAAGAAGTAAAAAACAATATCAAATATGAATCAAGTCACATCATATGTGTAATCTAAGGGTTCATTCCTCTTCAATAATTTTTAGGATCAGACATGTCCCAAAATCTAAAGGGTTCATTCCATCTAGGTTACCAATTGTTTAAGCTAAGACCAGCCATTTAGTGTTTTAGCCACATCAAATCTAAGTGTATTGAGATAATGACATTACACCAAGATCACTACTATGTATTGGCATATATTTTTATATAGGAGACCTAGCATCTGGCCTCTGTCAACAAATGCCACCAGACCACTTTGTTATTCCCAACAAGGCCATGTGAGATTCTCTCATTTGAGTATGTGACAAAAAGAAAAAAAGAAAGCTCATGTAGGATTCTCTCATATGAGTCCAACAGCATTAGTCCTCCTAGCCTTGCAATATTCTTTTTTTTTTTACTTTAATTATTCCGCAAGAATTAGGAATAATTTAGTTTAATTTCTTTCTTGTAAAGAGAGGTATACTCTGAAACAGAATTTGCCAAAAAAAAAAACTGTGTCACTTAAGAGGGGTCCTTGCAAATAGGACTTTGTGTTTGGTGCAAGTTAACTCTCTTATTAGTGAGATAATTTAAGGACTATATGTATTGTGTGAAGGTGATAGAAGAAGAGATGGCACACATAGAGACATAAATGACTTGTTCTGTACAAAAACGATTACCATGTTAAATTTTCAGTCAGAAAAAAAAAACCCATATGTTAATTATTAAGTTTTCATCCTTGGCAGCAATCCCATTGAGGGCTGCATTACTTAGCAAATTAATATATCGATATGTACCATCTTTTTTTTTTCGCCGTGCACGAGATAAAGGCCCACAGAAAACCTGCAGGCCAGGCGTAGTCCTTGGTGGTGGTTCTTCCTCGGATAGACATGGACGGACCCATATACTTGCTGAGGAAGCTTCAATGGTGTTTCGATGTCCCAAACCCCCATCTCCCTTTCACATACAAAGAACAAGATGCCACATTATCCATGTTTGCCTTCCTAGCGACGTTCACCTAATGTTTGAACAGCTTTTCTTTTGTCTTCCTTGCCTATGATTAAGTGTGGCGTTTGAATATATATATGTAGCTTCTGCTCATTTTTAAAGTCAGGCATTTAATTTATGGCCCCTCATTAATTATCCAATTCCATTTGTTGTTCTTTTTTTTATTATTTTCAGTTCTTTGGGTAGTGTGTTCATGTGGGGATACAAGAAGTGGAGGTATATTAATTGGATAAGAGTGCATAAACAAAAGCAACGAGAGGTAATTATATATATATATATTTCTTTGTTCAACCATGCCTTTTGTGTGGAGACTTTAGAACTTGTTTGACAACACTTTAATACATAAATTGGATGAATAAATATCTGCATGAAATATATTCTTCTTTGAAAATCCTCTCAAATTTAAGTATAGGTGGGAGGCCACTTTGTATTTTTGGACAAATTCCTCTTAAATACATTATGACAGTCAAATACCAATTAATCATCTATCCAACGTATTCTTCATTACCATGTCTAATTACTTTTCTAGTTTTAGATCTATATGTTAGATAGAATATATGTATTCCTATATCATCAAATGCCACACGGATGTGCCAAAAGGCCTTTTATATAAATCCTTTTCTAGCTTTAAGTCTTCTTTTCACAGTTTAAAACATCAGTGAGCTTTATTTGCACATGCAATCCATCTTGGACATGTACATAAAGAAGATAAAAATATGGCACCACACCTTCTGGCATCCTTTTTGCACTAATCAATTAAAAGCCTCCTTTAAAATAACCCTGTGAACTTGAGGCCCTGGTTATCCTGATATCCAATTATCTTTGACATTGTTTACATTGGTTGTGGGATGTAATGCTCATACCTAAACCATCACTTCCAGAAATGAGCCAACATATGATAATGAACATAACTTTTTATATAAAAACATGTTTTATCCAATAATTGACCATCTGTATATAGATCAATCATATAAAAATATACTTGCCACTTCTTCACATATTCTACACATAATCATCACTTACTGTACATATAAATGCATAACAAATATTATACATATCCTAATCACTTGCAACTACGATGATGCCCATTCACTTGGTGTGCTTATCTTTTGCAAGCTTTCAATGTAGTAGGGATGTCCGATTTGCAGAGTCCTAGAAATGTGAAGAATGTTGCTAGGATTAGTTGGAGACCCTGATAGAAAGGCGTGGTCAAAGTTGGGAGTATAGATATTATGAGAAAAGGGTAATGGGAAAGGGTGCTAAATGAATGAAAAAAAGTACAACATGGGCCTGACCTGGAATCATATGAAAAATCAACATGAGTACCTTAGAAGAATGTAAGTTGAGTGAAAGTGTGAAACAACATAATTAACAAATGACAAACATAATTGTACAGATGCCATGTACTTGGCACCATCTGTACTCTTTACGAAAGAGCACAAAGAGCTACAAAATCAACAGCGAAGTTTTTTGCCTGTGAACAGATATTTCAAAATATTTACAAGCACGAAACAGACAAAGAAAAGGCCAATATATAATATCATCCGCTTTCCACCGAAAACACACATGGCATCTTGTCTAACTATCTTATTTACCTAACTACTGTGAACATATGACTTGGTGAGATATATATATAGAACTGTGAGAGACAAGTGATTTGGGAAGGTTCACGACAGGGCAGTAAAACAGGCTAGGATCGTCGTCTAGGTGCGGTGTTTCGTCCCCTTCATAATGGCGAATCCAAACTTCTCCGGACTGTCTGGGAAGAACCTGTGGGGTTAAACAAAGTTAACAAGCACACACATAACCATAACAGCCACCTTCTAACCAGTGAAAAGCCAAATCACTCAATAATGAGGCCACATCGAGAATGGTAACATAAGATTAGGAAGAAACAAACCTGAAGCGTACCACGAAGAATATTAGCAGATCCCCAGTCACTTGAAAATGAATCCCAACAATTCTGTATGATGTTCAAAGCCCTGACTACCTGCCACAAGAACATCAAACAAATTGCATTTCTGAAGTTAAATCTATGTTTGAAAGTACTGTTAATACAAAGAGAGAACAACAACATAATCCACTTTTGGGGAAAAAAGGAGTATGAATAAAAGCATGCATGATTTCCATATGTAGTCTTCCAAGCAAGATTTGGAACAGCACCGACGGGTCGCCGGTGAGCTGGTTGTGCGACAGGTCAATCTGAGAGATGTTTGATCCCTTGAAGGACTGAGGAACAGGACCCGTGAGGTTGTTGTGGCTGAGCCGGATGTAGAGGCCGTCGGGGTGGTGCAGCAGCCCGATGGACTCCGAGATCGTTCCTGTGAGCCGGTTTCTGTCCAGGAAGATCACCTGGAGCTTGGGGAGCTTGCCCAGGGAAGGTGGGATGGAGCCGGTTATCTTGTTGAAGGAGAGGTTGATGTACTCGAGCTTGGCCATACAGCCGAGGAAGTCCGGGAGGGGCCCCGAGAGGCTGTTCCAGTCCAAGTCCGGGAGGGGTGGTGGTGGGCTGCCGTTCCCTGCTGCAGGAGGGCCAGAGGAGGAGAGGGGGAAGCCAGGTGGGGCCGGGGATGGGAGCCGGAGGCTCCTCCGGCACGGCGGCTCTGGCAAGGAGAGAAAGAGATCCAGAAAGAGAGACAGAGGGAGGGCCGGAGGGGGAAGCAGCCAAGCAGGTGGTGGGGACTGGGGATGGGGGGGAGGGCCAGTGGGGGAGAGAGAGAAAGATCCGGAGAGAGAGAGAAAGACAGAGAGACAGAGGGAGGGGGGAGGACAGCCGAAGCATCCTCCGCCTCCGGCACCGGCACCAGTTTCCCGAGAGAGAGAGAGAGAGACAGATGGTGGGAGAGAGGGAGGGAGGGGAACCGGGAAGACTCACTTACCGCCGGAGCTGCCGCGCAGAGGCGATGAGTCGTCGGAGCTGCCGCCGCCCGCCAGCCACCGCGTGAGGAGTCGCCGCCGTCGGCGGCCGATGGCGAGCCGAGGATCGTCGGGGAGGAGGCAGGAGGGGTCCGAGGGAGGAGGGATTTCAGATTAGGTCGATTTGGGGGAGACTCGGGAGAGGGAGGTAGGGTAGGGTTTTAAATATGTATATTTATATATTAGATATGAGCCATTAGATGTAAGATCTAATGGTCAGTATTAATCTAGTTTCGGATCGGATCTTAAACATAGCAGATCTCTTATTTCCGCGTCCGCTCCGTTTATTATTCGGATAATATCCGTATCCGAATTCGCTCCGTCTGATATCTGTTAAACGGATATGGATAGACTTAATCGGATACGAATTCGGATCGGATCCAGATATTATCCGGATCCGTTTACAGCCCTAGTCAGGAGTACAAAAGATTTCCATTCAAAATCGATAGAAATAAAAAGGCCAATGGCTCGGGCATTCTCGATGCTCCACTCAAAATCGATAGAATGGGGATCTCTCACCTGCAGCACCAACACGTCTGGTCTTCTTAGCCAAGAAAGCAGGCGAAAGTCTCTGCTGGTTTTAGAAGATGTCGAAGACACCGACGAAGAAGAAGACGACGTTGTCCAAGAATGTTGCACGGACGGCGACGACCACCTTAGCCGAGGAGGCTCGACTGCTCGTGCTCGGGGTGATGGGAGAGGCCGAAGAGCAGGGGCTCCGACACTCCGCTGTGTAGCAAAGAAAGAGGAGAGGCTGAACTGAGACTGGGAGGGAGAAGGGCTGCGTGACCAGATTAGGGCTTTTTAGGGTTGTTTCGGTTCAATCGGTTCTGCTCAATTTTAAGGAAGAAAAAATCGAACCGAACCATTTACCATTAAATCGGTTTGATTCGGTTCATTGACCCGAACTTTAGTTAGTTGAACGAACCGAACCGAACGGTTCGGTTCGGTTCGGTTCGGTTTATCGGGCTGGACCGAGAAATGAACATCCTAAGCATAGCATCACCAACAGCAAAGCAGTAGCAGCAGTAAAGCAGTAGTAACAGTAGAGCAGTTGTAGGAGTAGCAAAGCATAGCAGCAGCAGCATGTGCGGGAGGATAAGATAAGGATCATTGGCGGGGTTTAAAGGTGGGGTTTATCCGCATGCGAGATTGCAATGAACAATGGCGATGAAATCTTCGAAAGGATTTCACCTGGGTTAAACACGTAATACAGTTCTTACGTAACCCAAGTTACGCAGGATGAACAGTGATTACCTTACGTAATCATTGTGCCATAATTGATATATATATATATATATATATATATATAAAATTCCATATATTTCTTTAATATAATATAATTCTATTTTAATCCTTTTCCATCAACATAATTTTACTTATTTAGGTTATTAATTTATGGGCCTCTTGTGTGTTTATTACCGAGCTTTATTTTAGTAATTAATGGAGGTGTGCGTAATATTCGAACTAATTGGAACGTCATCATGTATTATACACAAATGACCAAATATTTTTATAAACAAAATCAAGGTGTTACACATTTACAGCCCTAATTTCGATAGATAACAACACATACGATTAAAGTGTGAGTTCGTTGTGTGTGTAGACCTGAGAATTCAAATTAATTATTTAAAATTTTGAGAAAGGTCCATATTGTTCTCCATATTCTGGAAGAAAACAAAGAGCTTTTTATTCGACCTAGAATATGGGTGTGTCGACCTAATTAAGTCACTGGAGACATGAGTTATAAGTTGATTTGAAAATTAACAGAGTGTGTCAACCTGAATAGAAGAGAGTGTTGACACTCTGAAGGAAAGTGTCAACTCTCTACAAGGTATTGGTCAATACTATGAAGGGATAGGTCGACGTTATAAGGGATAAATCGGTCAACACTACTGGATAGATAATGGTGACAATACTACTGGATAGATAGTGTTGACACATGAGTACGGATAGGTCAACACTAGTACTGCATAGATAGTGTTGACACTACTGGATAGATAGTGTTAACTGACACTACTAGATAGATAGGTCAACACTACTGGATAGATGTGTTGACACTACTAGTACTATTTCCAAAACACAGTCAGAAGAAAAGAAGAAGAATAAGAATCCTTCAATTCACAAGAACACTTGCCTAGCTAAGACTGAGTATTAGCTAAAATAGAGACTGATTTACTATTTGATCACTATTTAGGGATCGAATTGTGATTGAATTTAATCAATCTCAAAATATGGAGGTCGAAAAATTCAGTCCCTATTTAGGGACCGAATTAATTCAGTCCCAAATATGGAGACCGAATTATTACAGTCTCCGTTCGGTCCCTATTTAGGGACCGAAATAATTCAGTCCCAAATATAGAGACCGAAAGATTTCAGTCTCTATTCAGTCCCTAAATAGGGACTGAAATTATTCGGTCCTAAATATAGAGACCGAATAATTTCGGTCCCTATTCAGTCCCTGAATAGGGACCGAATAGGGACTGAAAATGTTCGGTCCCAAATATAGAGACCGAATTATTTCAGTCCCTATTCGGTCCCTAAAATATAGAGACTGAATAGTGACTGAAATTATTCGGTCCCAAACATAGAGACCGACACTTTCGGTCCCTATTCAGTCCCTGAATAGGGACCGAATAGGGACCGAAATTATTCGGTCCCAAATATAGAGACCGAAAATTTTCGGTCCCTATTCAGTCCCAGATTAGGGACCGAATAGGGACCGAAATAATTCAGTCTCTATATTTGGGACCAAATATTTTCGGTCCCTATTTAGTCCTTATTCAGGGACTGAATAGGGACCGAAAATATTCGGTCTCTATATTTGGGACCGAATAATTTCGGTCCCTATTCGGTCCCTATTCAGGGACTGAATAGGGATCGAAAGTGTTCGGTCTCTATGTTTAGGACTGAAATTTTCAGTCTCTATTCGGTCCCTATTTTGGGACCGAATAGGGACCGAAAATTTCGGTCTCTAAATCGGTCTCTATTTGCGCTTTTTCTTGTAGTGTAGGCATCATGGCTCTAGGCTTCTTCCGCATTTGCTTTTGCTTGTTAAATTTGTTTTTGAGGTCTAGACATTCACCTCTCATATGTCCCACTTCTTACATTCATAACAAATAATCATGTCAATTTCCTTATTTGAATTAGACTTATTTGAAAACTCTTTCTTAGGAAAAGTTTTGAATTTACCTTTTCCTTTCATTGTGAACTTGAGAAACTTTCTGAACTATCTAGTCAATAAAGCCATCTCATCATTATCACCATCACTAGACATTTATTCCTCCTCACTTTCACTTTCATTCTTAGAGCTAGACGAAGCTTTCAATGCAATGGATTTCTTTTGAGTAAACTCAAATTCTTTTCTTTTCAAGTTAATTTATATGCCATTAGGGATCCGATCAATTCATCTAACTTCATTGTAGACAAATCTTTGAGTCTTCAATGACAGTGGCCTTAGTGTGCCAAACAGGAGTAAGAGATAGACGTATCTTCCTCACTAAGTCACTCTCATTATACTCCTTTTTAAGACTCTTAAGACTAATGACAATTATCATGAATCTAGCAAACATGTCTAAAATGGTTTCTTCATTCTTCATTTTAAACATTTCATATTCTGATACAAGCATGCTAGTTTTTGTCTCCCTTACCTCAGACGTACCTTCATAAATCAATTCAAGTTTGTCCCTCATCTTCTTCGATGACTTGCATGTGGAGACTCTGAGTATTCCTTCGGATGGATGGCATACTGCATTATGTTCATAGCGCTTCAATTCATTATAGATTTCAATTTCTGATCCCTTGTCCAAGTATCCTCATCTTTTGGCAATTCAGCAGGTCCTTTGCTTACAACTTTACACAACTCGTAGTCTTGAGCCCTCAAGAACACCTACATTCAATTTTTCCAATACATATAATTAGTTGCCTCGAAAACTAGTGGCCTAGACACCGAATGTCCTTCAACCAAAATTCCTCTATTAATATTCATCACTTAGGATCTCTCTTGATCGTTTGATCAAATAGTTAAGCTGCAAAACGGAGAAACCTATTCTGATATCAATTGAAGAGTGCAGAAATAGCTTCAAGTGGAATCTAGAAGGGGGGTTGAATAGATTTCCATCAATTTTATTAAATTGTTATTTAAATTTGAAATCTACTAATGATGTAAATAAATTACAAGAACTCAAATAAATTTTGAAATCAGTTGTGTGTGTAAAAAGTGAATTCAGTGGTAACAAACGGATACCAATAGAGTGTGTAAGGAGTGCCTACCAAGCATCTAACGGAAGTTAAGATGAAACCACGTGAACAAGATGATTTAAGATGGTTCGAACTACACAACCTGTGTATCCTACGTCCACCGACCACACACTGTAGCACCCCGGAAATTTTAATTACATAAAAATTTAAATAAATTGAAATAAATAATTTCCATAATATTGGAATATTTAAAACATACGTACCATTATCGTATGTGCTAAAATACATCGTAAAATTCTGTAAAAATTATAAATCAACCCTAAACATTATTACTAAATGTTCCACAAAGAAAGTTATGCCAAGAAAAATCGGATTAGCCAAGTTTAAAGTGTTTCGCGACTTATTATCGCAATTCATGAATAAGTTGAAAAATCACTATCACACGTACTTGGATGAGTTAGAAAATTAAATAAAAATCATAGATGGGCTTCAAATAATATCATCTAATGACCCATCAAGAAATTGGGTCAATAGAAATCATTTGGACTAGGTTTAAGAGTTATGGTGACCGATTATCCGAATTAGGAATCAAGTCGGAAAACCGTTAAAATGGAAATACGACGCAACCAAAAATTAAATAAAGGTGTTGGAGAGACTTCCAACATATATATTAATGACCTAATATCATAATTGGGCCAGTGGATCACATATGACCCAAAAATCAAATGAAGCAAGAAAATACATAGAAATTCGTAACCATAAATAAGCTGAAATTAAAAAGAGGCAATTAGAGTTGAATTGAGATGCAATCATGGCAACCCAAATCCGTGCCTAACTATGGTGGGAGGTTTCCTAAAGCCTCACACACTCAAAGGGAAGAAGAAATCATCAAAAATAGGAAACCAACATGCCAATCCCGCAACCCTTCTTTTCTAGTTACAATAGGACTCCTAAACACCATGGTTACTTAAATACTCTTCACCCAAACCCTAGGGACGAGTTTAGAACTTGCTGGGGTCGTGTGGAGGAGCTCTTGGTGGCTGGAGAGTAGGAGATCAAGCATACCAAGCTCATCTTTTTCCCCCGTTCATCTGCTACGACCTGCACAAACCACCTTCTTGAAGCCGATCAAAGGTAGGCCAAACCTAAATCCCATCATGCAAGGCTTATACCTCTGGAAAGAGGGTTGAGTCTACTTCCTAACCCAAGTGGAATGCCCAAATTCCATGCAGTATAGATGGATTATTAAGCGTTCTTCAAACATTGTCTGAACACAGGTTTTCTGGAAGAACGAGACTTCATCAACCCAAAAGGTAGGTTTTCTCGGGCCAAATCTTAACATATCCTATACCAATGTGTAGAGCATCAAGTTAACTTTCGTTTCCCACTGGTTTCATCGAATTTCATTTAGTAGATTTTGAATTATAAGCATTTTGCCAAAGTCGTGCACTGTTAGGGCTTTTCCCGTTCTTTGTATGTTGCATGTGATTCAAGACCGAATTAGAGTAAACTCATAACATGAAAGTTATTCTACTAGTTGTCCTCGTTAGGTTTTGTGTGGAACGTTTTGTCTAAATGTCTTTGGTTAGAGAGTTATAAATGTAGTAATAGGGTTGCTGCATGAAACTATGGTTTCAGGTTACACTTGGTCTGATGTTGTGTTCGACTTGATCAAAGCCTATCGAAACCATCCTTATTTTCTAATTCTGATTTACTGGAAGTACCCTTGTATGTCTAGGTTGTTTTAAAACTGGTTTCGTTATTTTTCATACACTGTACAATTTATTCTATATTTCAGAAGCACCCTGTGTCAATATATGGCAGTTCTGGACCGCAATCCAAGAACATGTCCTTGCTCTGTCAGAGTAGGCGCAGACCCTGTGAACGCGACGACCCGATAGGCCACGTTCTGAGGTCTCGTAGCGACAGCCGCACCGTCGCGATCTGATCGTGACTCGGCGCTCCGTCGCGATCATGCTGCCTGATTTGACCGCCCAGTCGCGTTCCTCACAACACCCTGTCGCTTTCTAGTCCCGACCCGTCGCAACCCTTGCTATGGCCTGTCGCGACCTGACCCGGGCCTGACAACACCCTGTCGCCTTCCTCATATGCACCTGTCGCGACCTGACCTGGGCCTGACAACACCCTGTCGCTTTCCTTATAGGAACCCGTCGCGACCTGACTCTGGGCCTGACAGCCTGTCGCTATCCTTATATGCCCATGTCGCGATCTCAGGATTTTGTCACTTAACCTCACTTACTGTCTTGAAAACCTAACCACTATACCCGAGGTCTGGTTAAGGTAATATTTAGTGTGTAATTTACATGTCTTGGGTCTGATTAATGCATGGTGGTTATTTTAATGGCTTAAAAGTGTTAAACCCATTTGAAAAGCTTTAAGAACACAAACATTATTCTAATTGCTCTCTTAAATGACGTGACTATTCAGGTGACTTTTGATTAACTCTTTGAACTATTCTAGCTTCTTAAAATGATAAATTTTTATCCTAAAATCTCGCAATCCATGTTTAGTTAAGGGCATAGTTTCACTTCATGCTATCATGTTAAAGTGTTTTTCCCAGAGTTTGAGAATTGAGACGCGCATACTGCACTACACACTCGCACTGTTAGACAGCCATTTCTTGAGAAATTGGAAACTCTCTACCGGTCATTCTGAATCGGTAGACTAGCGACCTTTTCACCAGGGCCTCCGTAAATCTCCTCTGACCATGGATTCCCACATGGCCGACGAGTTGGTTGTACCATTGAAGTTCCCTGAAGATAGCGTGCACTTCTTCTCTCATCTTGTTCTCGTGAGTGTGACTTACAAACTAGACTAAAGCCATTAATGTAAAGATTGAACTAAATGATAAATCGTACCGTTATGCTGCCGAATTTATCTCTTGACCATTGTTATCATGAAATCATTTTCAATTACTTATTACTTGTTCTCATCATCATCATGAACATGACATTACACATGCTTACTTATTGAAACTCTCATTGGCCATTATTAATGACTGTGGGTATCTACATTTAAAAATTTACATGAGATGCTGACAGGGCACGGCGTGTGTCCAAGTGCTCCAATCTAGCCCCAATGACGGAGAGTCATAGATATACTGTTAACCATGGGGTATAATGATTACTGGCGTTGCATCTGTGCTGGGAGTCTTGCTTGCTTGTTGAATGATAGATACAACAACCACATACACGTTTCCTAGTGTACATTCTTGATGGATCTTTTCTCGGTGTATGTTAGTGTCTACGTGCTTGATTAATGTTACTTGATCGTGCTCGTACATTCTTGCTTGCTTGCCTGATATGGCCATCCTACATTTAATGCAATTAGTGATCTCTTGCGTTCTTGAAAGATATTGACATCTAATAAAATCTTGCGTGCTTGTACAAAGTGATATATTGCTAGTTCTATCTAGTCATCTTGTTCACAAATCTTGTTCTATCATAATCACTCTCTCTAGCTTGTTTTATATACCATGTTTTAATGAGTTTTATTCGTACTTGCATATCATTCGTCATACTTCCCTAGTTCTAAAATGTTAATCACTTATATCATTGCCCGCACATTGAGATATAAATCCTACTGGGCTAGTTTGCTCATCCCCTACTTTTACCCAATCTAGGTGACTATGAAGTTCGAGAGGAAGAGCAAGTCGAGGATGGGAATGCGTCCGAGTGAAGAGTGTTCCAAACATGAGTCTATCTATAGTAGTTTATTTTGAGTGTTAGAACAATGTAGTAGGAAGTGAGGAATAAATGTACTTTCCTTTTTATTGAGTCTTAGTCCTATACTAGTATCCATTTGGAATACAATGAGTTGAGATTGAATAAAAGATTAGTTGAGTTCAATATTTAGGCCCTATGATGATGTATGTTGTTATACATTTAGTGCGTGCTAGCTAGATGCTTATTTGCCGACTGTCCACGTCTCGGGATATCGACTTTCATTAATCAATAATATTCGCTGCGTAATTCTCGGGACGTGACAGTTTAATGGTATCAGAGCCTAGGAATACCAAATAGGATATATGTCTCAGGAATAGGAGATACCTATGGAACCTAGGTCATGGAAATTAAATATAGTACCTGGTGAGAATGGGTAGAGACTGGGAATATGATAGAAAGAATTAAACACTGCTACCCATTGACTCTTATAATGTATCTAGAGACATTAATTGGTTTCCATCCTTTCTTATGAACCTTTATAACTCTTACACTCAACTGCAATTGCTCGTAATCAATGGCAAGCTATGGAAGAAACTGTGGCTGGGTTGACCCAGGCATTACAAAATGTAGTTCAGGCAGGAAATCAGGCTGGAGCTGCAAGGAATGGAGCCGGTGATCTGCACCAGAATTTTAGGAGTTTAAACCCTCCTCGTTTCTCGGGATCCCCTGATCCGGACGAGGTCGAGAACTGGCAAGAGGAGATAGAAAGGATCTTCCAAGTCATGCAATGCACTAACAGGGAGAAGGTGGTACTGGACACTTTCCAATTCACTAAGGATGCCCGAGCATGGTGGAAGGCCACCTCGGCCCACCTGCCTAATGTTGGCGAACTGGAGTGGGCCGGATTCCTGGAGATATTCGGGGAAAGTATTTCTCTGAGAGAGTCAAGGAGAAGAAGGCAGCTGAGTTTGCCGCACTAAAACAAAAAGGGATGTCTGTGGCAGAGTATGAGGCTCAGTTCGCGCGTCTGGCTGTGTATGCCAAACACTTGGTTGGAACTGAAAGACTTAAGGCAAATCGGTTCATGGATGGGCTCAGGCCCATGTTCATTGAAAGGCTCGGACCACACAACATTCAAACTTACACTGAGATGGTCCAAAGAGCTCAATTGGTAGAAGACACTATGGCTAAGGTGGAAGGCATGAGGGGGAAAGACATCTCAAAGCCAACATTTATAAAAAGAGGATCAGTCGATACAACTGGAACTTTCCCCAACAATAACTATAATAACTACAACAACAAAAGGCCAACCACTGGGAAGGACTATGGCATGGAGAAAAAGATCAAAGTAGAAGAAACAATGACGATGGAGTATTGTAAATTTTGCAACAAGCCTGGGCGCCAAGCGGACAAGTGCTGGAAGAAGGCCAGGGCTTGCTTGCGATGTGGGAGTCATGAGCATCGTATACCCAAATGTCCCATGCTAAAAGACCAAGCTGGAAGGAACCAAGGAGTGGTAAAGCGTCAAGGACGGGTGAATGCAATGACGCAAGCGGAGCTTCCGGAAGGAGGTATGAATGTGAAACCCCTAGACTGATCTTATGATGTTTTTTATTGGTACATTTCTAAGTGGGGGAGATCATTAAGGAGAAATTAGAAATGAATAATCTAGTCATTATACCATAGTTGATTTGGTGAATTAAGATGGAGCTATAACAACCGTGGAAGAAAACAGGAGTGGAAGGAACCAAATGAATAGTACGGGTGGCCATAGTTGTAGATTTTAGACTGGCATCCACGATGTTGAAACAAGTTAGAAGAATTAAATCCGAAACGACCTCAAGGGTCATAACTATCAAAAGACAATTAATGATCTATGAATTTGGGGACCAAATTCTCTTAAGTGGGGGAGAGTGTAGCACCCCGGAAATTTTAATTACATAAAAATTTAAATAAATAGAAATAAATAATTTCCATAATATTAAAATATTTAAAACATACGTACCATTATCGTATGTGCTAAAATACATCGGAAAATTCTGTAAAAATTATAAATCAACCCTAAACATTATTACTAAATGTTCCACAAAGAAAGTTATGCCAAGAAAAATCAGATTAGCAAAGTTTAAAGTGTTTCACGACTTATTATCGCAATTCATGAATAAGTCAGAAAATCATTATCACACATACTTGGATGAGTTAGAAAATTAAATAAAAATCATAGATGGGCTTCAATTAATATCATCTAATGACCCATCAAGAAATTGGGTCAATAAAAATCATTTGGACTAGGTTTAAGAGTTATGGTGACCGATTATCCGAATTAGGAATCAAGTCGGAAAACCGTTAAAACGGAAATGCGACGCAACCAAAAATTAAATAAAGGTGTTGGAGAGAGACCAACATTATATATTAATGACCCAATATCATAATTGGGCCAATGGATCACATATGACCCAAAAATCAAATGAAGCAAGAACATACATAGAAATTCGTAACCATAAATAAGCTGAAATTAAAAAGAGGCAATTAGAGTTGAATTGGGATGCAATCATGGCAACCCAAATTCGTGTCTAACTATGGTGGGAGGTTTCGTAAAGCCTCCCACACTCAAAGGGAGGAAGAAATCATCAAAAATAGTAAACCAACATGCCAATTCCGCAACCCTTCTTTCCTAGTTACAATGGGACTCCTAAACACCATGGTTGCTTAAATACTCTTCACCCAAACCCTAGGATGAGTTTAGAACTTCTGGGGTCGTGTGGAGGAGCTCTTGGTGGCTGGAGAGTAGGAGATCAAGCATACCAAGCTCATCTTCTTCCCCCGTTCATCTGCTACGACCTGCACAAACCACCTTCTTGAAGCCGATCAAAGGTCGGCCAAACCTAAATCCATCGTGCAAGGCTTATACCTCTGTAAAGATGGTTGAGTCTACTTCCTAACCCAAGTGGAATGCCCAAATTCCATGCAGTATACACGGAGTATTAAGCGTTCTTCAAACAGTGGTCTGAACACGGGTTTTCTAGAAGAATGAGACTTCATCAACCCAAAAGGTAGGTTTTCTCGGGCCAAATCTTAACATGTCTATACCAATGTGTAGAGAATCAAGTTAACTTTCGTTTCCCACTGGTTTCATCGAATTTCATTTAGTAGATTTTGAATTATAAGCGTTTTGCCAAAGTCGTGCACTGTTAGGTCTTTTCCCGTTCTTTGTATGTTGCATGTGATTCAAGACCGAATTAGAGTAAACTCATAACATGAAAGTTATTCTAATAGTTGTGCTCGTCAGGTTTTGTGTTGAATGTTTTGTCTAAATGTCATTGGTTGGAGAGTTATAAGCGTGGTAATAGGGTTGCTGCACGAAACTACGGTTTCAGGTTACACTTGGTCTGATGTTGTGTTCGACTTGATCAAAGCCTATCTAAACCATCCTTATTTTCTAATTCTGATTTACTGGAAGTACCCTTGTATGTCTAGGTTGTTTTAAAACTGGTTTCGTTATTTTTCATACACTGTACAATTTATTCTCTATTTCGGAAGCACCCTGTGTCAATATATGGCAGTTCTGGACCGCAATCCAAGAACATGTCCTTGCTCTGTCAGAGTCAGGCGCAGACCCTGTGAATGCGACGGCCCGATAGGCCGCGTTCTGAGGTCTCATAGCAACAGCCGCACCGTCATGATCTGATCGCGACTCGGTGCTCCGTCGCGTTCGTGCTGCCTGATCTGACTGCCCAGTCGCGTTCCTCACAACACTGTATCGCTTTCTACTCCCGACCCGTCGCGACCCTTGCTGTGGACTGTCGCCACCTGACCCGGGCCTGACAACACCCTGTCGCCTTCCTCATATGCACCTATCGCGACCTAACCCGGGCCTGACAACACCCTGTCGCTTTCCTTATATGAACCTGTCGCGACCTGACTCTGGGCCTGACAGCCCTGTTGCTATCCTTATATGCCCATGTCGCGATCTCAGGATTTTGTCGCTTAACCCCACTTACTGTCTTGCAAACCTAACCGCTATACTCGAGGTCTGGTTAAGGTAATATTTAGTGTGTAATTCACAATTCTTGGGTCTGATTAATGCATGGTGGTTATTTTAATGGCTTAAAAGTGTTAAACCCATTTGAAAAGCTTTAAGAACACAAACATTATTCTAATTGCTCTCTTAAATGACGTGACTATTCAGGTGACTTTTGATTAACTCTTTGAACTGTTCTAGCTTCTTAAAATGATAAATTGTTATCCTAAAATCTCACAATCCATGTTTAGTTAAGGGCATAGTTTCATTTCATGCTATCATGTTAAAGTGTTTTTCCCCAAGATTGAGAATTGAGACGCGCGTACCGCACTACACACACGACACTTCTTGGGAAATGGAAACTCTCTACCGGTCATTCCGAATCGGTAGACTAGCGACCCTTTCACCAGGGCCTCCGTAAATCTCCTCTGACCATGGATTCCCACATGGCCGACGAGTTGGTTGTACCATTGAAGTTCCCTGAAGATAGCGTGCACTTCTTCTCTCATCTTGTTCTCGTGAGTGTGACTTACAAACTAGACTAAAGCCATTAATGTAAAAATTGAACAAAATGATAAATCGTACTGTTATGCTGCCGAATTTATCTCTTGACCATTGTTATCATGAAATCATGTTCAATTACTTATTACTTGTTCTCATCATCATCATGAACATGACATTACACATGCTTACTTATTGAAACTCTCATTGGCCATTATTAATGACTGTGGGTATCTACATTTAAAAATTTACATGAGATGCTGACAGGGCACGGCGTGTGTCCAAGGGCTCCAATCTAGCCCCAATGACGGTGAGTCATAGATATACTGTTAACCATGGGGTATAATGATTACTGGCGTTGCATCTGCACTGGGAGTCTTGCTTGCTTGTTGAATGATAGATACAACAACCACATACACGTGTCCTAGTGTACATTCTTGATGGATCTTTTCTCGGTATACATTAATGTCTACGTGCTTGATTAATGTTACTTGATCGTGCTCGTACATTCTTGCTTGCTTGCTTGCGTGATATGGCCATCCTGCATTTAATGCAATTAGTGATCTCTTGCATTCTTGAAAGATATTGACATCCAGTGAAATCTTGCGTGCTTGTACAAAGTGATATATTGCTAGTTCTATCTTGTCATCTTGTTCACAAATCTTGTTCTATCATAATCACTCTCTCTAGCTTGTTTTATATATCATGTTTTAACGAGTTTTATTCGTACTTGCATATCATTCATCGTACTTGCCTAGTTCTTAATGTTAATCACTTATATCATTGCCCGCACATTGAGATATAAATCCTACTGGGCTAGTTTGCTCATCCCCTACTTTTACCCAATCTAGGTGACTATGAAATTCGAGAGGAAGAGCAAGTCGAGGATGGGAATGCGTCCGAGTGAAGAGCGTTCCAAACATGAGTCTATCTATAATAGTTTATTTTGAGTGTTAGAACAATGTAGTAGGAAGTGAGGAATAAATGTACTTTCATTTTTATTGAGTCTTAGTCCTGTACTAGTATCCATTTGGAATACAATGAGTTGAGATTGAATAAAAGATTAGTTGAGTTCAATGTTTGGGCCCTATGATGATGTATGTTGTTATACATTTAGTGTGTGCTAGCTAGAGGCTTATTTGCCGACTGTCCACGTCTCGGGATATCGACTTTCATTAATCAATAATATCTGCTGTGTAATTCTCAGGACGTGACACACACACACTCACAAATTGCTTATGTAGGAAGTTTAGAACACACACACAATCGATCACAACCAAAGATAAAGGATATCTCAGATCAAAGCACACACACACGTTGAATTTGAGTACAAGGATTGCTCAATTCAACACAACACACACTATAGAGTATATAATTGAGGCATAACTAGAATATTCAAAAGAATTGACAAGAAGATGATTAGGCTTGAATCTTCGTAGCCTCTGATCTCAGTCTTC
Organism: Colocasia esculenta; assembly: GCA_014218235.1. NCBI lineage: Eukaryota > Viridiplantae > Streptophyta > Magnoliopsida > Alismatales > Araceae > Colocasia > Colocasia esculenta. The sequence goes on along the minus strand of CM024754.1, from coordinate 97,460,567 downwards.
TATCCTCTAATTGGAGAAGGCTGACAAAGATCTTCCAACTTGAATGGCTCAATTTGATCTCCTGGGCAAAATCTTCTTGTCTTCCTCCCTTGGACTTAGAATAGAGCACTGGAGAAGCTTCTCTCTATTTTCTGTAGCTTTTTGGAGGGTTGTGTGCTCCTCTTTTTCAAAGAGACAAAGGGCACCTTTTATAGGCTGATCCCTATCCTCACACGTACATGGGAGTGTGTGTGGACTTGGAAAGGATGCGCTAATTAAATCCTCATGCCGATCACATGTTCAATCGCTGGGGTTCATGGTTGACGACAGACGTACAGTGGTTGTCGATAACCGCACCAAGGTTGTCGACAGTTGCATGAAGCTTGTCGACAGTTGCTGCTTAAGTTCACCCATCCAAAAACATACTTCTAGAGAAGATCTTTAGTTGTCAACATATGCACGAAGGTTGTTGACAGCTACTTCTTGAGCTTACCCATCTAGAACCATGTATCTTGGAAAATTCCTTTGGTTGTCGACAGTTGAAAATCACTTGTCGATAACTACTGATCCAATTCTATCATCTAGCAACGGTTTGCTGAGGACTGCCTTAGGTTGTCGACATATGATCTGAGGTTGTCGACATGGATACTTTGAATTCCTTTTTCTTCAAACATTGCTTGATGTTTTGTGCACTCCAAGGTGACATTGTCATCCTATAAAGATAATACTTCACTTTATGAGTTAAAAGGAAATGTTTTCATGTAGTTGCTATCATCAAAATAACATGTGCAATGTATTATTCAATAGCATGAGCCTTGAGGAGACACGTTGCTTGTCATTTTTGACATTGCACTTGCCCAAAGCTAATACTATGGTGAAGGGAGAGCACTATGCCACCTCGTTGCACCTCCTCGCTCCTCCAACCATGCTCCAATCTCTCCCAACCTCCCATGACCTTTGGGCTCTACAAATGCACAAACAAGACCATCTATAGCCCCGGTCACTGCTCAAATACCCTAGCTAGCCCCAGAATCTATGGGCAATGCTCACTAGCAGTGGTAGCAAATTGTAGCACCCGGAAATTTAGTAAATTAAAATTTTTGAATAAATAGAAATAAATAATTTTCATAATTATTAGAATGGTAGAACATACATACCACTATAGTATGTACAAGAACACATCAAAAAATTCCATAAAAATTATAAATCAACCCCAAACATTATTCTTAAATATTCCACAAAGCAATTTGTGCAACGAAAAATCCGATTGGCTAAGTGTATGTCACATTGTGACCAAGTATCCAAATTTGGAAACAAACTGGAAAACCGTTAACACAGAAATATAACATGGTCATAAATTAAATAAACATGTTGGAAAGACTTCCAACATCATGTAGTGATGACCCATTATCATAATTGGGCCAATGGATCACTTTTGGCCCAAGAATAAAATGGAGCAAGAAAAATACTCAGAAATTCGTAACCCTAATTGAGCTGAAATTAGAAAGAGGCAATTAGGGTAAAACTTCAGGCAATTACTCACACATAGCAACCCAATTTCGTGTCTAGCCATTCTAGAGAGTTTCCTAAAGCCTGACACACTCTAATGGGGTGAGAAATCATCAAAATATGGAAGGTGTTAACCCAAAACCGCACCCTTCCTTTCCTACACCCAATGGGACTTCTAAAAACACTAGATGCATATATACTTGGCATGAAACCCTAGGGGACGAATTTACACATTGTTGTGGTCGTGGGAGGTTGTTCTTGAGCACTAGAGGTGGAGGAAAATGCCCGAACTTGGAGCCTTCTTCTCTGTTGCATCTGCATCAACCTGTGCAGAGTGCTCTTCTTGGAGTCGACCAAAGGTAAGCCAAACCTAACCAAACTGTGCAAGACTTATACCCCTGGAAAGAGGGTCGAGTCTAGATCCAAATCCCACTGGTTTGCCTATTTTTCATTCAGATGATTGGGTGTAGTAAGCGTTCTCCTCCAAGCGGTCTGAACGAGGGTTTTTTGGAAAAATGTGACTTCTTCCATCCTAAAATGTAGGTGATCTCGAGCCAAATCTAAATAAATCCTATACCAATGTGTAGAGCATCAAGTCTACTTTCTTGTGCAAGTGATTTCATTGATTTTTATTAAGTATATCTTGAGTATTAAGCATTTTGCCAAAGTCGCGCATGTTAACAGCGTTTCACATTCCTGTCAATTTCTCACGCATCCTGAGGCCAAATTTCATGAAACCAAAACCATAGTTCTCTTCTATTCCATGTTCCCAACAAGTTTCATGTTTACACTTTTGCCCCATGAGCCCTAGATTAGGAGTTATAAGCATTGCATGCATTGTGTGTCTGTTTTCTGCGTTTTCAGAGAAGAACCCAAAATGCGATGGGACAAGACGTCGCGTTCTTGCATGTATGAACGCAATGTACTAGTCCGAAGCATTCATGTGAAATGTGACCGTGCCCTATGTCATGGTTTTGACCGTGACAGTACCGTTATGACACCACAAACTGTGCACTGCATGGTTTTCAGAGCCTGCATGAAGGCGACGTGGAACCCCGTCGCAATTCGGCCAGGTTTCCTGCTCATTGTTTTACGTGATTTTTACATTATTGTTATGATTACATCTCATGAATGCAACGGGGTAAACCATCGCGATTGAAGGATGAAGGCGACTGTATAGTCTGTCGCGATTTGAGTCTTTACAGGTTAGTCGTGTTCTAACTGTACACTGAGTTATGAAATGCATCGATTGTGTCTGTCGCGGATTTCAAGACCTACCCGAGACCTGTTTTACATGGTATAGAGTTCATGGTTTTCTAGTCTTGGTTCTGGTCAATGCATGAGGTCTGTTCAATGGCTTAAAAGCAATCAACTAATGAAAAAGCTATAACTTCATGAATGATATTCTAATTGCTCTTTAATGATATGACCTATTCATGCAACTAGTGATTTGTTCATCTTACTATTCTATCTTGCTAAAATGATAATTATTATCTTAAAATGTTGCAAACCATGTATAGTTAAATGCATAGTTCATCTCATGCTATCATGTTAATTATTTTCCGCAAGTTTGAAACCGATGGATTGTGGAATGAGACAGATGTTCACTACACACTTGCACATATAGGTAGCCCTTTCTTGGGGGATTGGAAGCTCTTTGTTGGTCATTCTTTACTGGCAGAATAGCGACCTTTCCGCTATGACCTCCGTAATTCTTCGTACTCCATGGATTCCCTCATGGAGATCGAGTCAGTTGTACCATTGAGGTTCCCTGGAGATAGTGCACACTTCCTTTCTTCTCTTGTTCTCGTGAGTGTGATTTACATTCTAGACTTAAGCCATTAACGTAAAGAGTGAACTAAAGTATAAATTGCGTTGTTGTGCTGTCGGAACTATCTCTTAACTATTGTATCATGAAATCATATTCACATTACTTACTACTTGTTCTCATCATCATGAACATGACATTACACTTTCTTACATCATGAAACTCGTATTGACCATTAATGACTGTGGGTATCTACATTTAAAAATAGTGAGAGGCTGATCGAGCATGAAGAGTGTTCAAGGGCTCCTGTCTAGCCCCAATGACAGAGAGTCATAAATATACTGTTAACTATGGGGTATAATGATTACTAGCGTTGCATCTGCACTAGGAGTACTTGCGTGTTGAATGCTAGATACAATAACCACATACACGTGTCCTAGTGTGCATTTCAAGGTGGATCTTTCCTTGGTGTACATTAGTGTCTTTGTGCTTGATTAATGTTACATGATCGTGCTCGTGCTTGCTTGCGTGCGTGATATGGCCATCCTGCAACTATTTTAATTTAAGTGATATCTTGTGTGCTTATTACTTGCCACACTATTGATAACATCTTCTTCGTTATATCATTCTAGATTTTGCTCTATCACGTTCAATCCATCTAGCTTGTTCAAGTATCTTGTTTAATGAGTTTAATTCATACATGCATATCTTGATCATCATGCTCAACTAGTTCTAAATTGCTAATCACTTATATCATTGCCCGCACATTGAGGTATAAATCCTACTGGGCTAGTTTGCTCATTCCCTACTTTTAACCATTCGAGGTGACTATGAAATACAAGAAGAGGAGCATGTCGAGGATGGGAATGCGTCTGAGTGATGAGTGTTCCACCCATGTGTCTATCTTTAGTTAGTTTGCTTTGAGTGTTAGATTCATGTAGTAGGTAGCGAGGAATAAATGTACTTTTCCTTTTATTGAGTCTTAGTCGTATTATACAATGTTTAAGAGTTGTATTAGTTCCCTTTGATACAATGAGATGAGATTTGAATACAATTTCCATTGAGTTCATTATTTGGGCCCTATTATGATGTTGTGTTGATATACATTTAGTGCGTGCTAGCTAGATGCTTATTTGTCGACTGTTCACGTCTCGGAATATCGACTCAAATTATCCAAATATTATCTGCTGCATAATTCTCGGGACGTGACACAAATAGTTGCCTGACTATGTATGTGGCTCAAGATTGACAAGTGCATCATTACGAGTTGCAAACATTGACACATGGCCTTAGAGAGGAAGACTCTAGAATCCAAACCCAAAATACTTGGTTTCGAGGTTTAAAGTGAGGGGCTCATGATAAGCCCAACCCAATATTCGCCCAATAATAGTCATGGTAGAAGAAGAAGGAGAGGGCTAAGGTGGACTTTAGTCTCACATCAGCCAGTAGCTTTCTCTAAAAACTACATTGGTGATCAAAGGAAGACCAATAGGCATAGGTAAAGGGAGGGAACAACAAGTGTGAACACCCCCTCTATCTTCTTCTATTTCTTCTCTCTCCTCTTTAGGAGTCACTCTCTCCCCACTTCAGGAGTCACTCTTTCTCTTAGTTTATACTTAAAATTGACTTAAGAGTTGGAAGGTTTAGCTCTGGAACATTGCCAATCATAAGCTCTCATGTAAAATTAAACAATTCATCTCCCAAATTTTGGGTCTAAGCCCATCAAGGTCAGCTCATTTGAAACACCAAGAAGAAACCAACCTCATCAAATTTCTAAAAAAAACTCAATAAGTTCATGAATTAGAGAAACAGTTAAGATCTCTTTATGAACATATTAATAGTGAGATTGGTCAAATGTTATTCCATCACTTAAAAACTAAAAAACAAGTCCTTAACTTGCTAGTTAAATGGAAAAGAGAATCATCATTAATTGGTTGCTTTAAAGTATTTTTTCATGATGAATGCTACTTAAGAAAATTATTTATTGCACATCTTGGCGTGCTTCAACTCCCCGCAAATACCACCCATTGGCTAAGATTAATGTGATGGGTGCATTATCATCTTATAGGACGCACACAAAAAGTGGTGACCATGGTATATGATAGGGGGACATATCATATAGTTGTACACCATGATGTCCACCAAGTATTACTTGTTATCCAAAGTGAATTGTCCTCTGAATTAGTATTCAAAATAAAATCTCTCTCCATTAATGAGGTTAATCTTATGGCTTCTGTAGACTACTACAATATAATTTCTAATAAAGCATCTTTGATTTGATGCATAAAACCTAATTAACTTAATTTCTAGTCCTAACAATTGTCATAAGATAACATTAGTGCAAAATAGTATTGATTAACAAAGTTTCAAAACCAACTCAGGAAGGAATCCAACTAGTAGCAAAAGCATTATACATGATTTACCCAACAAAATACATAATGGTTTTTTATACTTTTGACAACTATCGAGCAAAATAACATAACTTGATGACTAATTAATCGCCACCATCGCATCATGCAAGGTTATTCGATAGGCCTCAATAGATTACTGTAAGACTGATCAAGCTAGTATCTCTCATCATATGTGTAATTACGAGCATCAACAATATGTAAGCCCCTAAGAAGCATGCAAATTAAGTTGAACGCTATAGGCTTCTTGGAGCTCAGCCAACACTTCGGCCATGGTAGGCCTCTGAGATGCATCACTCTCCACTGACCTTGTGGCTATATATGCTGCCTTTTTCATGCTTTCCTCGTTAAAGTTTCCCTTCAAACATTCGTCTATAATTTCAAAGGCACTAGCTTGAAGGTATGATTTTGCCTGAGACATTCAACAATAAAATATGATGTATGAAGCAATATGTCTTTCTAAAGGAATTAAATTTCCATAACTATGACAAGGGCATGAAGAAGCAAGATTCACCATGATATAGAGCATTACACTCAACAATGATTCGTATAGGGCATCCTAATTAAGTTGAAGGTAAACATCCATTTGACCAACAAAAGTAATAAGTATGGACAAGAATGAATGGCAATCTCTTCATTTTAGCACATAAATATGATGGTCTATAGATGAGGTTTTACCTTGATAGACTAACACATCTTGAAAAATTTTTTATTCAAAATGAAGAATCAGAAGGAAGAGAAGCATAGTGGTGTCAACATTCATTTCAATAGCCAGGGACCAAATAATAATAACATAGTGCATCTTAGTTTAATAGTTAATGCAAAAAATGCCCGCACAACCAATTGATAAGAAGGAGAATAAGCAAAATAAGAAAAATGATTGCAGCATCAATAAAATTGAATCACCTACTTGACCTTTTAGTAGGGACACCGATGAACATTCGTGGTGAATGAATGGATCATACTACTGGATGTGACACCGAAGAGTACCTTCAACGGCCTTATCTAGCTACTACTATGTTATTTTCACTTTATTGATGTATTTTCACTTTATTTGAGTCATGTTATAGACATTTCCCTTTAATTAGAGTCAATTAACCTACGTTTTGGGTCAGTTAAATGAGTTTAGGACATATAGGATAGTCTTGGTCATTATGTTAAAGGTCAAGGGTCTTTTGATCATGTAAACTTGAGGGCCTATAAATAGGACCCCGAGGCTCCATTGTAAGCGAATGGTGAATTTTGAAGTTTATGATATCCATTTGGGCTGACTGAAATGAGTTCTCTCTCCTCTCTTTAGCTCTTTCTCTCTCTTCTCTCTCTTTCGAAGAGGTTTTCCCCCTCACTCTATCTTTTGCCCTTTCCCCAGCCTCTACCTTGCCACATCACTCTAGATACCCTCCACATCAGCTCCACCTCACCCTTCCACCTTAGCAACCCTTCACCTCTCGAGGAACATTAACTAACATATCATTAACTCTCCCATACACCCTTCCACCTCCCTATGCTACTTTTCCCCTAAACCAAGACCTCATCAAGGACTTCTACACTCCCTATGCCTCTTTTCCCAGCTCCTAAGCTAGTCCATTGGACTCCTTAAGAGAAAACTTAATACCTCACCCTTCGTCTCCCTAACCACCACTCTACCATCCCCTAGATGCCCTTGTTGCGCCCCTCCCCTCTCCTCCACTTCACTCTAACAGTTCCACACTCACTCCCCACTCTTCTAAACCCCTGCTCTAGAATCCCCTTTATCAAATCAAACCACTTCCCTCTCTCTATTCTCACTTCCTTGCTACCAGCTGATTTTCCTAGTGAGGATAGACTTACCCACTACAGGAGGACAAAACAAGGGAGAAGAAGACTGACATCTCTAGTGGCTCGGGTGGGTCTACCACAAGCTTCTTCTTCATTGTAACTGAGAGTGACCTCCAACGAGCTCATATCAAAGCCCTTTTGGCCTCAGCAACCTCGTACTATGGTGCACTATGAGTGGCATCATAGACGCTCCGCTCCGGCAACGTCGCAACAGACCTTCATCTCCGGCACCACCAACTCCAGCTGCTCGAGGGAACTTTTAGCACCTATGTCATATTACCAACCTCCCCAACCTGTAGCACTGATCCTGACTCGAAGAACAGCACCACTGGACCCTCCGTCGACATTGACTTGTGCTAGAGCAACAACGGGAAAGATCTGGCTTCCCTTTCTCCGTGCTCCCCCTCCTACGTGAGGTACTATTGTTCTCCTCATCATCCCCACCCCTAGGTCACCCTCTGTAAGTAGAGGTTTGATTTTGGTTGTAAACTCATCATGACTGCCCAAGTCTACTTCGATGCAACGTGCAGGTGCATTGCACGCTTCTTTGCTCGCCATCATCTCTAATCAGCGCTGTGTTTCCTTGAACCGGCCTGGTAAGTGGATGAACACCATACTGGAATTTTGATTTTCTACTATTTTTTACTAGCCATACCAATGAGAGAGGAGTGGCCGAACCAAATTACCTCTCCTTGGCTGAACACCATACTGGAATTTTGATTTTCTAGTATCTTTCCCCTTCTCTTTGGAGAGAGTTTCGCCCTTGAGTTGTTGTCGGTTAGCCCACCATATCTAGGACATTCAGAAACCAATGTTAATTTGTATGAAGTGTGGGATGTTCACTAGTTCTCAACATTTCATATTTCTCCATGGTTGTAGGTATGAGGTTGTCCCATGTCAAATTGGTACTAGATTAAGTTGTTGTTTGTAGCGTTGCAGCCATTCGGATCTGAGTTTATTAGTTGGGGTGTGGTGCTCTTGGCCAATGTGTGGCCATTGGGCCTTGGTTGCGGTCCTCACTCATCGTGTGGATGTTGTGGGCCGGAAATCCGAACCCAAATAGCCCACTGGTTCACTGGTTGTGAATGTGACGAGGTAGAGCATCGTGTTTTGAATGCGTCGACATCCTACATCATGTTCTCCACACCATTTTTGTCGAGTGTTTTGCTGTGTGGAAAACGCGTGGCATGTCAAGTTTCTGAATAGGCCGGTCAGGTCTGTCGCATTTTGAAGGTGACAGTTACCTGTGTCGTGTTCTCATATCTAATTAGTTAAATGGTGTTTTGGTGGCCAAATAGAGTAGAGAGCTCTGTCCGAGCAGGGGAGGAGGTTTCGCGGTGGTCTCTAGCAATTTCATCTTGGTGGAGGTTCGTTTGATGCAGTTTCAATGCGAAGAGGACATCTGCAGCGTGGAAACGCCAGCGGTGTGGCGTTCTTCGTGTTCTTCATGTGTGTAGGGAGACTTTCCCTTTATTTTGTATTATTTGAAGCTTGTAAATCATGCTATAGTGGTGTACGATTGTGCACCTTTCTTTTTAAAGGTTTAAACTCTAGTTTAAATTCGGTTTGAACTGATTTTTGGAGGAAGAAGAAGGGTTCAGCTGTCCTACCTGATAAGATGACAGGTGTAGCCATCGCATTCTTAATGCGACTGTTTGTCCTGTTGTGTTATAGTTGTGAACATGTCACTTTGGTCTGTCGTGTTTTATGTATATCTATTAATGTTATGGTTACAGATTGGCATGATGGCAATTTGTCGAGCTGTCGCGTTCTTAAAGGCGACGGTTGCTCCCGTCGTGTTTTACCTTCCGGGGTGTGCATTGTCATGGTGGGTAGTGAGGGTCCTGTGTGGACCTAGCCTTGGTTATGTAATGTGGCTTTAAGATGTTTTAGCTAGTTTAATGTTGGTAAAGTATGAATTAGAGTTAATAGGTTAGAGTATGTTTAGTTATTGAGTTTTGTTAATCATGTTAATTATAGTAAGCATGTAATGGTTACGTAGTTTATTGCTTTATCTATTTTATTTGTATATAATTGTGTTAAGATTTGTATGATAACTCGTGTTGAGCAATTGTGGCACATTGTGATTTATGAATAAAAGGTTTAAGTGTGTGTGTGTTTCAGATGCAACATGGTACGTGTGGATTGTTGACTTTGGTGGTCCGCCACCTATTCCAGAATGCCTCTCTATTCAGGTAACCTAGGGTTTGTTTGAGCCAGGCACGTATGTGCTTGTAGTTTGTTTTGGTACTGTGTGTACCATAGAGTTCTGTATCGTCTTCCTGGACACCCTCTCTCATTGGTTTGTTAAGTAGTTCGTCTGACAGAGGGAAAGACAATTGTGGGGCAGTGACTTATGGTGTATGTAGTTTGTGTTGGGTTGAATGCAAATTCATATCATTTCCCTCCTATTTTGATGATGACAAGAAGTGTTCTTAAAGCAATTTAATTGAAACATGTCAAAAACATCATACCTGAAATTCATGTTCAAAAAGTATTTTTCAAACCACATTTATCATTTATGGTCATGACAAATCATTTAACTAATGATATATGTGTTCATTTTTCAGGTACAAACATTTTTATGCAAAAGATGAGTCGACACACCCATCAATGGTGTCGACACATCAACACATATTCAAAGGCAAAATGTGTAAAAATGTTGAGACTGTGTCGACACATGTCAAGAGTGTGTCGACACGAGTGGCAGTTTTTCAGAAATCAAGCCTACCCAGGTCGACACACTCTCAGAGCAGGTCGACACTAGATCCCGTTTCCAGAACAGCCAGTTTGAAGAATTGGGTCAGCAGGTCGACACACTCTCAGAGCAGGTCGACACTAGACCCAGTTCCCAGAACAGCTAGTTTGCAGATTTGGGATAGCAGGTCGACACACTCTCAGAGCAGGTCGACACGGGACCCTCTTCCCAGAACAGCCTTCTACATATTCTGGACAGTGTGTCGACACTACCACCAGGGCAGGTCGACACACTACGGAAACTTTTCATCCTAAAAGTTGATGGCTGCCACGTGTCCCTCTAGGGCGATCAGAATCTTCCTAGGAAAGCGTGCCCTTGTACCCCAAAAGGGTATCTTTGGAATCCTAAGGATATAAAGTGTCTTTTCGGCCAGCCTTCACAAGAGAGAAGGACCCAACTCTCTCAGAGCCTCCAAGAAGCTCCTGGCGGCCAAGAAGAGCTCGTGTCTCCTTCCCCTGCTCTCCAAGTGCTTCCAGAAGACCAATTCCCACCAATTCAAGGTGTGGGAATTGGAATTTGATTCCTGAAGACTTCTCTGAAGCATTCCAAGGAGGCAGATCCTGTAGAAGACTTCTTGGGTGAAGAATTCGAGGAAGATCCAACTTCTCAGATTGCAGAGCATCGACTTGGACTTCAAGCTTCACAAGTTCCTTCCCAATTCAAGCTTCTACAAGGGAGTACACTGAAGAACGAAGCATCTCAATTCAATTTACCTTTTCTTCTGTTCTTCTGAGATATCTTTTGAGATTATGCAAGTGCTTCTGCATAACTCTCTTTAGAGTTCTCAAACTTCGACTAGATCTGTTGCTAGAGGATCTTAGTCTTAAGTTGGTGTCTAGCAGTTTCAGTGTGAGCATTGTGCTCAGGGTGTTGTGAGCCGTCGAGCTCAGTTTGAGTTGTAAGCTCAGGGTTGGTTTGAGCAGTCTTGCTCTGTGTTTCTAGAGTAGTCTTGCTCTAGAGGTTGTGTGAGTTGTATGCTCTGAAGTGTTGGAGTTGTTAGGCTCCTTTGGGTGTGTAGCCCAGTTGTGTTAGTGAAGCCTCACGGGTTGTGAGGGGTGGATGTAGGAATCACTTGGGTGATTTCCGAACCACCTAAAAAATCCTTGTGCATTTGTCTTCTGTGGTTTGATTGATTCATCCGCTAGATGCTTGCATAGGATCCGTTTTTAATTCACTTAATCAACTTGCTTCACATCTAAGTTTTTCAACTCACTCAAATCTAATCAGATCTGTAGTTTTTCACTGATAACATTGCCTCTGATTCTAAATAGTTTTCAAATTGCTTAAGCTTCCGCAAAAGTGGCTAAGATCTATTCATCCCCCCCCCCCTTCTAGATCTTTTCCACACATTCATTTCGATCCTTCAATTGGTATCAGAGCGGGTTTACATCGATCTGATTTGAACTGAGCAGTTTTTTTTTGTTTCTGAGTATTGAGTGTTTGATTGTTTGCTTGTTTGTTTGCTTGGTTGTTTAACTCTTCTCTGTGCATTTACTTAAGTGTCATGGACTCAAAGGGTTTCATAGCTGAGGGCCATTCCATAAATAGGCCACCATTCTTTAATGGTTTGGACTATTCTTATTGGAAAAACAGAATGCAAGTATTTCTGAGGGCCCAGAACTATGAGATCTGGAAAGTAGTTGAGGTGGGTCCCTATGAGAACCAGGGAGAAGAAGATACCTGGACAGGGAACAGATAAGGAAAGCTACACTGAATTATAGTGCCATGAACATGATTCAGTGTGCTGTCCATCCCAAGGAGTATTCGAGAATCTCTATGTGCAAATCTGCCAAAGAGATGTGGGATAAACTCGAATTACTCTATGAGGGAACATCTCAGGTCAAGGAGACCAAGGCAAATATTTTAGTTTCAGAATATGAACTTTTCATGATGAAATCTAATGAATCTATTTCTGAAATGTTTGCCAGATTCATGGTGATAGTCAATGGACTCAAGGCTTTGGGTAAGGAGTATACTGATGCAGACTTGGTAAGAAAAATTTTGCGTTCACTTTCTTCAGTTTGGCATACCAAGGCCACTGTTATTGAAGATTCAAAAGATTTGTCCAAAATTTCTTTGGATGAATTGATTGGATCTTTAATGACATATGAAATAAACTTAAAAAGAAATGAAGAACACATCATTAAGACCAAGCCTATGGCACTCAAAGCCTCTTCAAGCAACAAAGATAAAAATCAGGATAAAACAAGTTCTGAAGAATCTGAGTCGAATGAGGATGAGATTGCCCTCATGACCAGACAATTCAGGAAATTTTTGAAATATAGGAAAGGGAAAATGACTGGGAAAAAGAAATTTCCCTCAGGTAAGAAGAATATTTCCTCTTCCAATTTCAATAAGAATCATAAACCTGATGAGAATGTTATCTGTTACAGGTGCAACAAGCCAGGACACATGAAGGGAGAGTGTCCTGAGAACAAAAAGGAAAAGCACAAGAGATTCCAGAAATATAAGAAGCCAAAGGCCATGGTAGCCACTTGGTCTGATGAAGACACAAGTGAGGAAGAAGAAGAGAAGAAGTCCTCAAGCTCAGAGAGTGAGGAAGTTTGCTTCATGGCCAACAGCACAGATGGAAAGGTAAATACTTCCTTTGAAGATTATAGTGTTGAAGATTGGCAGGATGTGTATGCAGAATTAGTTGAAAGATATTCTGAAATGAGAAAAGAAAATAAACACATCAAAAAGAAAATTGAAAATCTCTACCATAATCAATCTTCAAACAATAGAATCTGTGAACTGGAATCTGAAGTAACAGACTTGCTTGAAGAAAAAGAGAATCTCCTAAACCTAATTGATGAACTGAAACTTGCCTCTCAAAAGGCCTCCCAAGAATTCAGAAACTTAAATGAAAAGCTGGAAATTGAAAAACAAGAAAAACAACAGAAAATTGAAGAAATTGAAGTTCTTAAAAACCAGCTAAAGGAAAGGGAGGAGGTTATCCAAACCTTCACAAAAGGCCAAGATAACCTAGAGGCATTGCTAGGATCCAACATGACAACCACATCTCATGGATTAGGATTCAACAAGAAGAAACCCCAAAAAGACAAATCTGGTGAGAAAAAGGGAAAAGCACCACTAATTAATTTTGTCAAGGGTCCTAATCTGGAAAACACTGAAATTCAACAAACAGCAAACAAAACCCCAAACAAAACTCAAAACAAATCAAAAACCCAAAAACAAAAGAAGACTATCAGGTCGACACCTGTACAGGAGAGGTCGACCTGCTCAACACCAAAAACCAAAAATTCAAATAAAAATCTGAAAAATAAGAAAAAGGGAAAAGAAATAATCCATGAAAAACCTTGGACCTCCAAGACAACACTTCAAGAAGATTGGATTAATCCTTGGAACCAATGGTATGAAAATCCCTGTTGGTATTATCCTCAATACTCTTATCCAAATTTCTGGATGTACCAACACAATCCATGGATTCCACCTCCTCCTCTGAACTCAAATTTTCAAGTGAAAAACTCTCCTCCAACCAAAAACAAAGATCTTGGTGCTTTCATTCCAAAAGAAAGAACAAACAGAAAAAGGCTGAAAACACCAAAGTAACAAAACAAAAATCTAAAACAAATCAAATTTGGGTGAGAAAGGATTTGATATCTGTGCTAAATCATACTGATGGTCCCAACTCTGTTTGGGTACCAAAATCTTCTCTCCATTGATCTTTGTGCAGGAAGGTCGTGCACCCAACACCAATGTTTGGTTTCTTGATAGTGGGTGTTCACGACACATGACTGGAGATAGAGCCAAATTTTCCTGTCTAATTGAAAAGGAGGGAGGGTCAGTCACCTTTGGAGGTAAAAATAAAGGAAAGATCATTGGATCTGGTAAGGTTGGTCAAACCTCTTCAAACTCAGTAGATAATGTTTTGTTAGTTGATGGACTTGATTATAACTTGCTCAGTATTAGCCAACTATGTGACAAAGGTCACAAAGTTGTGTTTGAATCTGATTTTTGCAAAATAATTGATTCATCAACTGACAAAATCAAATTCTGTGGAAAAAGAGAAAACAATGTCTACATGATCAACCTTAATAAAAACTTTTCTGAAAATCTTTGTTTTGTTGCAAATAAAGATGAAATTGCATGGACTTGGCACAAAAGACTTGGCCATGCAAGTTTCAGAACTTTGAATAAGTTGTTAAGATTGAATCTGGTTAAAGGTCTTCCTGAATCTTTTTCTAGTGTTGAAGGTCAAATTTGTGGGATCTGTGCTAAAGGAAAACAAACTAGGAAATCCTTTAAAGCCTTCAATGAAGTACTCACATCTAAGCCACTAGAACTTCTTCACATGGACCTCTTTGGGCCAACAAGAGTTCTAAGCCTAAGTGGCAAGAGATATGGGTTTGTAATCATTGATGACTTTACTAGATTTACCTGGGTTATTTTTCTATCCCACAAAAGTGATGCATGCCTTGAATTCAGGAATTTCTGTACCACTATCTTAACAACTTATCCATTTAAAATTAAAAACATTTTAACTGATCATGGGGGTGAATTTGATAACACATCCTTTTCTGATCTATGTGCTGAATTGCAAATATTTCACAAGTTTTCTTCACCTAGAACTCCAGAACAAAATGGAGTTGTGGAAAGAAAGAATAGAACTCTTGTGGAAATGGCTAGATCCATGCTCTTAGGGAGTAATCTGCCCAAATCCTTCTGGGCTGAAGCTGTTAACACAGCCAATCACATCCTAAACAGAGCCTTGGTCAGACCAAAGATCAGAAAAACCCCCTATGAATTGTTGAAAAACAAAAAGCCAACTGTTGCTTACTTCAAAACTTTTGGGTGCAAGTGTTTTGTACACAATAACAACAAAGAAAACCTTGACAAGTTTGATGCTAAGAGTCAGGAAGCTATCTTCCTTGGCTATTCAGAAGTGTCAAGGGCTTTCAAAGTGTACATATTGAAAACCAAAACTGTTGAAGAATCACCACATGTTATTTTTGATGAAAATTCCTTTTCCACTAATGATTCTAAATCTTGCAGGGAAAAACAAGACAATGAAGAGGATGACCTCATTGTGGATTCTTCACCAACCGTTGAGGAGATTAACAACATTGAAGAGAACCTGAACAACAACTCACCATCTTCAAGTGGTTCAGGTAATATTGCTCCAGAAGAGGGCACTTCTCAACAGGTAATTTCTGAACCTCGTTTTCTAAGAGATCACCCATTAGACAGTGTAGTTGGCAACTTAAATGATAGAGTTAGGACCAGATCATCCTTCTTGCAAAACATTGAAGAAGACTCACTAGCTCTAATTTCCCAAATTGAACCCAAGTCAATTGATGAAGCCTTATCCAGTTCTGATTGGATTAATGCTATGCATGATGAACTTCATCAATTTGAAAGAAATCAAGTGTGGGAATTAGTGCCTAGACCTAGTGACCAAACTGTGATTGGCACTAGATGGGTTTTCAGAAATAAATTGAATGAAGCTGGTCAAGTAATAAGAAACAAAGCTAGGCTAGTTGCAAAGGGGTATAACCAAGAATTTGGAATTGACTTTGAAGAATCTTATGCCCCTGTAGCTAGACTAGAAGCTGTGAGAATTTTCCTTGCTTTTGCATCCTCCATGAAATTCAAAGTCTTTCAAATGGATGTCAAAAGTGCATTTCTAAATGGATATATAAAGGAAAATGTTTTTGTTGAACAACCTCCTGGATTTGAAAATGAAAAATATCCTAACCATGTTTTCAAGCTTAATAAGGCACTCTATGGTCTTAAACAAGCTCCAAGAGCTTGGTATGATCGTTTGAGTTCCTTTTTACTTGAGAAAGGATATTCCAGAGGTAATGTTGATCAAACATTGTTCACAAAAATAGTAAAAAATCAAATAATTGTTGTCCAAATTTATGTTGATGACATAATATTTGGATCAACTAATAAAGGCCTTTGCACTGAATTTTCAAATCAAATGAAGAATGAATTTGAAATGAGCTTAATGGGAGATTTAACATTCTTTTTGGGATTGCAGGTGAACCAAACAACTGAAGGAATCTTCATTAGTCAAACCAAATATGTCAAGGAGCTACTGAAAAGGTTTGACTTTCAGAACCTTAAACACTCAAGCACACCCATTGCAATAAATGCTAAGCTAGAAGAAGACCCATCTGGTAAGTCAGTTGATCCAAAGACCTACAGAGGTATGATTGGCTCTCTGCTCTACCTTACTACTTCTAGACCTGATATTCAGTTTTGTGTGTGCTTATGTGCTAGATTCCAATCTAATCCTAAAGAAAGTCATATGCTTGCTGTGAAAAGAATTTTTAAATATCTTGTTGGAACATGTGACTTAGGAATTTGGTATCCTGCTGGTTGCAAGTTAGAATTGTTTGCCTATTGTGATGCTGATTATGCTGGGTGTAAGTTAGATAGAAAAAGCACAAGTGGCTTGTGTGTATTTCTAGGTGGGTGCCTTATTTCTTGGGCTTCTAAGAAGCAACATTCAGTTGCTCTGTCAACAGCAGAGGCTGAGTATGTTGCTGCAGGTAGATGTGGAACTCAGATTCTCTGGGTGAAACATCAACTTCTTGATTACAACCAAGATTTAGGGTGTGTACCCATCCTATGTGATAACACTAGTGCCATAAATTTGTCTAAAAACCCCATTCAGCACTCCAGAACAAAACACATTGAAATTAGGCATCATTTCTTGAGAGATGAGGTTGCAAAGAAATCTTTTGAACTCCATTTTATTGAAACTGAAAAACAAATTGCAGACATATTCACTAAACCCCTTCCTGAAAACAGATTTTCATCATTAAGGAGAGAACTTGGTCTTTGTAAATGTCCACCTTCTTGATCTCTCTTAAGGTTTGGGTTGAGTGCTATGCATTGTCTAAGGGGGAGTTCTTTGCATTTCATAACTCCTTGCTTCCTCAAGCTACATTGTTCATATCTCTCTCACTTTCAATTCCATTTCCCTTTTTACAATAAATTCTCCACTTCTGATTGTGTTGAAACTTCTTGGTATATCAAATAGTGACTTGGAGAAGGACAGTTATGCTTGTCTGGACACTTTCACTATGCGTGAGAACATATCTCCGCCAAGTACTAAGAAGTTAATATGCAATAGTTGAGGGGGAGCTTTTATTGTTCAAAGAGAATTTCTTTTCTGATTTCAAAACTTGCACAGTTTTCACTTCCATTTCCTTTTGGCAATGAATTCTTCAACTCTTATTGTATTGAAATCTCTTGGTATATCAAATGGTGACTTGGAGAAGGACAGGTTATGCTTGTCTGGACACTTTCACTATGCGTGAGAGCTTATCTCCGCCAAGTACCAAGAAATGAATATGCAATTGGTGAGGAGAAGTTCTTGTTGTCCAAGAAGAAAATCTCTTTCTGATTTCAAAAATGCATATCTTTATTTTGATGAAAAATGGTTGAAATCATCATCTCAGGGGGAGCTAGAAAATTCACAAGTCATCTTTTTGCAAATTTCAAAACCCTTCTTGCATTTCATCAATTCCTTGCATGATGTCCTCATTCTAAAGTCTAGAGTCACAAAATGAACCTTGAGTGATATATTATATTTTTTTTAATCAACTTACAACTATGCCTCTCAATCCACAGAAATTCAGATCTCTTCCTAAACTAAATGACAATTTGTGCCTTGAACTTAAAACATTTCCTTGTTTGCAACTGATGACTGGATGTATTTGAATTCTATCTCACAAACTCTCCAAAATCTTGTAAAATCCAACAGAGCAATGGCATCTGTGCTGAGAAACTGCACACCTTCACAATGAATGAAGTGCTATGTATGTCATGAGGCATTATTGCTAACTCTGTTCAAAGGGGATCCAAATTGAAAATAACTTCAAAATTTAAGCAATTATGTGCTATGCTTTTTGATGATGACTGAGTAACTGGAAATATTGGCGTCTACAAAACGTATATTTTCATGTCAAAAGGTCATCATTTACCCCTTTGAGACTTGACAATGATTAATCTTAAGTATCCAGGGACTATGGTGTGTAAAAAGCACTAGTACTTGAGTGAAAGAGATTTATATCATTTGATAGTTTGTTAAAAGAACAAAAATATGAAAATTATTGGAGATTTGTTTAGAAAGAATCATCTTCCTCCTTCATCAAGTTGTTCTTTAAGTTTGTGTTTTACTTTCAACACAACTGTATTTAGTCTAGATGATATCTTTAATTCTTGAAAATTGAGAAACATGGTAGTTTTTGGTTGATTGTTAGATACATTATATCCCTCAATTTATCATTTTGTTGATTCAAGTCTTGGAATGCTAATATCCTGTTGGAAATTGTTTGAAACACTTGAACTGTGATGAATTTTTGCAAAATATAACAAATGAATTTTTAGGCCTCTTAAAAATCCTTGAAATGATAATTCCTCTCATTATTTATCATTATAAAGATGTCCCCAAATTTCTCAAAAATTTCCTTAAAAATTCAATTTTTCATCAAGGCCGTGTCGACACACATTGTGACCCGTGTCGACACACTTTCAGTCAGGTCGACACACCTCTCCTCATGTGTCGACACTGCCTTCTTGCCAGACCCTTTTCAAACCTTTCGGGTTCACCTTAAACCCTTGTTGTTCCTGCGGGGCAGTGTACCACTGCATCTCTTTTTGGGCGTCAGGTCGACCCGACGGCCTCATTTCCACTCCTTTCCGGCAAGAATTCCTCTCAAATTTCTCTCTAGCTCTCATCCCCCTTCCATCATCTCTCCATTCTTCCATTTCCTCTCCTAATTCCACTCCTCTTGCACCATGGTCCGCAAGTTGGGTCCCCGCCGTGGCGC
Organism: Colocasia esculenta; assembly: GCA_014218235.1. Lineage (NCBI taxonomy): Eukaryota > Viridiplantae > Streptophyta > Magnoliopsida > Alismatales > Araceae > Colocasia > Colocasia esculenta. The sequence goes on along the minus strand of CM024754.1, from coordinate 97,441,517 downwards.
AAGATCAGCGGCCTCTTCAAGGCCAGTTCCGGCACAGGTTCCAGTTGAACAGATGGAAAGAAGAACAAAGAGGAGAAATGATCCTGCCTCTTCTTCTGCACCTCTGAGGGCTTCCAAGCGTGGCAGGACCTCCACTTCAGGCAGAGGTGGTAATGTTTCAAACCCTAGACCAGAGATTTCGGGCGATTCCTCTGACCATCCTGAGGAATCATCTTCCTCTTCTTCTTCTGAGTCTCAAGAGGATATTCCCTCAGAATCCGTAAGTGCAGCCAAGTTGATTTTGAAGCCAAGAATACTAGACCTTTCAGACATCCAACTAGCAGACTCCCTTCCTGAAATTCAAACCTACTTTTCCTTTCAATCTTGGATACCCTTTATTTCTGAATTTCAAGTCTGCTATCCAAGACTAGTTAGAGAGTTCTACAAGAACCTCACTTGCACAGACGAAGGGTATGAATCCAAAGTCAAGGGAATAGCCATAGACATGCCTACTGCAGTAGCTGCCTCCATTTTCAAAGTACCAGATGAAGGGGCAGACTACCATGAGTTTGAATTTGATTTACATGAAGCATACTCCATCTTGACAGGCCTTCCTGCAGATGAATCAGATCCCAAACAGACCTATGTAACCAGGTTCAATGCAAATACCTTTCCACCTGTGTTAAGGGTCATCCACCACATTTTGACCACCATAATTACCCCTCAAGGTGGTGGGAGGGATAGGTTGACAGACATTCAGAGGTTCATCCTCTATTGCATGGTGAAAGACATCAAGATCAACCTCCATGTGATTCTCTATCAAATCATAGCTGAAACAACAAGGACAGACCTAAAGAGATCACTTCCTTATGGAGCACATCTGACCTCAGTGTTCAAGCACTTTGGTGTGCCATTGGAAAATGAAAAATCCCAATCCATTCCCAAGTCAAACATCTACACTTTTAAGAATATCCAGAAGTTTATGGGATTTAGATTGGAGGGAAATCAGATTAGAAGAGGACCAATTGTGGTTGAGGCCCCTCAAGCTCAGGAGGACCAGCCTCAGGTTCAAGGGGATCAGCCCCAAGCACAAGAGGACCAGCCTCCAGCTCAAGGAGACCAAAATCAGGAGGATCAGCCTCCACCTCATGAGGGCCAGCCTCAAGTTCAAGAGGAACAAGTTCACTTGCCAGAGGATCAGCCTCTAATGGATGAGGACCAGCCTCATATCCCTCCTGAAGGTGGCATTCAGCTTGAAACCCCTATTCCACCTCAGGATGATCCTTCCTCTTCCTTGCCACATACTTTTGAACCTCCACATTTCCCCTCTACATTCCAATCTTCCACTTCTTCTGGTGGGTCCTCAATTCCACCAGAATTGTTCTCTTTCCTCAATGCCAAATTTGATACATTGAACTCCACCATTCAAACAATGTCAGACCAATTTGAATTGAGAGTTCAAAGACTAGAGAACACAGTGTCAGCAAAATTTATTGAGCAGAAGGCAGCTTCAGATTATGCAGCTCAGAGATTTAACAGACTTATAGGCACTCTGGGAGATTCCTATATTGAGCTCAAAGAGCATCAAGACAAGTTGGAGAAAGTTCTTCAGGGAATTTTGGCAAATTCCCAAGCAGATGTCTTCAACACCAAGCAAACATTGCATGAGATTTCCAGCACCAGATTGTCATTTGCTCATTTTGTGGATGATTTAGAAAGTATGAGGAACTTCAATGAGCACATTGACAGGCAGCTTACAGATTTGACCAAGGAGTTCAAGATAATGCAGAGACCTGGTTGGTCAGCTGGCTCATCATCTTCCTCACAACACAGTGCAGCTGATCTAACCAGACTTCAGGCCACTTTGCTAGAAAATTCAGATCGAATGGAACACTTTTTGAGCACAAAAATGATAACCATTCAAGATCAAATCAAGTCTAGCCTGAACTTCATGGAGAAAAGACTGTCAGACATTGAACTTCTTCTTGCTCCAATTCCTCCTCCTCCTCCATCTTCTACCTAATGTACATTTATTTTGATAATGGCAAAGGGGGAGAAGAATGAATGACTTGAATGTAATATTTTGATGTAATGATCTTTTGAATGAAATGAAATGGTTGTTTTGGCTTCAATGCAAAGTATTGTGATTCTGAATGCAAATCTTTGTCTTTGTGTTTGAATACTTGTCCAATTGTTTGACTTGTGTGCACAAAATTTCTAATTTCAAGTAACACTGTATCTCACAAACACATCATCAATTGTTACTGAACAACATCAAAAGGTCCTTGACAAGTATGAACAAAAAGGAAAACAAAATTTAAACAATAAAAAATTGCTTAAAATCACACTTCATCAAAACCACATTGAAATATGGATTTAATGTTGCCATCATCAAAAAGGGGGAGATTGTTGGGTTGAATGCAAATCCATATCATTTCCCTCCTATTTTGATGATGACAAGAAGTGTTCTTAAAGCAATTTAATTGAAACATGTCAAAAACATCATACCTGAAGTTCATGTTCAAAAAGTATTTTTCAAACCACATTTATCATTTATGGTCATGACAAATCATTTAACTAATGATATATGTGTTCATTTTTCAGGTACAAACATTTTTATGCAAAAGATGAGTCGACACATCAACACATATTCAAAGGCAAAATGTGTAAAAATGTTGAGACTGTGTCGACACATGTCAAGAGTGTGTCGACACGAGTGGCAGTTTTTCAGAAATCAAGCCTACCCAGGTCGACACACTCTCAGAGCAGGTCGACACTAGATCCCGTTTCCAGAACAGCCAGTTTGAAAATTGGGTCAGCAGGTCGACACACTCTCAGAGCAGGTCGACACTAGACCCAGTTCCCAGAACAGCTAGTTTGCAGATTTGGGATAGCAGGTCGACACACTCTCAGAGCAGGTCGACACGGGACCCTCTTCCCAGAACAGCCTTCTACATATTCTGGACAGTGTGTCGACACTACCACCAGGGCAGGTCGACACACTACGGAAACTTTTCATCCTAAAAGTTGATGGCTGCCACGTGTCCCTCTAGGGCGATCAGAATCTTCCTAGGAAAGCGTGCCCTTGTACCCCAAAAGGGTATCTTTGGAATCCTAAGGATATAAAGTGTCTTTTCGGCCAGCCTTCACAAGAGAGAAGGACCCAACTCTCTCAGAGCCTCCAAGAAGCTCCTGGCGGCCAAGAAGAGCTCGTGTCTCCTTCCCCTGCTCTCCAAGTGCTTCCAGAAGACCAATTCCCACCAATTCAAGGTGTGGGAATTGGAATTTGATTCCTGAAGACTTCTCTGAAGCATTCCAAGGAGGCAGATCCTGTAGAAGACTTCTTGGTGAAGAATTCGAGGAAGATCCAACTTCTCAGATTGCAGAGCATCGACTTGGACTTCAAGCTTCACAAGTTCCTTCCCAATTCAAGCTTCTACAAGGGAGTACACTGAAGAACGAAGCATCTCAATTCAATTTACCTTTTCTTCTGTTCTTCTGAGATATCTTTTGAGATTATGCAAGTGCTTCTGCATAACTCTCTTTAGAGTTCTCAAACTTCGACTAGATCTGTTGCTAGAGGATCTTAGTCTTAAGTTGGTGTCTAGCAGTTTCAGTGTGAGCATTGTGCTCAGGGTGTTGTGAGCCGTCGAGCTCAGTTTGAGTTGTAAGCTCAGGGTTGGTTTGAGCAGTCTTGCTCTGTGTTTCTAGAGTAGTCTTGCTCTAGAGGTTGTGTGAGTTGTATGCTCTGAAGTGTTGGAGTTGTTAGGCTCCTTTGGGTGTGTAGCCCAGTTGTGTTAGTGAAGCCTCACGGGTTGTGAGGGGTGGATGTAGGAATCACTTGGGTGATTTCCGAACCACCTAAAAAATCCTTGTGCATTTGTCTTCTGTGGTTTGATTGATTCATCCGCTAGATGCTTGCATAGGATCTGTTTTTAATTCACTTAATCAACTTGCTTCACATCTAAGTTTTCCAACTCACTCAAATCTAATCAAATCTGTAGTTTTTCACTGATAGCATTGCCTCTGATTCTAAATAGTTTTCAAATTGCTTAAGCTTCTGCAAAAGTGGCTAAGATCTATTCATCCCCCCCCCCTTCTAGATCTTTTCCTCACATTCATTTCGATCCTTCAGTTTGTTCTTCGCAGTCGCTTGAAGCATGCTTGTGGTTGGTAGACAGACACCAGTAGACGTACTGGTCCTCAGCTAGTCCCATTTTTCAATGCCGGGAGCTCGGGTTGGAGTCCTTAAAGGTGTTAGGCATGGGTCTGCAGCGTGGTGGTGGTCTGCATAGTGGTGTTAGTTGGTCTCCATAGTTTTCTTTGACTTGCAGTGTGGTTGTAGAGCTACAGTTAGACCTTCTGTCCATGGCTACGAGATTGAGAGGTGGTTCTAGTGTTGAGTTGTCTGGGTTGGATACTAGCGTCATGAACTAGTAGTCTTTACCCGAGTGGTGGCATTGTTCTTCCGATTCGGGCTTCCAGTAGTTGTGGTTGTGAGTTGTGACACTGGCTATAGTTTCTTACTCGTTAGTCGTGTAAGGCTTCTAGTTGCGTAGTTGTGTGATTGTGGTTTTGCCGTGGTACCTTCTGGTTTCAGGTACCTTATTATGGCATGTCGTGTGTCGGATTTAGGTATTGTGGTGTGGAGTTGTGCTCCGTGGAGGTTGTGTGGTGTGACCTTCCACTTCTTGTGTTTTTACCCTTTTGTGGGTAGTCCTTTGATATATTTTGTTACCTTGGGATGTGGTCGACCAGTTTCTTGCTATCAATTCTGTTACTTTTCGTTGGTGGTTTGCCTGTTTGGCTCGTGGCTTAGTTGTTTAGTTACTGTGGTAGACTAGTGTTTCTGTACAAGTTCTCTTGTTTCTTTTACCTTATGTGAGCTATGTTAGCTAGTGTATTTATGTTTAAATACTGTTTAATTATGTTTATTACTAGCATGTTTTTACTTCAGTGGTTCTCCTATTAGTGTTGCCAGTGAGACCCTTTGTGGTTGAGGTCTCTGTTTTTCCTATGTGTTTCTGGTTTATTGTTGCTTTTGGGATGTCCCTACTGAGCATGTGACTTTTGAGGCTCACTCCCTTAAATTTCTTTCTAGTTGTTAGTAGTGTGTTTGGATTGAAGTGACGTTGTGGCAGACTTGTACCACCAACAGTTGAGTTGTAGTTGTTGTAATGTGAGCTTCTACTCCCTCGAGGTATGCCCTAGGTACTTGTACTTTTCTCTTGGATATGTTATAATGTATTCGAAAAGTGTAAATTGTTTTAGATGAGTATGAGAACATATACTTTCTTGTCTCTTGTACTCCTATGGTGATCTTTTATATTCTTACTAGACACATATGTGAGTTATCCCTTGTGAGACTTCAGTCTGTTCGCGAAAGGCAGGTCTGGATATGGAGCCTTACTGGCCATAAGTATCCAAGGTCGCTACATTGTTTGTCCTAACAAAAAGAGGTCGTAGGATCGTGTCTGCATCCCATCATATAATGTTTCATCCAGCACTTTAGATGTCTAGGGATTCATAGCATGGACACCCACAGTGGAGCCCATTATCAACCCAATTCATGCATTTCCAATAGTCTTATGAAGTCCTTAAGCATTATGATAATAAATGAAGATATAAAGCAGATGGTAAAACAAGTAGATAAAGTGAGTAAAACCCTCCAAACTATTTGCGAACAGGTAGAAGTCTTACTAGCTATCGAGAAGGGTCAAGAAAAACAATCTGCCAAAGAAAGAAAACAAGTCATGAATCTTGAACCAGAGCACATTAAGGACTTGATTGGCCCAACTAGCCCCAACTCTTACTAAAGATTATGATGCTTACATTCTAGTGTCTTTGGAATCATCATCCAATACTAAATTGGGGTCTATGTCTCCGATCGCTCCAGAAACCAATCTAGAACAACAAGGGCTTACTATCATACTTCCTAGAAGAGTTGTAACGCCTCACTCTGGCCCAGTATGGTCATACCGACCCACGTCAGACAAGAGGGAGATGCTATAGGGAAAAGACCCCAACAATGTTGAACATCAAGGTGGAATCTCTGATGACGAATGGAAAGAGAGCAGAAGCATTATCACCATCAACTTTTACATTTACATCTCATAATCAAAAGAACAGATAAAGACAAGTATATCACAAATAAACATTGTCCATATTTGATCCAATACATTTAATAGGGTTCAACATAACATTTCTTCTTCTCAACTATAATATCACTAGTTTCTAAAATCCAAGAAATCTCTACTTCTCGTGATCCGAACTAATTATCACCATTTCTTTGTTTAAAACCTCAACTTCACCTGAATATTAGCATGAGTGAGTCTATAGAATAGACCCAGCAAACGACTAAGAATACTTAACTTACAATCTACAGTATAACATATTTTTGAAAAACACGGTAACATATATATATATATATATATATATATATATATATATATATATATATATATATATGGGACATGCTTGGAAACGGCAAGGCCGTTTGGTGCGGCCCTACCATATCCAAGCTAGGGCCGTCGGATCCAGATCCAATGGCCCATGCGCGACCTTGCCTGGGCCAGAGAAAGGTCAAGGTCCAATTTTTGTTTTTTTTTTAAACACACCATCGGATCTCCATTCAATGGTGTCGGACTACAGTACGGCGGGGCCGCACCGCTGTACTGCAAACTTATTATATATATATATATATATATATATATATATATATATATATCGTAGTGATATTAGTATCAAGAGCAATGGAAGTAGTATAAACAATGGTAGAATCAATAGCGATAAAGGTAACAGTAATAGTAGTAGTTACAATAACAGTAACAATAACGGAAATAGTATTGGTAATGAAATAAGTTATGGGTTATGGTAACAGTGGGATAATGGAAATAGAAATAGTAACAGTTGAGACAATGGTAGTAACATTAGTGGTAACAAAATTGGTAGGAAACATCGGTAGAAATAACAGTAGGAACAGTAATAGTGGTGGTAGCAGTAGCGGTAATGGTAATGGTAGAATGGCAGAAATAATAGTAGATAAATTTGGTAGGAACAAAATTAATGGATGTAACAGTAGCGGTGATGGTAACAGGGACAATAGTAGTAGCAATAATAGTAGCAGTAGTAGTGACAATAGCGGCAACAATGACAGTAGTAGTGGCAGTGACAATATCAGTGTTAAGATAGACACATTGGCCTAACTATCAATAGTAGGTCAGTTGTTGTGTCCCTAGTTTTGATGATGTCATGAGTCAAGCAAAAATGTCATAAATATATAAGAATTCTTCTAACACAAGTTTTTATATGACAGGAAAATTCATAAAGTCAAAAGATCTCATGTGTGTTGACACTGGTTGCCGCATAGGTCGACACACATGTCTCAGTGAGTGACTTACTGGAGTTAAGTGAAGCACTTGAGTCGACGCTACCCAAAGGATAGGTCAACACTTGACAGATTTCCAGTAGTGTAGGGGTCTAAATTATCGCATAAGGTCGACTCTAGTTGAAGAATAGGTCGACACTAGTTGGTCTTTTGGTTAGCGTTAAAGAAAAATAATTGCATAAGGTCGACTCTAGATGGGAATCAGGTCGACACTAGTTGAATTTCCTATTAGCGCTGAAAGCAAAAAATGTATGAGGTCGACTCCAGATGAAGATCAGGTCGACTCCATCAGTCTATGAGGTCGACTTCAGATGAAGATCAGGTCCACTCCACCAGTCTATGAAGTCGACTCCAGATGAAGATCAGGTCGACTCCACCAGTCTATGAGGTCGACTTCAGATGGAGATCAGGTCGACTCTACCATTCTATAAGGTCGACACTCAGATGCGACAAAGTCAACACTATACTCTTGGACAGCCAGTCTCTACAACAGTCTAATGGATAAGGTCGACTCATGAAGGCATGGAGTCAACTCTACTGAAGCATCTGCATTGATCCAAGTCAAGTTATGTGTGCGTTGACTCTCTAACCTTTTTATTCCAGTGATGAAATGAGTTTGCCAACGCATTAGTTCCAGGCATGTGACCAGAGGCCCAATGATTAGGACTCCAGGCACACTTTACAAGGTTCTAGAAGATACCCTTTTTGGCGACAAAGGCACCTCTCAACTAATTGGGATTCTATTGGAAGATTCTGTGATGTTGATCAACAAGGGGCACGGCGTCCTCTTCAGAAGAACACACAGAGAAAGAGCAGAGAGTGAGAGAGCTAAAAAGTGCAGAAAGAGTAGAGAGCTAGAGTGCAGAGAAGAATAGGATTCAGTGTAATCTGCCCATCAAGAAGAAAGGATGTTGGATCTCTTCTTCAACCCATATGAAGACTTATTGTTGATCAACTGAAGCAGAGCATTAGAATTCCACTCAATTCAGAGAGAATTGATCCTTTAGCTCCGGCCAGAAGAAGAGTATGATGAACTCAAGCATGGAGAAGATGCAATTGGGAGTTCAAGGAGAAATCTGATCAGATCTCCACTCCAATGAAACTGCATAGAGAGTGTTTGCAAAATTTTTGCATTCCTTTAGCAACTTCTCTCGTTTGATTTTTTGTATTTCTTCTGAATACCAAACTGCTTGGTTGTCTACTCCAGTTGGAGTAGATGGACTGATCCTACACTTTGTGTGTGAGGATTGTGAGATTGATACAATCTCGAAGTTGTGAATCAGCATGCTGTATGAAGCTATGAATCAGCAGTTGTGTGAGTGTTTCACACTTTCGGATTGTTCAGTGAAGCCTCACTTAATTTAGTGAGGGGTGGATGTAGGTCTCCACACTGGAGCCGAACCACCTTAAAAATTATGTTTGCATTGTGTGGTGTGTTGTGTATTTGCTAAATTGCTTCATCTGATTTGATATAAGTAGCTCTTTCATATCATAAGGTTTGTTTCGGGTTAGATCTGTCTGGAATGGATTCCAGAAGATATATTGCAGAAGGTCATTATGTAAACAGCCCCCCCTCCCCCCTATTTTGATGGAACTAACTATGCTTATTGGAAAACTCGGTTGCAGGTGTTTTTACGAGCATAGGATCATCAAATCTGGAGGGTAGTTAGTAATGGACCCTATGAGCTATTGGAAGATGACGAAAAGTGGACTCCAGAGGAAATCAAGAAGTCAAATGCAAATTGGAGTGCTATGAACATCATGCAGTGTTCACTTCATCCCACAGAAGTTTTGAGGGTCTCATCATGTGCTAGTGCAAAGGAAATATGGAATCACCGAATGGTCATTTATGAAGGTAAGTCTGAAGTGAAAGAAATAAAAACTAACATGCTAGTTTCTGAATATGAAGCATTTAAAATGAAGCATGATGAAACCATTTCAGAGATGTATGGTAGATTGACCTTGTTGACCAATGGCCTAAAGAATCTAGGAAAGACCTATACAGAATAGGAACTTGTTAGAAAGATTCTTAGATCTTTAACCCCTATATGGCACACAAAGGCCACTGTAGTGGAAGAATCAAGAAATTTATCTACTACATCTGTTGATGAATTAGTTGGCTCCTTGGTGACTTATGAGTTGGGCTTAAAGAGAACAGAAGAAGATGTCAAGAAAAAGAAGCCACTCGCTCTCAAGGCAAGTCCTAGCATCAAGGAAGCTATTGATGAAAGTGAGTCATCCAATTCTGAAAATGACTCAGGTGAGTTTGCCCTTATCACAAGAAAATTCAGAAAATTTCTAAGAAAAGAAGGTAAGGGATTTCTGAAAAGGAAATCACAGGTGAACAATTTTTCAAAGCCCAAACAGTATGTAAATAAGAGATCTGACAGGGTTGTATGTTACAATTGCAGGAAACCAGGGCATGTGAAATCAGAATGTCCTGAGCCCTTGATGAAGACTCAACCCAAATGGACAACAAATAAGCAAAGGGCTATGGTCAGAACTTGGAGTGAAGAGGAAGATGATGATAAAGAAGAGAGTTTAGAAGTTGATGAATCAAATGCGAAAATTTGTCTGATGGCTAGAGGAGAAGAAGGAGTTGAAGAAGAGGTAGTATCTCCATTTAAAGATTTTTCATTCACTGATTGGGAGCATGTTTATTTTTAATTGCTTGATCAATATGATGAAGTAAAAAAGGAAAACAAAGTGCTCAAAAGTAAAATGAATCATATTGTTCATGATACCTCAATGGAAGAGAAAGAAAAAGAGTTTGTTCAAGAAATCACTGTGTTAAAAGAAAATGTTTGTGAATTGAAAGTCAAGGAGATTGAATATGTCAATGAAATGAAACTCGTTGCTGAAAAATATGATGCCATAAAAAGTGTGAATACTGAAATGAAGAAAGAAATTGAAAATCTTCAGAAAGAAGTAATCAAGAGACAAGAAGCTTTGAAAAGATTTGTGAGTGGTAAAAACAACTTAGAAGCTTTGCTTGGAACAAAAGTGAACTTTAACAAAGAAGGGTTGGGCTTTAATCCCTCAAAGAAGAAAGAAATATGTTTAAAAACAATAACATTTAATTCTTCAACAAATTTAGAAACCTCCTCATCCAGAAATCAACTCAATGGGAGAAAAAATCAAAGAAATGAGAAAATGTCAAAAATTATGAAATTGGAAAATTCAATAAAAAGGGTAAGGAAAGTGCTGGATTCAAATCAACAAACATATCCCAATGGAACAAATCTTGGCAATCACATGATTGGGTAGGTCGACACTATTCCTATGGCAGGTCGACACCTTCATACACTAGACCACGGAACTTGTCTAGGTGGTCTCGAGTACGTCGACACTATCCCTACAGAGTGTCGACACACTCTCATAGCTTTGCTAGATCTGGTCATTGAGAATATCCTAAGAGGTCTAGTTATCAGAATTATTCTTGGTTTCCTCAATAGAACACTAGAGGCAAATTTGAAGGCAATTTCATGAGAATGAAAAGAAACAGTGATTCAAAAATTCCTGGAAACAACAGAAAGAATCAGAAACAACATGAAACCAGAAATATCATCAAACCAACAGTAAAAAGGCAAGCATGGATTCCAAAAAGTCCGCTTTCATATGTTCTTGAATTGGGTGATTTGAAGGGACCCAAATGTACTTGGGTTCCAAAGATCTTTCTTTGAATATGTTATAGGTATGTCTTACAGGCAAGAACAACAAGTGGTATCTTGACAGTGGATGTTCAAGACAAATGATAGGGGACAAAGATAAATTCTGCTTATTGTCTAAAAAGAAAGCTGGACATGTGACTTTTGGAGGAAACAACAAAGGTAAAATTGTTGGTTCAGGTAAAGTTGGTAAAAGTCCGTCAAATTCAATTGATGATGTACTTCTGGTGGAAGGATTGCAATACAACCTTCTTAGCATAAGTCAACTCTGTGACAAGGGTCACAAGGTAATTTTTTATTCCCTTGGTTGTATAATATTTTAGCCGAATTCAAACTACATCAAATTTCCTAGTAAAAAAATCAATAATGTTTACATAGTTGATTTGGATGAACCTGAAAACAACTATCTTTGTCTTGCTGCCAATAAAAATGATCTTCCATGGTTGTGGCATCCTAGACTAGGACATGCTAGCTACAATATGCTACATAAATTAGTTAAATTCAACATGGTAAAAGGCTTGCAGAAATTTCCTTGAACCAACATTTCAAAATATGTGAAGCATGTACTCAAGATAAGCAAACAAGAAAACCTTCAAAAGTAGGTTTGAAAGTCAATCCTTCAAAACCTTTTGAACTTATTCACATGGATCTGTTTGGACCCACAAGGATAAACAACCTAAATGGGAAAAGGTTTGGATATATACCTGTTGGTGACTTTTGAAGAAATACTTGGGTATTCTTTCTTGCTCACAAAAGTGATGCCTTCATGGAATTTTAAGAATTCTATAAGAAAATCCTTCAGAAAGGAAAGTTCAAAATAATTTCAATCATGTCTGACCATGGTGGTGAATTTGAAAATACTAATTTTGAAAATCTTTTGCAGGGAAGAAGGAATATCTCACAAGTTTTCATCATCTAGAATCTCTGAATAAAGTGGAGTGGTAGAAAGGCGAAATCGAACACTGGTTGAAATGGCAAGAACAATGCTGATTGAAAGTGGGTTTCCTAGAAAATTCTGGGCAGAAGCAGTAAACACTTCTTGCTACATTATAAATTGTGCAATGGTAAGACCTCTAAGCAAAAAAACTCCTTATGAACTTCTGAAAGGTAAGAAACCTTCCATTGCTCATTTTAAAGTGTTTGGTGCGAAATGCTTTATTCTGAACAGTAATAAAAGTGATTCCGATAAATTTGAACCCAAGAGTGAGTTGGGGATTTTTCTTGGCTACTCCAATCATTCAAGAGCATGTAGAGTTTTTAATGTCAAAGATCAAACTGTTGAAGAATCCCCTCATATAACATTTGATGAACTTCATGATGGTGTGTGCAGGGAAAAGGATGATGGAGAATTTCTTGAAAAGGATGATTCAAACGACAAGCAAGGAAAGGAGTCTGCCACAAGTAAAAACTCAGGTGTTCAAGATGGGAAAGAGACAAAAACTGTCAATGAAAACACAGATCAACTGAACATCAGAATGCTAAGGGATCACCCTCAAGATAGTATCATTTGTAACTTACTTGATCCACCCAGAACAAGATCTCATTTCAAACTAATTTCTAAATTAAATCAAATGGCTCTTGTTTCACAAATTTAACCAAAAAATGTTGAAGATGCACTAAAAGTTGCTTTATGGATAAATGCCATGCAAGAACACTAAATCATTTTGAAAGGAATAAGTGTAACATCTCGGGCTTTCCGGCTTTCCGTTTGTGTGTGGCATGACTGACAATAACGCGTCCGGCCTTGACGACGCGTTAGTGTCGCGACGGAACTGCCTATCGCGACAGTCATCCGGGTTGCGACCACCTAGTGCATTGCGTTCCTGTCGCGCCCGGTCAATGGGTCGCGACAGGGTTCTACTTTTCGGTCGTCTGATGCCTTTCAGAAGGGCAGGCGTGTCAGAGCGACTTATCAGGTTGTCATGGTGTCCCAGAGGGACACGTTCTGGTTGCGGCTTGCTTGCCCGTCATGTTAAGGTTCTTAACGTGACGGGGCACCCCGTCGCGTTCTGCGGGCCGAAGGCTAAAAGCCTTGGCCCGTGCCCCTTTCCCCTTTCTCTCCTTTTTCCTTTACCTTCTCCTCTCCGAGGGGGAAAGCTTTCCTCTACGGAGATCCAGGCGTGGAGCGTGGTGGCGCCGGTGGCGGCTCGTGCGGAGCTTGGAGCGGCGTCGTGGAGCGAGGAGGAGGTGTTCTTGCCGTCGAGAAGGCCCTTCGGGGTTCGATTCTTCCAAAATCAGTGGGGATCTTTTGTGCCCTTTCCAATCCGGGTGGATTGAGAGTCCTCTTAGTGGATTTCATGTCTTTCAGCTTTCCCCATGCTCCCCTCCCCGTGATTGTGTAGTTGTAGTGTTTGTGGCGACCCCAGGATGTAGTATCCTGGCGGTCTGCCTCCCGTCTGATGTCGCGACCGCCGTGCACATTGTGACATCAGAGGAGGCGTCGCTTTGGTCGGGTGCGACCTTATCGTGGCACGGTTAGCCGTCGCGATAAGAGTCCTGTCGTGACCCAGTTTCCTGTCGTGATAGGGTTCTTGTCGCGATGTGCTTCCCTGTCGTAACAGGGCGCTTGTCGCGGTTTCCCTTCCTGTTGTGATGGTATCGCGATAGGCTAGGAGGGCGCGACAACACCAAGCTTGCCTCAGGTGGTTCCGTGGCCTCATTGGCGTCAGCGTGTGCCACAGGGCAGGGTTGCCCTTAGGACCTTCTGGTCGGGAATGCGGCAAGTTGCCTCCCGACGTTCAGTGACCGAAGGTGACACCTTCGTGGCCATGTCCTATTGGCGGTGCTAGGAGGCTCGCGTCTGTCTAATAATCGATTGTTTGTAGGTCAATCGATTATTAGAAGAGCATTGGTTTCTGTGCTGTCTAGTGGTGTTCTCAGTTTTCGGGCCGTGCCGTGTGTGCCGGCGTTGGCCGACGGTCCTTCTGGGTGTTTCCGGGAGGTGTGCCGTGCATGCTTGTGCCTGCTAGGCTTGTCTTGGTTACAAGCCAGCTGAGCCAATTTCTGTTGGTTGTTGCCCCACCTGTTCTCTTTCACCCGATGCTTTGCACTTGAGGGCTTGTCCCGTTCAGAGGTTGTCTTCGTTTCCTGGGACCCCCATCCTCGGGAGCCTATTGAGAGAGTTCTCTGGGCTAAGAGCGTGCTCGAGTTGATAGCCTAGTGTGGCGACTTCAGAACTGAGGGGAAAACGATGGTGGGCAGCGGCATTGAGTCCCTTGTGGAGCTCCCTTAGCTGGTCTGTGCCTCTGAGGTGGTTGAGGTGTTCTTCCTGTGCGGACCAGTTAGTCCTTCTCACTGCCTCGCTCTACATTGGTTCTGGAGCCGCGTAGGGAGGGTAGGCGTGGGGCCGCAGCTTGGCCGGGCTGCGGTGGTTGTGGTTGTTCTCTTCTGTTGCTCACTAGCCTCACTCTACCGGAGAGGTTGTAGGTAGGAGTCGACGGCTGGCGAGCGAGAGGTGTGGACTGTGTGTCCTCCTCTTAGCTGCCTATGGCGGTGGTTTGGTTGACTTGTTATGACGGTGGTTCACGTTGTTTCCAAGTGAATCTCGTTGCCCTAGCCTACATGGGGGTTGTAGCCTAGCTGTGTTTAGCTTCCGTGGGCTCTATTGGTTTGGCCTTGTGGGCCATGTTTAGTGGCTTCTGCTCTGCGCGTTCTCTCGGGGTGTCTTGTATAGACACCCGATCGCTGGTTTTGTAAATCGTTCCTTGTTGCTGTCTGTGGTGGCATCGTTGGGTGTAGTTCCCTGACCTCGTGGAGTGTCTGAGGTCTAGAGTGGTTCTGCATGTGGGCCCTCGACCTTGTGGAGGTCTGAGGTGGCCGTGCCTGTGGTAAGACGTTCCTTCTCACGTGGTTGTTCGGTGTCTCTCGTGGTGACACCTGGTTGTTCCTTCCCGACCTCGTGGAGGTCTAGGATGTTGGGTGCTTGTGTCGTGAGACTCTGGACTCACGTGGTTGCTCCGGTGTTCCGTGAGCTTATCTGTCTCGGTGGGTGCGTGCCGAGGTGTTGCTTCCTCATTGTGTTTGACTCTGCTGGTTCTGCGGGAGCCGTGTTTGGACCGACCTTGGTTGTGGGTCATGGCATTACTCTGTTCCACTGCTTTGTAGTACTCTGCAGTAGGTGTTTCCTGCTTTACTGCTTTCTAGAGTAGTTTGCTTCTGCTTTTGTTGGAGTTCCTGCTGCTTTGGCTGGTAAGAGACTAGTTATCCCTATTGAGCCTTGTTCGCAAGGCCCACCCCCCTACTCACTTCAGATAGGGACTCGCTGTCGTAGGAGTTCGTTGTCGGACAGTCATGGTGGCTGCTTTATTGCCGTGCGTTGCCAGCAGTGTGAGTTGTGAGCGTGAGTGCTCTTGTACTAGGAGTGAGTTGAGAGTGGCCTTTTTGCAAGTCCTCGGGGTATGCCCCTTAAGGACTGCACCTTCTTTCTGTACCTGTACTTTTATTTGGGACATATTGTACATAATTTCCTTATTAATGTACGAACTTTCTTGTTATAGTTATTTGAATTCATTGCTTATCTCACTAGACTAAATTCTAACCCTTCCGGGTCTTCGGATCCGTGGGTGGCGGCACGACCTTCGGGGTCCCTGGCAGGGGGTCTGAGATGACGGGTCGTTATAGTGCTATCAGAGATCAGGGGTCCAACGAGATTTGTAACGAGTTAGTAACTATGGTTGTCCCAAAGAAAGGTACTAGTACGCATTAGCCCGTCCGTGTAGAGTTGTAGTTAGGTGAGCATTTGGTTCTTTGTTGCAGGTGGCTAGCTTTCCAGCAGGCTCCGAGTGTGAGCTGTAGGAGAGTGTTGTTGTTGTTGCTGGGTGCGCGTGCTGCGAGCGTGGTTGCTGTTTTCGCTTGTGCTGCGGTTGGATCTGTCCTCGTCCTGCATGTTCGGGTGGTTGTGTCGCGAAGTCTGAGAGAGCCTACGTATGGTGTGGCCTTCACCAGTGCAGGGTTGTCGTCAGCGGAACCGGTCGAAGGTGTCCTTGCCTTGTTGACAGTCCCTTGTTGTTAGGGTGTGTCCTTGTTGGATGTGTGTTTGGCCTTGTGTGCCTGTGCGCCGATGGGCGTTGTGCTCTGCTCAGTCAGCAACTTTGCTCGAGCTAAGCAGTGCCTTGGTGGTTGTTGTCGGCCATGTTGCACCGCTGGTAGAGCAGTGCGACACCTGTGTGTGGTTGTTGTCGGCCTTGTGCTAGCTAGTTGTGAACTCTGGTGAGGTGCTCCTGGAGTTATTCTCTGTTGGTTCTCATGGAGCTGAGGTTTCCCCAGAACTATGTTGTGCTCGTTTCCGATTGTTGCGGCGTTACCCTCTGGGTTGAGGTGCATCGCTTTCCTGCTTGTGTTCTGGTGATGTTTCCCAGAATTGTTTTGTTGTTGTCCTAGTGAGGGTTCCTCTCTCTGGGGCTGCTTATGTGCTCGTTGAAGTCTTCCGTTGTGTTGCCTCTGTGGATTGAGGTCTTTGTTGTCTGGTTGGTTGCCGTTGCATTGCCCTCGAAGTTGAGGTGCATCGCTTGGTTACCCTGTGTTCTCGTGATGGTTTTCCAAAACTATTGGTTGTGTCTTGGTGAGGGTTTCTCCCAAGACTATCCCATGTTCATTTCTGTCTATTGCTGTGCTACCTCAGAGTTGAGGTATGTTGTTATTGTGTTCGCCGGTGCGTTCTAATGGGTTTCCCAGAACGGTGCCTTGGTGGTTCTGGTAAAGGTTCTCCCATAACCGGTTTGTGTTGCTTCCGCTGGCTTCTGTGTTTTTTCTCTCGATTGGCCATGTGTTTTGGCCGTTTGCTTGGGCTACGTCCTGGTGTAAGTTCTCCCAGGACTGGCTTGCATTGTCTCTGCAGTTTTGCTTGCTGCGGAGTGGTTTGTGTTTATTTTGGGCTACCGTTGTGTTGCCCCAGTGGTTTGAAGTGTGTTGTTTGGTTGAGCTGCGTTCTGGTGAGGTTCTCCCAGGATAGCTCTTGGCGCTTTTGGTGGAGGTTCTCCACAGAGCTGCCCTGTGTTTGTTTTGGATGTCGCTGCTCTCTCTCTCTATAGAGATGAGCTGTCATTGTTGCCGGTCGGACTGCCTGTGTGACAGTCTGCTTGGGCTTTGTCGGTCAAAGTGTGGTGCTTTGACCGTGTGTCTGGTCGTGGTGCTGGCCAGGTTGTCTTCTTGTTCATTTTTTAGTTTCTCAAATGCGCTGGTGGGGCTTCGTGTGTCCCTATGGTCGTGTGGTTTGCTTTGCTTCTCACGCCCTGCGTGCTCTCCCAGATGGTCGTCTGGTGAGTGCAGTGGGAGTCTGGCTGGCTGTGCCTCTTGTGTGGGTGCTAGCCTTTTGCGATGTTTTCTCCTTTCTGTGAGGAAGAGGCCAGTTGTGTGCTTTGTTCCTCTGCTTTCCGTGGGTTTCTCAGGGTGGTGGTGCTTTCACATGGCATTTGGTGCCGTGTCGCGCACTGTGACGATCTTTGTGGCGAAGGTCCCTCCTCTTGTACTGTCTTGAGGTTGAGTTGGTTGCTCACCTCGTGCGCATTGTTTCCTTGTGGTGTGATAGGTTATGGTGACCTATTTTCCTGTCTCTTGCTGTGCTGGTTTCTTGTTGCCTGACTGGATGATGTAGGGCAACGTGCCCTGTGTTCAGTGTGAGGCAGCACCAGTTTTTCTTTCATTTGGCTTCCTTGTGTAGGCATTGTTCGGTGCGTGTTTTGCTTGTGCCTCAACTGTGTTTGGAGGCACTCGTCGCTGTTTGGTGTGTGGCCCTCTCCGCCTGCGTGGTGGGAGAGGTGCCTTGTGTTGTGGGCTTCTAAGAGCTGATGTGGTCGTTGCGCTCTTGAAGCTGCTAGGTTTCCTCGTGTTTCTCTTGTGAGTCTCTGGTGGTGAGTCCCTTCCGTTTGGCCTCGAGTTGTTCCAAGTCGTTGGTACGGTCGTGTACTGTACCTTGAGCGTGTTTCTTTTGTTGCTTCATTCCTTGTGCCTTGAGGGTTCATGGCCGGTGTGGCCATTTCTGCCCTTTTTGGCTCGCGGTTCCTTGCGTGTGGCTTTTGGCAGGTCTCTTGTGGAGAGAGTCCTTCGTGTTAGCCATGTTGTTTCGGCCTCAGGTGCAACTGTGTTGCATTTTGCCTATTTTTGGTGCTTATGGTGGCACCATGTGCTCGTGCTCGAGTGATTTGTTTTGTGCCATTTAGAGCCTTAGTGCACTGTGTTGTACCTTGGGTGGCTCCTGGAGCTGGTGTTGGCACCGTGTGTCGTGCCCTATGCCTGATTGTGAGCTTTGTGCGTCGTTTCCCGAGTTTGCTCGGTGTTCAAGGCGTTGAGCTTTCCGCCCCTGAGACACTTTGTGCTGGCCTGTGCCTTGTGGCTGTACCGTTGCCGCTATGGGGTGGCTTCTTTGCCTTGTCTAGGTAGCCCTATCGGTGGTATGCTAGGTTCTGGCCGCAGCCTGTGGCCGGGTTTTTCTCTCTTGCTTGGGAGCGAGTGAGTTCGGTTGGGGTACCCAGCTTCAGTTTGGGTCCCTTTGAGGTCGACGTGCTTTCCTCGACCTTTGCAGTTGTTTCATTTCCCGTGCGGGTTGCCGACGTCTTGGGATGCCTGGCTTTCACAACCTCAGACGTCTTCTCTGGTTTTGCCTCTGCACATTGTGCATGTGGAGTTTTTGGTCTAGATCTTCTATGGCTCCACAGTCGTTGTGTGTCTTTTTCGGACCACGAGGACGATCTAGGTGAGATCGAGTGGTGCCGATGGATATTGTCCTGCGTGTCGTGGTGAGGTGCCAAGTTTTGGCTTCACCTCTGATGTCTTCCATGTTTCCGTCGCAGTGTGCCACGATGGGGAGTGCGTAACTCCTAGTTTTGTGGCTCTGCGTGCATTGTGTGTCTTGGTTGAAACACAAGAATGATCTGGGTGAGATCTGGTGGTGTCGGCGGACACTACCTTGCTCGCCGTGGTTTCTCCACGTGCGTGTTTTCCGCTTGGTTTTGGGTCACCCTTAAGAAACTCTCGTTTGGCCTTGCCGTAGGTGGTAGCTATTGCTAGTTGTGCGGAGCCATTCAGCGGAGTCTTACAGTTGACCTCTTGGCATTTTCTTCGGTTTGCCGTCAGTAGCTAGGACCTCTGACTAGTCGTTGGTGACAGAGTGAGTTACTGACCAGTTGGTCTCAACAGCGTGGTCTGTTAAGGGTTCAGTCGCGTGTTTTCCGACTGGCGGTTCCAGTGTTTTCTAGTCGTTTGGTGCGCGCCACACCTGTGGAGTTGTCGACATCTGCTTGTGTGCTCTGCACCATTGTTATGCGCCTTTTGAGCCGTCGGACATCTGGTTAGGCACTTCGTTTGTGGCGGGGTCATGCTGGTGACCATCGGGAAGTCGTGGTACGACTTAGTGGTCCCTTTACACCTGTTGTTTTCTCCGACTGGGTTTCACCCTTAATTTTGAGGATGAAATTATTTTTTTATTAGATGTATTGTAACATCTTAGCCTTTCTAGCTTTCCGTTTGTGTGTGGGATGACTGGCCACTAACACGTCCGGCCTTGACGACGCGTTAGTGTCGCGACGGAACTGCCTGTCGCGACAATCATCTGGGTTGCGACCACCTGGTGCATCGCGTTCATGTCGCGCCCAGTCAACGGGTCCCGATAGGGTTCTGTTTTCGGTCGTCTGACGCCTGTCAGAAGGGCAGGCATGTTAGAGCGACTTGTTAGGTTGTCATGGCATCCTAGAGGGCGCGATAGCACCAGGCTTGCCTCGAGTGGTTCCGTGGCCTCGTTATCGTCGGTGTGTGCCCCAGGGCAGGGTTGCTCTTAGGACCTTCTGGTGGAGAACGCGGCAGGTTGCCTCCCGACGTTCAGTGACCGAAGGTGACACCTTCGTGGCCGTGTCCTGGCGGCGGTGCTAGGAGGCTCGCGTCTGTCTAATAATCGATTGTCTTCCGAACAATCGATTATTAGAAGAGCGTTGTTTCTATGCTGTCTGGTGGTATTCCGAGTTTTCGGGCCGTGACGTGTGTGCCGGCGTTGGCTGACGGTCCTCCTGGGGGTTTTCATGAAGTGTGTCGTGTGTGCTTGTGTCTGCTGGGCTTGTCTTTGTTACAAGCTAGCTGTGCCGGTTTCTGTTGGTTATTGCCCCGCCTGTTCTTTTTCGCTCGGTGCTTTGCACTTGAGGGCTTGTCCCGTTCAGAGGTTGTCTCCGTTTCCTAGGACCCCCATCCTCGGAAGCCTATTGAGGGAGTTCTCCGGGCTACGAGCGTGCTCGAGTTGATAGCCTAGTGTGGCGGACTTCAGAGCTGAGGGGAAAATGGTGGTGGCTAGCAGCGTTGAGTCGCTTGTGGAGCTCCCTTAGCTGGTCTATGCCTCCGAGATGGTTGAGGTGTTCTTCTGGTGCAGACCACTTAGTCCTTCTCACTGTCTCGCTCTGCGTTGGTTCCAGAGCCGCGTAGGGAGGGTAGGCGTGGGGCCGCAGCTCGGCCGGGCTGCGGTGGTTGTGGTTGTTCTCTGCTATGGCTCACTAGCCTTACTCTACCAGAGAGGTTGTAGGCAGGAGCCGACGGCTGGCGAGCGAGAGGTGTGAACTGCGTGTCCTCCTCTTAGCTGCCTGTGGCGGTGGTTTGGTTGACTTGTTGTGACGGCAGTTCACATTATTTCCAAGTCAATCTCGTTGCCCTAGCCTACACGGGGGTTGTAGCCTAGCCGTGTTTAGCTTCCGTGGGCTTTGTTGGTTTGGCCTTGTGGGCCGTTTTTAGTGGCTTCCGCTCTGCGCGTTCTCTCGGGGTGTCTTGTGTAGACACCCGATCACTGGTTTTGTAAACGGTTCCTTGGTGCCATCAGTGGTGGCACCGTAGGGTGTAGTTCCCTGACCTCGTGGAGTGTCCGAGGTCTAGAGTGGTTCTACTTGTGGGCCCTCGACCTTGTGGAGGTTTGAGGTGGCCATGCCGTTGGTGAGACGTTCCTTCTCACGTGGTTGTTCGGTGTCTCTCGTGCTGACACCTAGTTGTTCCTTCCTGACCTCGAGGAGGTCTGGGATGTTGGGTGCTTGTGTCGTGGGACTCTGGTCTCACGTGGTTGCTCCGGTGTTCCGTGAGCTTCTCTGTCTCGGCAAGTGCATGCCGAGGTGTTGCTTCTGCATTGTGTTTGACTCCCTGGTTCTTCGAGAGTCGTGTTTGGCCTGACCCTGGTTGTGGGTCGTGGCATTACTCTATTCCACTGCTTTGTAGTACTCTGCAGTAGGTGTCTCCCGCTTTACTACTTTCTAGAGTAGTTTGCTTCCACTTTTTTTGGAGTTCCTACTGCTCTAGATGGTAAGGGACTACTTATCCCTACTGAGCCTTGTTCGCGAGGCTCACCCCCTTACTCTCTTCAGGTAGGGACTCGCTGTCGCAAGAGTTTGTTGCCGGACGGTCATGGTGGCGGCTTGTTCACCGTGTTTTGCCAGCAGTGTGAGTTGTGAGCGTGAGTGCTCTTGTACCAGGAGTGAGTTGAGTGTGGCCTTTTTGCAAGTCCTCGGGGTATGCCCCTTAAGGACTACACCTTCTCTCTATACCTATACTTTTATTTGGGACATGTGGTACATAATTTCCTTATTAATGTAGGAACTTTCTTGTTATAGTTATTTGAATTCATTGCTTATCTCACTGGACTAAATTCTAACCCTTCCGGGTCTTCGAATCCGTGGGTGGCAGTACGACCTTCGGGGTCCCTAGTAGGGGGGGGGTCCGGGAGGTTGGGTCGTTACAATAAGGTTTGGCATTTGGTTCCAAGACCTTCTTCTCAAAGTGTCATTGGAACTAAATGTGTTTTCAGAAATAAGACAAGCGAAGAAAGCAAGATAATAAGAAATAAGGCTAGGCTAGTAGCAAATGGTTAAAATCAAGAATTTAGAATTGACTTCGAAGAATCTTTTGCTCCTATAGCTAGGCTTGAAGCAATCAGAATTTTGCTCTCATTTGCATGTGCTCACTGTATTAAATTACAACAAATGGATGTTAAGAGTGCCTTTTTAAATGCCTTAATAAAAGAGGAAGTTTTTGTTGAACATCCGCCTGGATTTGAATGCACTGATTTTCCTAACCATGTGTTTAAGTGTGACAAGTCTCTTTATGGATTAAAGCAAGCTCCTAGGGCTTGGTCTGACAGATTGAGCTCATTCCTTACAGGTAACAGGTATTCCAGAGGTAAAGTAGGTCAAACCCTTTTTACTAAAGTGCAGAAAAATGATATTTTGGTTGTCCAAATATATGTTGATGACATTATATTTTGATCAACAAAATCTTCTTTGTGTATACAATTTGCTGATTTTATGACAAGTGAATTTTAAATGAGCTTAATGGGAGAACTGAAATTTTCCTTGGATTGCAGGTTGTTTAAACTAGGGAACCTTCATCAATCAGTCAAAGTACATACAAGATTTGCTAAAGAAGTACAAAATGGAAAATACTAAAGCCATGGCAACACCAATGAGCACAACATTGAGTTTGGATGCTGATTTGAAAGGTAACTTGGTAGATCTAAAGACTTACAGAGATATGATCAGATCTTTGCTTTATCTGACAGCATCTAGACCTGATATATAGTTCTCTGTGCGTATGTGTGCTAGATTTCAGGCTAGTCCTAGAGAATCGCACATGAGTGCTGCAAAAAGAATTTTCAGATATCTGGCAGGAATTCATGAGATGGGATTGTGGTATCTTGCATCTAGTAAGTATAATTTGATATCTTATTCAGATGCGGACTATACTGGCTATAAATAGTATAGAAAGAGTACTAGTGGTCATTTCCATTTTTTGGGAGGGTGTTTAGTCTCTTGGGCTTCCAAGAAACAACACTCGGTTGCTATGTCTACTGCAGAGGCAGAATATGTAGCTGTAGGGAGTTCTGGCACTCAAGTGTTATGGATTAAACACCAACTCTAAGACTAGCAAGTAGATCTTGGATGTGTCGCAATAATGTGTGATAACACTAATGCAATAAATTTGGCTAAAAATCCAATCCAACACTCTAAGACTAAGCACATAGAAATTAGACATCATTTTCTATGAGATGAAGTCAGCAAGAAATCATTTGAATTGCATTTCATAGAAACAACTTAGCAAATTGTAGATATTTTTACAAAACCTTTGTGTAATGAAAGATTTTCATCTTTAAGAAGAGAACTTGGGTTGTGCTTGCTTCATAAATTGCTTGCAAATGCATAGTTGAGTGATTTCTTGTCATATGACTTGATATTGCTTGTTGATTGAACACTTTACTTCAATATCTGGTGCACTTTGTAAGGGGGAGGTTGGTTCAAAAATTCAGTGTTTGGAAAGATAAGGTTTAGTGATTCAATATGGTCAGAAAAGTTGAAAGTGTTGGATACATAGTGATTGCAATCTTAGAAGAATAATTCCTTTAGAAAGTCTGAGATTTTGTTTGAATAAGGTCGACTCTAATGGCAGGTGAGTTGATACTATCTTCTTTGATCCTAAATTCTTTTCATTTTCTTTTCCAATTTCTGTTCACTCTCTTCTTTCTCACGAAGATCCATTTTCTGAGGGGGAGTAATTCAACAGTGAATATATGTATTTTTGGGAAATTTCTCAGGGGGAGTTAAAATTCTTATACTCTAAACTCCATTATCTCTAAGAGTAAAAGAAATGGTTTGTTAACTATAAACTTCTAAGTTCAACTTTGAAATTCACTGAAAACATCAAAGAGGTTAAATAATAGTTGCTGAAAACATTGTATCAAGTGAAAATTGCATCCTATTCAATTATGAAATTCCCATGTTTTTTGGTCGCTCTAGTTAGACTCTAAAAATCATCTGAGCTGTATTGATTTAAAATTTTCTTGAGAGAGAAAAGATGTTCAAGAAAATTCACATAAAATCCTTAATGATCGCAGAACAATGACTAGGCTCTGAAAAACTGCAAATCCTAATAAAATCAGTTGATCAAATTGTATGTCATGATGAGCTAGTTAATTCTGTGCAGGGTTGATAAAATTTTGTTTGTGCTTACTGAGTAATTGGGGATTCTTGTGTCTAACCAACATATATCCTCACATGAAAAGTTTCACACAACCCTTGAGACAAGATGATTACCTCACTTGCATAATCAGGAGCTTTGGTGTGTAAAAAACATGAGCTCTTGCATGAAAAAGAAAGGGTAAATCTGATTATTCATCTTTTATAAAAATACAAATTGATAGTCAAATTGAATTTCAAAAATCTAAAAAATCTCAAGATAGTGTTTATCTCAATACATCTTGGTTTGTTTTTTATATCTATCCAGGGTCATCTTTTTACTTGTGTTGAGTAAGAATTAATAAGACTGCAATTTCACCTGAAAGATTGTTTCACCTGTTATTTACGCTTCTCAGTATTTCAATGTCTTATAATTGGATAAACAAAAGTTTATATCTTTCAAACCATTAATTTCACTAAGAGGAGTATAAAGTGAGGAAAGAGCATAACTCTTTTAACTTTCTCAAAGTTTCCCAAATATACAATTGATCATGGTACATTGCTCCTTTCCTAATTTTGTCTGAACAGTTCACTGAATCCCTTGTGATAGAGTCGACACATGTTTGGTTAGAGTCGACTCATCTTGTTCAACACTTTCACTGGAACATGTTATCTCTCACTATTCCGCATGCCCTCTGCGATCATCTAGGGCAGGTCGACACTTAACGTGTCTCTTCCCCCAAACAGTCTCAACTCAAGCGCTCGTTCGAATACATTTGAATGTAACTGTCTTTCCTGTTCCTTTCTCAAACCCTCTTTCCGTGCGTACAAACATTCTCCTCCATTTTCTTGTTTTTCGTCATGGCACCCAAGATGGCAACCCGTCGAGGAGGCAAGCGAAAGGATGCTGAACTTGATACTTCAGAACGGCGCACCAATGCCAGAAATGATCAAGGGAAAAGTTTAGTATCTCAGAAGAAGAAGCCTTATGTTCCCTCTTTCTCAAGCTGATAGTTTTCACATCCAATATCGGCCAAGGAGAAGACCTTCTCCAAAGATAAAAAGAAGACTGAGTACGTGGATTTGAGCAGTTCTAGTGAAGACGACAGTGTGCAGGCATCTCATGTCGTGCACTCTGAAAATTCAAGAGAAGGAAACCTTAATGTTTAGGGTTCAATCCAGTCCTCTGATGATCAGGGATCGCATGATCAAGTCAGTTCACATTCAAAGGGATCCAGAGACAGTAATCTAGATAGTACAAATGATTTAGCAGATGAAATTTCTCAAAAGGTTAGGGCAGAAGTTGAAGAGATGCCTGAGAAAGAAGCAAGCACTAATTCAAAATCTCAAAGTATTGGTCAGCCCTCAGAGTCGAAAATTGGGGGAACAGAGTCTGATAATGAGACCAGTCAGGCTCCTCTTATAGGTGAGAATAAACAAATTCTACATCCAAGAACTGTGGATGTTCTTGATGAAGGTAGGAGTTTTGTCTTTCCAAAATTGTTAGAAATGATAGAATTTCAAGGTTGGACAAGTTTTGTCATTGAACACAGGATTTTCTATCCTATTCTAGTTCAAGAATTTTACAAGAACTTGGTGAGCAAAGAGCATACTCCAAAGTCTACTATTAGAGGGATACCCATTATTCTCACCACAGAGTTTATGAGTGAAACATTAAATATCCCTAATGAAGGTCACAATCAACATGACTATACTTTCTGTCTTCATGAAGCATATACCCTCATGGCAGGTCTAGAGCATGACAAAGGAAACATTGTCTAGACTAGGGTATCAAGTATAAATGTAAACAAATTGTCTCTACTAAATAGAGTGCTACACCATATTTGCACTACTATTCTGACCCCTCAAGGAGGAGGGAGGCATAGAGTCACAAGCCTTCAGAGGTTCCTACTATATTGTTTAATAACTAGAGAGAAGGCAAATCTGTCAACTTCTTCATGAATCCATAAGACCAGAACTGAGAAGAAGTTTACCTTATACTGCTCATCAGTCTAGAATTTTTTAGAAGGCAAACATTCCACTTGACAACACAAAAACCTGAACAATCCCAAAGTACAAAATTTATTGTTTGGCTCACATTGTAAAATTCATGAAGCTTAAACTGGAAAGAGTCTAGTTGGTGAGAGGACTAGATTCCTCTCAAGGTCATGAGACAGATGACATTGCTGTGGAACAGCCACCACAAGATCAGAATGAGGACCAGTTCTATGCTGAACAGCAGGGGGGTGATATTGCAGCTCAAGGAGTTCAGATGGATGAGGACAATCCTTCACCCACACCCTCTTATACTACTAGACCTTTCTCTCCAATTCTTAGATTTGATGATCTGGGTGTGAATCCTCCACATTACTCTCATGCTCCTCACACTCATCAGGAGACCTTTACCCCTCAACAAGCTGCTCCTTCAACTTTAACAACTGATGTTGTTATTCCTCCACAGCTTTTACAATTATTTCAATATCAGTTTGCATCTTTACATGATTCAATTGGCCAGCTCAATGCCAAGTTTGAAGAACAGTCCCTCAAATTTGAATGCCGGTTGGAAGAAATAGAAAGGCAGCTCAGTGCCAACATAGACAGACATGAACAGTCAACAAAATTTGCAGCCTTTAGATCCAATAAGCTCATTGAGAAAATTGGAGAAGCATTCAACCATGTAGCTTTTACTCAAGCACAGATGTTTGACAAGTTATAGTCAGTTGAAGAAGCACTGCATAAAGGATCAGAAAAGCTACATGATCTTCCAGCTCTGAAAAACTCTTACACTCAAATGACTAGAAATTTGAACATTCTGAGAGAGTATCATGCAGACATGTCTAATCATATTAGATCCATGAGACATGACTTTGACCAAGTTTGGAAGCTCCATGGATATTTAGAAATAGCTGAGAGCGCTCATGCCACTTCTTCCACTGCTGCACCACCGATGCCACATGGGATAGATCAGGTCCTAATTGTTGTCTCTACAAAGCTAGAAGAAATGCAAAGTTTTCTGAACACAAGACTGAATGCTATTCATATCTATCTTCGAGAAAATTATGATGATTTGGAAGCCAAACTGCCTAGGATTGAGCGGAGGCTCATTATGCAGCTACCTCCACCACCTCCTTCCCCTCAGTGATCCTTCTGTTTTGATTATGTCAAAGGGGGAGACATTTCATAGACTTTTGACTTTGATGTATTTTTATTTCAGAAGATGTTTTTACTGTTTGTAACACTTTTATAAGCAATGGCAATTAATGAAATCATCTATGTGCTTGTGCGAATTGTTCTTGTGTTTGTGTGTTGACATGGTTACATGTGAATGGTTCATGTAATATACATTTAATTCAGTCACAACCAAGTCACAGTCAAAACTTCTATGAATCATTGTTGCCATCATCAAAAAGGGGAAGTTTGTTGTGTCCCTGGTTTTGATGATGTCATGAGTCAAGCAAAAATGTCATAAATATATCATAATTCTTCTAACACAAGTTTTTATAGGACAGAAAAATTCATAAAGTCAAAAGATCTCATGTGTGTTGACACTGGTTGCTGCATAGGTCGACACACATGTCTCAGTGAGTGAGTTACTAGAGTTAAGTGAAGCACTTGAGTCGACACTACCCAAAGGATAGGTCGACAGTTGATAAATTTCTAGTAGTGCAGAGTCTAAATTATCGCATAAGGTCGACTCTAGTTGAAGAACAGGTTGACACTAGTTGGTCTTCTGGTTAGCGCTGAAGAAAAAGACTTGCATAAGGTCGACTCCAGATGAGAGTCAGGTTGACACTAGTTGAATTTCCTGTTAGCGCTGAAAAGAAAGAAATGTATGAGGTCGACTCCACATGAAGATCAGGTTGACTCCACCAGTCTATGTGGTCGACTCCAGATGAAGATCAGGTCGACTCCGCCAGTCTATGAGGTCGACTCCAGAAGGAGATTAGGTCGACTCTACCATTCTATAAGGTCAAGCACTTAGATGCTACAAAGTCAGCACTATACTCTTGGATAGCCAGTCCCCACAGTAGTCTAATGGATAAGGTCGACTCATGAAGGCATGGAGTCGACTCTACTGAAGCATCTGCATTGGTCCAAGTCAGGTTATGTGTGCGTCGACACTATGCTCAAGTTGTGTTGACTCTCTAACCTTCTTATTCTAGTGATGAAAATAGTTTGCCAGCGCATTAGTTCAAGGCATGTGACCCGAGGCCCAATGATTTGGACTCCAGGCACACTTTATAGGGTTATGGAAGATACCCTTTTTGGCGGCAAAAGCACCTCTCAACTAATTGGGATTCTGTTGGGGCCCACCAGGAAGATTCTATGATGTTGATCAAAAAGGGGCGCGACGTCCTCTTTAGAAGAACACACAAGAAAGAGTAGAGCATGAGAGAGCTAAAAAGTGCAGAAAGAGCAGAGAGCTAGAGTGCAGAGAAGAATAGGATTATGTGTAGTCTACTCATCAAGAAGAAAGGATGGTGGATCTCTTCTTCTACTCGTATGAAGACTTGTTGCTGATCAACTGAAGCAGAGCATAGGATTTCCACTCAATTCAGAGACAATTGATCCTTTAGCTGCAGCCAGAAGAAGAGTCTGATGAACTCAAGCATGGAGAAGACGCAATTAGGAGTTCAAGGAGAAATCTGATCAGATCTCAACTCCAGTGAAATTGCACGCAAAGTGTTTGCAAAATTTCTGCATTCCTTTAGCAACTTTTCTCATTTGATTTTTTCTATTTCTTCTGAATACCAAACTACTTGGTTGTTTGCTCCAGTTGGAGTAGATGGACCTACACTTTGTGTGTGAGGATTGTTAGATTGATACAATCTCGAAGCTGTGAATCAGATGTATTGAAGTTGTGAATCAGCAGGCTATATGAAGATGTGAATCAACAGTTGTGTGAGTGTTCCACACTTTCAGATTGTTGAGTGAAGCCTCACTTAGTTTAGTGAGGGTGGATGTAGGTCTCCACACTAGAGCCGAACCACCTTAAAAATTCTGCTTGCATTGTGTGGTGTGTTGTGTATTGGCTCAATTGCTTTGTCTGATTAGATATAAGTAGCACTTTCATATCATAAGGTCTGTTTTGGGTTCTTAATTTTTTTAAGTGGTCAATATCTATTCACCCCCCCTCTAGATATTCATTCCATACCCAACTTCAGTTAGTCAGTATAGTTAGCGGGATAGTTAGTCAGTTGGTACAGTACGCTATCACATAGGAAAATGGCGATAGATCTTGGCTACTGTGCAGAATCGTAAAGAAGCTCTCTCCACCTTAACCAGTGGTACTTGTCCACCTCCAGGATTTCTTCCTATTGACCTCGGGCATAGAATACATATACGATAGTTGTAAGGCCCTCGAACTTTGTTCTTTATTTAGACTTTGACATATGGTGTTTAGTAACTTGTGTATAGAGCTATGTATATGTATGTATATGTTTGTCCTGGTACATATAATGTTTACATGATGTTGTATATATGTATATGCTTGATAGCTATGTATATATTGTTTTACTTACATTGTACATATGGTGCTTAAGTTATACATTACATATTGTGTGTATATATATATAGTGTATGCATGTTGTGCTGCATTTCTGTGTTCTAGACGAGAGGCATGTTAACGTCAACATGCATGGGTGTTTATGGGAGAGTCGACGTCTAGATCGATGGACCCCAATTCCCAGTAAACAGAAGCAATGTGGCCATCTATTTTCCCAGAAATTGTGTCGTTTCAGATCTGGAAACGGCAGTGTTTCCTCCGGTACCGGTTTTGGAAACCCACCTCTAACGGTAGGAAATCCTATCTAATGCGTACCCAACCTCCCTTAGCTTATAAAAAACACAATTTTCGGCCAGATTAGGTTCCTTTGGTTCTTGTGAAAACCCTAGAACCATGTGAGAAAACCTGACTTTTGGAAGCTTTGATTTGGCGTTTGTGTGCCTCTTCCGGTGATCTACAACGACTGGAAGATACTTTGGACGTTTGTGAAGCTTCTCCGACTCCGGTGTGCGACCTACATCGACCTAAAAGACCGGATCTGGGAGGTTTTGAGTGCCTTCTTGGCTTGGCCGAGGAGGGCATCTTCGACAAAATAAATATGTTAAATAATTTTCCAAAGCAAGTAACCTATGGATCTCATCACTTACCATGTCTAGTAGGTCATAGGAATTTATTAGAAATTTTCTCGTGTCCTAGAACGCCCTATTCTCTTGTATTTATGCGCTCTGTCTGTGTTTCTATAGAAATAAACTTAACGACCAGCTTGATGCCGTTAAGATCTTGAGTTAGCGACAACATAGTGAGCCGTTAACCCCTGTTGGCGGCAACCCTTGTGCCGCCAAGTTCATCAGGTTTGACAGATTTGATGTTTTGATATTTGTGGTATATTTACGGACTTCTGAATATAAGTGCATGCTGTAAATTTTATGTGTGGTCATGTACAGCCAATAGGTCACATCATGAGGCTATGACGAATTTCTATATATAATTCTATTTATTAAAATTTTTGCAAATGAATAATGAGTATGATCTGACCATGATTAAATGGATATAAATAGCTCCGTTGTGAATTAGGGTTTCATAATTTTTCCATGACAGTATGAGGTCTGAATTCATGTTTTGGAACTGTTAAGTATGTCTGTGTTACTGTGAAACCTACTTAAGTGAAATTAGTGATAAATATGTCTGAACCATGTTTCAATTGTTATATTATCTTACAAATCCAAAAAATCTGAAAAATTAAGCATGTGATATGTTTACTGTTTAGAACCTGTGATAAAAATTTTGTTCTGTTTTGATGTCAGTAAGTGTGATTATTGGTTTAACCATTGAAATTAGTCATGTTGAACATGTTAAGCTTAATCTTGTATGATTCAGTAGTTAGTAGCATGAATAGGATTGTGTTATGAGTTAAATGTCATTGTGAAACAATAATAGCATGCTCCGTAAACTGATCCATGTATATGAGTTGAAAGTGCATGTGTGTGTGTGTGTGTTTAAGTGCATGTGAATAATGTAAATGAATGTGGTAAAATGTTTAATGTGTAAACTATGCTGTTAGTGACACTGCGACCATAGAGGGCTGTGGAACCGTACTGTAGTAAAGTCCCTATGGGAAGGTTCAATGTGTATTAGGATGAAATCCTGGAGGTGGACGAGTACCACTGGTTAGGGTGGAGAGTGCTTCTCCCGGTTCTGCCCAGTTAACCAAGATCCGTCACTGTGTTGCCTAGGTGATGGGTATGTGTATGTGTATGTGCATATGTGTGCCCTTCTAGTGGTGGTTTGGACTATGTGTCATGACAATTAAGTGTAAAAATGTGAATATGTGCATGTGAACATGTGAATTTTAAAAATGTGATGTATGAGTATGTGAAATTGTTAAGTGAATGAGTTAGCATGTGAATAAATGTAAACCTATGTGATTGTGTTTATTTCATGTCAAAACAGCAAGCAAAATGTGTGTATAAGTATGATAAATGCATGAGAAAATGATTAGATATCATGCTAGGTATGTTATTTACTTTGTACATAGTACCATGCTTTAATTGGGTATAGTTGTGAAATGATTTGAGTATGATTTAGATCCTTGAACCATGTTTAATAGAATGTGTAAAAAGCATACTATGGGTTTTATATTTAGTTGTTAAAGTAACATGAAGCATATACCATGTTAATTCCTAAATGTAAAAGAAAACTAGCATGTGTATATGATATGTGTAAGGGTGTTGTTCTTAGATTGCTTGATTGGTCTCTTTAGACTCATTCTTGCTTCGGCATATAGGTGTGACAGGTGTCTCCACTTCTGAGGAGGACATAGTTAGGAGCGACTCCGAGCAAGAGGAGTAGCTACTTTTGTGGAGACTTCTACATTGTTACTTGTATTTTCATTGTATGTAATCAATAAAAGTGTGTAATTCATTTGGACAATGTACTTATTTTGAAGTTGTAATAATGTGGACACTTGCATTTCTTTTATTGCTATCTAGACTATTGATATTTGATGATGATGATGGAATGGGATTATTTATTTATTCCACTGTAATCTTGTAATATTTGTGTGCACCTCAATCTAGTGTTAAGTGTTGGGTAAATGTCCCACTGTGACGGTGTTCTTTGTACCGACGTGGATTGGTACAATCGTACCTATATAAAGAGGGTCGTTACAATAGTGAACTTTCCTATAGGGGCATTTCTACAATACAGTTCCAGTCACTTCCTATGACAACAGTATCTATTTTAAACCAGACACAGTACCCAGATCGTAGTAGGAAATCAGTAAGCAGTATGAGCTTTCTCATAGGGGTATTTCTATAGTATAGCTCCAGTAGAACCCCTATGATAGCAATGCCCATTTGGCTAACAGCAGCAATGATGGCAATAACAGTATTAGTAACAGTAACGATCTAGGTGGCAGTAGAAGGTAATGGTAATAAATATGGTAATAGTATCGGCAACACAGACTTATTCTTTATAAATAGGTGTGAAAACTCATAAAAGATAATAAAATTGGAGAATATGATTGCGAATCAAAAAGTCCTAATCACTTGCCTCTTGCATGCCAAATTAATAATGAATTAAGTTGAAGTCTACCATCGATACAATACACTTCTTCTATTAGATCACCCTGCTATGCCCTGACAAATGTCTCTAGAGTGCGCTACCTATGAGCAAAACTTCCTCCCTAGCATGAAGAGGAAGACATCATGCTCTCTTCTCAAGCACTTGGTTGCCCCCTCTCTCACTCCCTCCTATGTAGTGGTGGAATGGTGGGAAGGGAAGAGAGAAACCTCCTATATATAGGCCTCCTAGGATTCTAGGATTGTGACACCTCATCACCTTCCAGAAACTACCAACGGCTAGGATGGTGACACTTATCACAATCTCCTCCACCTTTCTAGAGAGTTCCAGCAACTAGAGTTCTAACAACTAGGATGGTGACACTTGTCATCATCCCCATCAACCCTATCCTAAGCATGCCACCTAACCCCTGCACTTGTCATCATCTTATCCAACCTCATCCAACCAAGTCAAGTGGCATCATCTCCTCCCTTCTCATCCAACCAAGCCAAGTGTCCCTTTCTAGAAGCTTCCTTAGGTGCCACTTCATAGGGGCACCTCACTATGCCACCTATCTCATACCATTCTAAATAAATTATTTACTTATATGTCCAATCTATGCACAAAAGGCACTTTTGTGCATGAAAACTCATGGATACATCTCTACCCTACCCCACCCTATGTCACCCAATGTAAGACCCGGCCCTCATGGGCCCTCAGCCCTGTCCTCAGGGTCGCGACGGGGGAGCCCGTCACAACAGGGTTTGTGTGGCGACACACCTGGCCGTCGCGTTCTGGTCGCGACGGGGGTGGGCGTCGCGTTCTTGTCACGCCGTCTAAAGGCGTCGCGACAACTTTTCTAATGGACTTGACTGCTGTCATGTCTGTCAGAATGGCCTTGTCGGGCGTTAGGTGCGTACAACGTTCACACGACTTGGTCAGCCGTCTCGTTCTTGTTTCCCAGTCTTTGAGGTCTGACCGTTTTTGGTGTCGCGCCGTAGGTGGCCGTTGCGACTTGCTCGTTGTCATGCCGGGCCGATCCATTGCGTCTTGGGGCCCATCGATTCAAAACTGAGGCCGGCGCCCCATTTCCCCCTCTCTCCCTTTCTTCCCTCTCCTTTCTTCTTCTTCTTCCTCCTCCGAGCTCTCTCTTCTCCTGTGGTTTCTCAGCGTCCTTGAGGTGCTCGTGGTGGGAGGTGATGCCCCGTTCGTGTAGGCGGCGTGATCGTGGAGCTTGGAGCGAGGAGGAGGTGGCCATTCCGACGTGAAGGCCCCAACGGGTCAGCTCTACTCTTAGAGGTAGGGACCCTTAACTCCTCTTGTTCTAAGCATGCTTTCTTCCTCCGTGAGATGGTGATTTCTTTGTGGTTTGGGGTTGTGGGGTGTGAGGATCATGCTCGTGGTAGTGAGGTTTTCCTTTGAGTGTAGATTCCTTGTAATCCATGTTTTGTGCGGTTTGAGGGTGGTTTTTATGGATTAAAGGCTTTCCTACGTGTTTAGCATGCTGCCCCTCCCCCTTGTGGTGTGTTTGTACAAGTTTTGGGGCGGTCCTTAGGAGGACTATACCGGGACACCCCTCGGTTGAGAACGCGACTGCTATAGAGGTCGCGATGATGTCACAACCGACTAGGCCGCCTCGACATCATCATGATGCTCTTAGGCGTCGCGACATGGTCACGACAGCTTGAGCCACCACGATTCTTTTGCGACAGCGCTTGGCGTGGCGACAGCGTCGCGATGGCCCGATGCGTCGTGATAGGTAAGTCTTGCGGAGTTTCATTTTCTGTGGAGTCTTTGCCGTTTCCGCTTCTTACTGTACCCGTGGCACCAGTGCTAGTTCCCTAGTACGGTACTACACTAGCCGTTCGCCCAGTGCTCGGCACTTGAGGGCTTGTCCTGTGAGAGAGGTTGTTACCGTTGCCTGGGACCCCCGTCCCCGCGCGCCTATTGAGTGAGTACTCCGGGCGGCGGGCTTGCTCGAGTCACGGACTCTGGAGCGGAGGGGAAAACGGTGGTTATGACAGCAGCATTGAGTCATTTGTAGAGCTCTCGTGGTTGGTCTGTGATGCCGAGGTCGTTTGGACCCCTTCCCAATGCAAACCAGTCAGCCCTTTTCTCACTGCCTTCTCTTTGCATCCCCAGAACCACTTACAGAGGCCAGGTGTGGGACTGTAGTCCGGCCAGACTACGGAGGTTACTGTTGTGTTACTTGTGTTTCTGCCTCACTCGGACGAGACGTGGAGGTGGGGAACTGGGTCGAGGATAAGACGTCAGTGGACGCACCTGACCGGTTGACTAGTAATAGTGTTTTCCGTAGCTAGTGTCTCTTGTCCAGGCAGGGTTCTTTCTGTTTGCGTTGCCAGCCTTGTGGTGGTCACGTCGTGTAGGTTCTTCGGAGTTTCTGACAGTGTTGTCCTCCCGTTCCGTTGCTAGTTGATAGCTTCGCTTCCACACTTTCCTTTGTAGGTAGAAGATACAACTGTTGTTATTTAATTAATTGTATATATATATATATGTTCTTATGCCTATTAGAGCCAGTAGGAGATTGGTAGTTCCTACTGAGCTTCTGTTGTCAGGTGCGTACATCGTTGAGGCGACCTAGTCAGTCGTCGTGTTCTTGTTTCTCGATCTTCGAGGTTTGACCACTTTTTGTGTCGCACTGTAGGTGGCCGTCGTGACATGCTCATTGTCGGGCTGGGCCATCCCGTCGTGTCTTGGGGCCCATCAGCTTAAAACCAAGGCCAGCGCCCCATTTCCCCCTCTCTACCTTTCCTCCCTCTCCTTCCTTCTTCTTCTTCCTCCTCCGAGCTTTCTCTTCTCCGGTGGTTTCTCGGCGTCCTTGAGGTGCTCATGGCGGGAGGTGACACTCTGTTCGTGTAGGCGGCATGATCGTGGAGCTTGGAACGAGGAGGAGGTGGCCATTCCGACGTGAAGGCCCCAACGGATCAGCTCTACTCTTGGAGGTAGGGACCCTTCACTCCCCTTGTTCTAAGCATTCTCCCTTCCCCCGTAAGATGGTGATTTCTCTGTGGTTTGGGGTTGTGGGGTGTGAGGATCATGCCCTTGGTGAGTGAGGTTTTCCTTCGAGCTTAGATTCCTTGTAATCCATGTTTTGTGGGGTTTGAGGGTAGTTTTTATGGTTTAAAGGCTTTTCTATGTGTTTAACATGCTCCCCCTCCCCCTTGTGGTGTGTTTGTACAAATTTTGGGGTGGTCCATGGGAGGACTGTAGTGGGACGCCCCTTGGCTGAGAATACGACCGCTATAGAAGTTGTGACCGGCTAGGCCACTGCGACATCATCGCGACGCTCTTGGGCGTCCCGACATGGTCGCGATGGCTTGAGCCGCCACGATAGTGTCACGATAGCCCTGAGCGTCATGACAGCGTTGCAACGGCCCAATGCGTCGTGACAACAACAGAGATAGGTAAGTTTTGCAGAGTTCCGTTTTCTGTGGAGTCTTCGCCGTTTCTGCTTCTTACTGTACTCGTGGCACTAGTGCAAGTTCCCTAGTACGGTCCTACACTAGTCGTTCGCCCGGTGCTCAGCACTTGAGGGCTTGTCCCGTGAGAGAGGTTGTTACCGTTGCCTGGGACCCCCATCCCCTCACGCCTATTGAGGGAGTACTCCAGGCGGCGGGCGTGCTCAAGTCACGGACTCTGGAGCAGAGAGGAAAATGGTGGTTAGGACAGCAGCGTTGAGTCGTTTGCAGAGCTCTCGTGGTTGGTCTGGGATGTCGAGGTCGTTTGAAGTCCTTCCCCGGTGCAATCCAGTTAGTCCTTTTCTCACTGCCTCGCTTATTGCAGTCGTGGAACCACTTAGAGAGGCCAGGCTTGGGACCGTAGTCCAGCCAGACTACGACGGTTTCTGTTGTGTTACTTGTGTTCTTGCCTCACTCTGACGAGACGTGGAGGTGGGGACCTGGGTTGAGGAAAAGACGTTAGTGGACGCACGAAACGGTTGACTAGTGGGAGTGTTTTCCATAGCTAGTGCCTCTTGTCCAAGAATGGTTCTC
Source organism: Colocasia esculenta (assembly GCA_014218235.1). Taxonomy (NCBI): domain Eukaryota; kingdom Viridiplantae; phylum Streptophyta; class Magnoliopsida; order Alismatales; family Araceae; genus Colocasia; species Colocasia esculenta. Next base: position 97,405,002 of record CM024754.1, on the reverse strand, counting down.
TCTATCTGCGTTGCCAGCCGTGTGATGGTCACATAGTGCAGGTTTTCCGGAGTTTCCGACCATGTTGTCCTCCCGTTCCATTGCTAGTTGATAGCTTCACTTCCGCACATTCCTTTGTAGGTAGAAGATACGGCTGTTGTTATTTAATTAATTGTCTATATACATATATATGTTCATCTGCCGGTTAGAGCCAGTAGGAGATTGGTAGCCCCTACTGAGCTTCTGTTGTGAAGCTCATCCCTCCTTTTTCCCAAGTGACACTTCTCAGCAGTGGCAGGGCGCACGCCAGGTGGAGGAGACGGGGCAGTAGTCATCATCCCCGTAGCTAGCATTGGTTCCCCCTTTCAGTTGTACATCACCGTCGAGGTATGCCCCTAAGGGACTTGTTCTTCCCCTGTCTTTACTTGTACTAGTTGTGTGTGTTGGAACAATATCTAGAGCGATACGCAGCGGTCTTGCTCTTCTTTCTTCTTCCGCGTGTGTACTTCTAGTTAGCAGTTGACGTTTATTTCCCTTACATATTCTGTTAGACCTACGTTATAGCCCTTTCGGGTCCCTGGATCCGTGGGCGGCGACCGCAAAAATTAGGTCCTTGGCTTGGGCCGAGGGTTGGGTTCTCAGGGTCGTTACACCCAACTTCAGGGTTCCATTCCCACATAGGAGCCTTTCAAGATCAAACTTGACCATGAGGTTAAAATTGAGATTCCTTTATATTATAAGCTTGCAACAACATGAGGAGAAACTTGCTAAAAGGTCAATAGGAAAGAGTTCATTTGAGGTCATGCATGGTCATAAGGCTAGAAAACCCATTGATCTCCTACCTTTGCCTCCTCAATCTAGAATCTCTGAGTCTATCGAGTCTTTTGCCTAGCACATTAGGGACATGCATAGTCAAATCCGTCAGCAAATCAATTTGAGCTATGTGAATTACAAACTGCTTGTCGACTCTCACAAATGATACCAAGAGTTTCAAGAGGGGGATCTTATTATGGTGAAAGCTGAGAGGCTCCTTCCAAGAACCGCCTCCAAGCTACGGGCCTGCGGGGTAGACCCTTTAAAATTTTAAAGATGATAGGCAGCAATGCCTATGAGGTGGCCATACCCTCAGACTATGGAGTCAGACTTACTTTAAATGTGGGAGACCTTGTACCCTACAAAGTACCAATGGTGATTCCTAGTGATCCTTTGAGCCATCTCCACCTCTTTTAAGTGAACCCACCCTTGAAAGTCGACTAGCCTAAAAGTGTGATCGACACGAGCATGCAGAGAAGATATTGGATAATCAAATCACTGCAGCTAGGAATAGGGTGTGTCACCACTACCTCATAATGTGGAAGGATCAGCCAACATTGAAAGACTCATGGGTTAGCTAGGAAGACTTGCAACACTTGGACCCGGACATGTTCGAGTGGTACGAGAGTGGACTCAGCCTTTATTTGACGGAGTCAAGCTTTCTACACACTTGATAGTTGGTAGAGACACCTATGGACCTTCGTTGTGTATGGATGGACAATACTACCGGATGTACACAAGAGACCACCTTCACTTGCCTTATCTAGCTACTACTATGTTCTTTTCACTTTATTGATGTATTTTCCATATTATTTGAGTCATGTTGTAGCCATTCCCCTTTAATTAGAGTGAGCTGATGTAACGCCCCGAAAATTTAAATGAGTTAAAATTAAGGAAAATAGTAAATAAATACAATTGGTGAATGGAAATAAAATAAAAGACATGATTAAATCTCCAAAGTGTGAAAAACCACTATTTAAAATATAGTGGGCCAAGACAACCCTAAATGGGCCAATGATCAAAACCCAATAGCAATAAACCCCAAAATTCGTACCCATAATTATGCAGAAATTAGGAAAGGGCAAATTAGGGCTAAAACTAGGGTGATTAGCCATGGATGGCAAGCCAATTCATGCCTAGCCATGCTAGGAACTTTCCTAATGGTATTCCTACTGCCATTGGGAGGAGAATCCCCAAAATATGGAAGCTACCCAAGCATAAACTACAACCCCTATTTCCTAAACGCATTAGGACATGAATAAATCCTAGATGTATAAATAATCGTTAAAGGCTCTTATGGAAGGTCTACCATTGTGTTGGGGTCGTGGGAGAACGAGCATTGGCACCAGAGGAGGAGGGAACGGCCAGAACCGGAGATTCTTCCTCGTCCATCCTCTGCTGCGACCTGAACATCGACTTGTCTTTGAGCTACACAAAGGCAGGTGATCTCAGGCTCAAACTTAACATGGCATATACCATCGGAACGATATTCAAGTCTACTTTCATTTGCCCCTATTTTTCTCAATTTTCATTACCTATGTTAAGAGTATTAAGCATTTTGTCATCGTCGTGCCGTTTTAGGGCTTTTCTTGTTAATATCATGATTCATGCACCCTAGGTCCAATTAGGTGAAACCAAAGTGACAAGGTTCTTCTTCTACAAGTTTTCAACAAGTTTCATGTTGCACATTTCATCTAAAAACCTTTAGAACCTTGAGTTTGAGCCAAAACACGAGATCGCGCAACCCAGTCCGCGATCTGTCTGCCGGTTTGAATCGCGACCAGTCCAGTGGTCGTGCTTCAGTGACTTAAATCGTGATGACTGTGTCCGTCGCGAATTTGACATGTTTTTGATTATTTACAGCTGACCAATCATGACTGATAGGTTTACCCTAACCCCCATATGCTTCGTTTTGCATGGTATTTTGGTTTTTTGGTCATTTGTGAACCGTGAGGGCGCGACCGGTCGTACCGTCGCGATTTGACTTGTTTTTGCCCATGGATTCCATGCATGTTTTTATATTCAGATTTTGAAAACCTCTCAAGAATGTGACGCATCGAGGCATCGCGATTCTGAGTCGTAGCGACCCGTTGGTTGTTGCATTATAAACGCGATCGTTTAAGCCGTCGCATTTTTTCTTTCATTCTGAAAAGATCCCTTTGCATAAAACTGTGTCACGAAGTTTTCTGTGCATGTCTGAATCGTGACCGGTGGTACCATCGCGATTAGATTCATTTTCCCGCCTTTGTTTTTTGGGACTATTCTGTATTTAAGGACCGTTGCATGAACACATCGCCTTCAAACGTCGCGTTTATGTTTAGTAATCGAATGCTTACATCGATTGTCATGAACGCATCCACCTTACCCGTCATGATTTAAACACAACAGGTAAGACCTTCGCGATTTAGAGATTACTCACATAGTCGTATTTGACAGTGTACTGTCCGTTGAAGTGTGACGTCTGAACCCGTCGCGATTTAAAGGCCATCCCAAGACTGTTTTAAGGAGCTATTCAATCTACTATATCCATGTCTTGATGTTATATCATGTCATTTAGTTATTCAATGGCCTAAAAGTTATCAACCTACATGAAAACTATAAGAACATGAATCTCTAATCTAAGTATTCTTAATGATTGTTTGATTCCATTTACCATGTGATTGCTATGAACTATGTCCATACTCTAGCTTGTTTGCAATTGAAAAGTGCTACATGTTAAAAGTACAGCAACCATGGGATAGATTGAATTGCATACATGTCAAGCATGTTTGTTATAAGTTTTCCATCTTGTTTTAAACCGATGGACTGTGGATTGAGACACACTCTACACGTCACAATACACATATGGGCAGCCCTTTCTTGGGGGATTGGAAACTCATGGCTGGTCATTCCGTATCGGTTGTCTAGTGACCTTTCTCTTAAGACCTTTGTAAATCTCCGTACTTCGTGGATTCCCTCATGGAGACCGAGTTGGTTGTACCAATGAAGTACCCAGAAGAGAGATTGCACTTCTATTCTTATCTATTTCTTGTGAGAGTGATTTGATAACATTGAAACCAAGCCATTAAGTGTAAAGATTGAACAAATGAGATTAAGCCGTTATGCTGCTGTAACTAATCTAGATCATATCCCCTTGCATTGTTCTCTATTATCATTGACATGATCTTTAGTTCATCATTGTCCATTGCTTGGAAAGTCATGTTGGCCATAAATGAATGAATGGAATTACCAAACACCATTGGAACTTCAGTTCACAACTATGCCTGTGCAAATAGGGACCAGTCTGGTCCTGGGAGGAGCACCCGAAATACTTATAAATCGCGAGAGTATATGATCCATTGAGGTGTCTGGCAATCACCTAATTAAATGCAAGATTGATCTAGGTAATTTCCACACTGTTGTTGAATGATTGATTGAATTGTTATATGTGAAATGGCCAAGTCTATTGTACATGTCATCGTTATTGAATCCTATATGTCATTATCCATTGGAATTCTATGGAATTCAACATGAGATATCCATTGAACAAGTTATTGAATATTGAATCTCTTCCATTGATAAATGATCGCACTGTTATCCATCTCCTTGCTAATCGTTCCGTCCTACATGAGAATTTTCACTGAATTTGTTTACTGAACCGTCCTCGTACATGTTATAGCTTGAATTTGTCACTATCGTTATTGTCATGAGTTTTGCATGATAGTATCTTACCTATTAACATGTTAATTACGTAAAGCATGCCCTCACCATGTGATATAAATCCTACTAGGGGCTAGTGCGCTCACACCTGCTTTCCTTAATATTTTTAGGCAATGAATATGAGGAACTGAAAAATGAAGGGACCAGGGACGAGTGATGAGCTGCTCAACTGAACTCGTCCACGTAGCTAGTCAGCCAAGAAGATCAATATTGGAAAGAGTCTGTAATTGTTAGGTCTAGTTTCTTTTGATGTCAAATTTATTTGAGATACAATAATAGGCCTTGTTATTGGCTCTAATGATGTAAGATGTTTAAACTGGTTGATTGGAAATGAAATAAAGGTTATTTGCCTGACAATCTTATTGTCTCATATCTTGTGTTATACTTAGTTGTTACTCTAAATTACTCGACTGTGATACTCATACTTGTATTGTTCACGCATCTTGATATTTATTTCTGCTGCTAAATGTCGGGGCGTGACAGTTGGTATCAAAGCCTAGGCTTTCCCTTATGTTCTAGGCAAATAGGAAATTGCTAGGCTTAGTCAAAACTAAACCTCTTGTGTCAACTTGTCAAAACCAACAGTGAGATTGGGGTAGAAACACGGGCTAAGTCATTTGGATAGCATTATGTTGTGATGAAGTTCATATCTAATGAACATAATGTTGTTATCTTTAAGTATTGCAATGGCCGCTACACATGTTAGAGATTTGCAACGGACAATCAACACACTGACCCGGACATTACTTCAGGCCACTCAGGGTAGAGCTGAAACTCAGGGAGATCTCCACAGGAACTTCCAGAGCATGAATCCACCCAGGTTCGGGGGTAGCACTGACCCATACGAACCTGAACACTGGCTCAAAAAGGTTGGCCGTGTGATCTATGTGATGGGATGCACCGATGAAAACAAGGTTACTCTAGCTACGTATCAGGTGGAGTGAGAAGCGCGTACCTCGTGGGAGTCAATTGAGGCTACACTGGGAGATGCCTAGGCAACATGGGAATAGTTTAAGGAGTACTTCAACAACAAGTACTTCTCTGATAGGGTACAAGAACGAAAGGCGATGTAGTTCGCCAATCTGAAGCAATGGAATTTGTTCGTGGCTGAGTATGAGGCCCAGTTCTCTAAACTGGCTCGTTATGCCCCACACTTGGTCCAAACCGAGAGGTTGAAGGCCAAGAGGTTCATGAGCAGTCTGAGGCCCCAGTACATCACACAACTGGGACCGATGGATCTGCAGACTTATTCGGGGATGGTGAGGAAGGCACTATTACTAGAGGATTCGCTAGCTATAGCGGAGAACATCAAGAATAGCATGATCAAGAGAGAGCATGGAACTGTATCCAAGAGGCCACCAGCTATGGTCAGGACAAGAGGAAGGTGAAGAAGTTCAAGGATGGAGGTTATCAACAAGCCCCCATCAACAGGGAACCATGCAAGCATTGTGACAAGACTAGTCACAAGTCAGAAGATTGCTGGAAAGCATTGGGGAGGTGCTTGCGCTGTGGTAGCCAGACTCATAAGATTTCGGCCTGTCCACGCATGATGAATCAAACTCAGGTAACACACCAGAAGCACCAGGGTAGGCTGCAGGCGGTACAAGAACCAACTACATCGGAGGAAGGTGGTGTGGTTGAAGGTAGACTTACTATTTTATCCCGTTCTACATTTGTTCTATTTGATACGGGAGCTACTCATTCTTTCATATCCCTGACCTTTGCTGATACCTTATCTATAAAACCCGTTCTAATGAAATCTAGGATATTTGTGTCAACCCCTATTGGTCCTGGCACCAAACTTAGAAACCACTTTCCATCTAGTGAAGTGTTGATTAAAACCCAAAATCTACCTGCAAACTTAATATGCATGGAGATGGAGGGCTATGATGTGATACTAGGAGCAGACTGGTTGTCTGAGCATGGGGCTAGTGTCAATTGTAAGAAAAGTCTGGTAACATTTAGTCAACACCCAAAGCTAGTGTTCTCGGGAGATAGGAACCGCAGGAAGCTGTCCCTCATTTCTGCACCACAAGCCAAAAGGATGATGAGAAAATGTTGTATGGCCTTTCTAGCTGTGGTTATCACCACGAAGAAGGAAGTCAAGCTTGAGGACATCCATATTGTCAGTGAGTACGCTAATGTATTCCCTGAAGAGTTGCCAGAAATCCCCCCTGAGCGAGAGGTCGATTTTACCATTGAATTGGTCCCTGGAGCAGCACCAATATCTAGGGCACCTTTTAGAATGTCCCGTGTAGAACTGAAGGAATTAAAGGAGCAACTGAAGGAACTACTGGAGAAAGGGTTTATCCGACCAAGCACATCACCATGGGGTGCACCTGTTCTCTTTGTCAAGAAGAAGGATGGGTCGATGAGATTGTGCATAGACTACAAACAACTCAATCAGTTAACAATCAAGAACAAATATCTGCTGCCGAGGATTAATGAGTTATTTGATCAACTGTCTGGAGCTAAATATTTCTCTAAGATAGATCTCAGATCCGGCTATCACCAATTGAGGATCAAAGGAGAAGATATATACAAGACAACCTTCTGAAGCAGGTACGGGCATTATGAATTCATTGTTATGCCTTTTGGACTAACAAATGCTCCTACAGTTTTTATGCAGCTGTTGAATAGTATTTATCGCCCCTACCTCGATGAATTTGTGGTGGTATTCATTGATGACATACTGATCTATTCCAAAACAAAAGAAGAGCATGAGGAACATTTGACGATTGCATTGCAAATTCTGAGGGAGAATAAACTGTATGCCAAGCTGAGTAAATGTGAATTATGGCTGGAAGAGGTATCCTTTTTGGGGCTTGTGGTAACCAAAGATGGTATCGTTGTGGATCCATCAAAAGTGGAGGCTGTATTGAAATGGGAAAGACCGACAAGTGTCTCCGAGATTAGAAACTTTCTAGGATTAGCAGGGTATTATCGAAGATTCATAAACGATTTCTCAAAGATCGCAGTGCCATTAACCAAGCTAACCCAGAAGTAAAATCCATTTGTGTGGATTGATAAGTGTGAAGAGAGTTTTAACAACTTGAAGAAGTGTCTGACTTCTGCTCATGTCCTCACCTTACCTATTGAAGAGGGAGGATTTGAAATCTACTCAGATGCTTCCGGAACAAAATTAGGATATGTCCTGTTGTAATAAGGAAAGGTAATAGCATATGCCTCGAGACAATTGAAAACTCATGAAGTAAATTATCCTGTACATGACCTAGAGTTAGCAGCCGTAGTGTTCGCTTTGAAAATATGGAAGCACTATATTTATGGGGAACAATTTAAAGTCTTTTCTGACCACAAGAGTTTGAAATACCTATTCTCATAGAAGGAACTTAACATGAGACAAAGAAGGTGGTTAGAGTACCTTAAAGACTTTGGCTTTTCCCTATAGTGGCAGACGCTCTAAGTAGACAATCAGGAGCTATGCTAGCTAGTATGATGCTGGGCAAATGGAAGTTACTTGAACAATTTGCAAGTCTAAATTTAGACATGGGAAAGAAGGAGAAACAAGTGATGATTTCCAATATCACAATACAGTCCGACCTACTCACCGAAATCAAGGAGAAGCAAAGAGAGGATCCCTCCTTAGCTGAGATCATGGAGAAGCTAGAACAAAGACCAGATTTTTCTCTATCAGCTGATGGTAGGTTATTATTTCGAGGCAGAACATGTGTCCCTGATCACGGGGAACTCAAGAAGAAGCTGTTAAATGAAGCTCATCAGTCAAAGTACACAATTCATCCTGGATCAACAAAGATGTACCAAGACTTGAAAAAGTCTTATTGGTGGCCAAATATGAAGAGGGATGTGGCCGACCATGTGGCATATTGTTTAACATGCATGAAAGTCAAAGCTGAGCATATCTGAACGGCCGGTGGATTGCTACCATTAGAAGTCCCATAATGAAAGTGGGATAGCATCGGGATGGACTTTATCATGGGATTGCCCAAGACTAGAGATGGTATGGATGCAATATGGGTAATAGTAGACTGATTGACTAAGTTGGCTCATTTCTTGCCAATTAAGAGCACATGGTCAGTGGATGTGTTGGCTGCACTTTATGTTAAAGAAGTAGTTAGATTGCATGAGGTACCATCTACTATAATATCTGATCGGGACCCTAGATTCACCTCACACTTCTGGAAGGGTTTAGAAACAGCAATGGGCACCAAATTGAACTTTAGCACTGCCTTTTATCCTCAGACGGATGGACGAACCGAAAGAACCAATCAAATCGTGGAGGACATGCTTCGCGCCCTTGTGCTCAATTTTAGAGGATGTTGGGATGACCAGTTGTATTGAATGAAGTTTGCATACAAAAATAGCTACCAAGTAAGTATCAAAATGGCACCGTTCGAAGCTTTATATGGCAGGAGTTGTAGATCACCTTTTTGTTGGGAGGAGGTCGGAGAAAACCAATGAGTTGGACCTGACTTAATCGAAGCAACTGTCCGAAAAGTTCAGATTGTCATGTAATGTCTCAAGATAGCACAGTCAAGATAGAAAAGTTATGCAGACAAAAGGAGGAGAGAGCTAGAATTCCAAGTTGGCGATCATGTTTTCTTGAAGGTCGCACCTTCAAGGGGAATCTAAAGATTTGGGATCAAGGGAAAATTGAGTCTTAGATTTATCGACCCTTTTGAAATTCTTGAAAGAGTTGGTCAGGTGGCTTACAGACTTGCACTACTGCCACAACTGGCTAACGTACACAACGTCTTCCACATATCCATGCTGAGAAGGTATCTATTCAATGCCGACCATGTAATAAGCCATGAGGACTTGGAGATTTGGGAAGACCTGACCTATGAAGAGAAACCAATCAAGCTATTGGATCAGAAGTTACAACAACATAGGAATCGTACCATACCTATGGTGAAGGTCTAGTGGAGTCGAGATGGAGTTACCAACGCTACTTGGGAAACGGAGGAAAGAATGAAGAAAAACCACCCAAAACTATTCTCAGGTATGATACTATACCGTTATGTATAAATTTGGGGACCAAATTTTCTAAAGTGGGGGAGGATGTAATGCCCTGGAAATTTAAATGAGTTAAAATTAAGGAAAATAGTAAATAAATACAATTGGTGAATAGAAATAAAATAAAATACATGATTAAATCCCCAAAGTGTGAAAAACCACTATTTAAAATATAGTAGGCCAAGACAACCCTAAATGGGCCAAAGATCAAAACCCAATAGCAATAAACCTCAAACTTTGTACCCATAATTATGCAGAAATTAGGAAAGGGCAAGGACTAAAACTAGGGTGATTAGCCATGGATGACAAGCCAATTCATGCCTAGCCATGCTAGGAACTTTCCTAGTGGTATTCCTACTGCCATTGGGAGGAGAATCCCCAAACTATGGAAGCTACCGAAGCATAAACCACAACCCCTATTTCCTAAACACATTAGGACTTGAATAAATTCTAGATGTGAAAATAATCGTTAAGAGGCTCTTAGGGAAGGCTTACCATTGTGTTGGGGTCGTGGGAGAATGAGCTAGGGCAGTATAGGAGGAGGGAACGGCCAGGAATCAGAGCTTCTTCCCCGTCCATCCTCTGCTACAACTTGTACATCGACTTGTCTTATAGCTACACAAAAGTAAGTGATCTCGGGCTCAAACATAACATGGAATATACCATCGGAACGATCTTCAAGTCTACATTCATTTTCCCCTATTTTGCCTAATTTTCATTGCCTATGATAAGAGTATTAAGCATTTTGCCATCGTCGCGCAATTTTAGGCCTTTTCTTGTTATTCTCATGATTCACGCATCCCTAGGTCTAATTAGGTGAAACCAAAGGACATGGTTCTTCCACTCCAAGTTTCCAACAAGTTTCAGGTTGAGCATTTCGTCTAAAAACCCCTAGAACCTTGAGTTTCGAGCTAAAACACGAGATTGCGCAACCCAATCTGCGATTTGTTTGCCAGTTTGAATCGCAACCAGTCCAGTGGTTGCAATTCAGTGACTTAAATCATGACGGCTGTGTCCGTCGTAAATTTGACATGTTTTTGATGATTTACAGTTGACCAATCATGACTTATAGGTTTACCCTAACCCCCATATGCTTCATTTTTAATGGTATTTCGTTTTTCGGCCATTTGTGAACCGAGAGGATGTGACCGGTCGTACCATCGCAATTTGACTTGTTTTTGACAATGAATTCCATGCATGTTTTTATATTCAGATTTTGAAAACCTTTCAAGAATGCGACGCATCGAGGCATTGTGATTCTGAGTCGTAGCGAACCGTTGGTTGTTGCGGTATAAACGCGACCGTTTAAGCCGTCGCATTTTTCTTTCATTCTGACAAGATCCCTTTGCATAAAACTGTGTCATGAAGTTTTCTATGCATGTCTGAATTACGACCGGTGGTACCATCACGATTAGATTCATTTTCCCGCCCTTGATTTTCGGGACTATTTCATATTTAAGGACTGTTGCATGAACGCGTCGCCTACAAACGTCGCATTTATGTTTAGTAATCGATTGCTTACATCGAGTATAATGAATGCGTCCACCTTAACCATCGCGATTTAAACACAACAGGTAAGACCGTCGCGATTTAGAGATTACTCACAGAGTCGTATTTGACTGTGTACTATTTTTTGAAGTGCGACGTCTGAACCCGTCGCGATTTAAAGGCCAACCCGAGACTGTTTTAAGGAGCTGTTCAGTCTACTATATGCATGTCTTGATGTCATATCATGTCATTTAGTTATTTAATGGCCTAAAAGTTATCAACCTACATGAAAACTATAAGTACATGAATCTTTATTCTAAGTATTGTTAATGATTGTTTGATTCCATTTACCATGTGATTGCTATGAACTATGTCCATACTCTAGCTTGTTTACAACTGAAAAGTGCTACATGTTAAAAAGTACAGCAACCATGTGATAGATTGAATTGCATACATGTCAAGTATTTTTGTTATAAGTTTTTCGTCTTGTTTTAAACCGATGGACTGTGGATTGAGACACGCTATACACGTCACATTGCACATATAGGCAGCCCTTTCTTGGGGGATTGGAAACTCACGGCTGGTCATTCCGTATCGGTAGTCTAGTGACCTTTCTCTTAAGACCTCCGTAAATCTCCGTGCTCCATGGATTCCCTCATGGAGACCAAGTTGGTTGTACCAATGAAGTACTCGGAAGAGAGATTGCACTTCTATTCTTATCTACTTCTCGTGAGAGTGATTTGATAACATTGAAATCAAGCCATTAAGTGTAAAATTGAACTAATGAGATTATGCCGTTATGCTGCCGAAATTAATCTAGATCATGCCCCCTTGCATTGTTCTCTATTATCATTGACATGATCATTAGTTCATCATTGTCCATTGCTTGGAAAGTCATGTTGGCCATAAATGAATGAATGGAATTACCAGAAACCATTGGAACCTCGGTTCACAACTATACCTGTGAAAATAGGGCCTAGTCTGGTCCTGGGAGGAGCACCCGAAATACTTATAAATTGTGAGAGTATATGATCCATTCAGGTGTCTGGTATTCACCTAATTAAATGCATGATTGATCTGGTTAATTTCCACACTGTTATTGAATGATTTATTCTTTGAACTGTTATATGTGAAATGGCCAAATCTATTGTACATGTCATTGTTATTGAATCCTATATGTCATTATCCATTGAAATTCTACGGAATTCAACATGAGATATTCATTGAACAAGTTATTGAATATTGAATCTCTTCCATTGATAAATGATCGTACTGTGATCCATCTCCTTGCTAATCATTCCGTCCTACATGAGAGTTGTCACTGAATTTGTTTACTGAACCGTCCTCGTGCATGTTATAGCTTGAATTTGTCACCATCGTTATTGTCATGAGTTTTGCATGATAGTATCTTACCTGTTAACATGTTAATTATGTAAAGCATGCCCTCACCATGAGATATAAATCCTACTGGGTGCTAGTGCGCTTACACCTGCTTTCCTTAATATTTTCAGGCAATGAAAATGAGGAACTGGAAAATGAAGTGACCGGGGACGAGTGATGAGATGTTCAACTGAACCCGTCCATGTACCTAGTCCGCCAAGAAGATCAATATTGGTAGGAGTCTGTAATAGTTAGGTCTAGTTTCTTTTGATGTCAAATGTATTTGAGATACAATATTGGGCCCTGTTATTGGCTCTGATGATGTAAGATGTTTAAACTAGTTGATTGGAAATGAAATAAAAGTTATTTGCCCGACAATCTTATTGTCTCATATCTTGTGTTATACTAAGTTGTTGCTCTGAATTACTCGACTGTGATACTCATACTTGTATCATTCACGCATCTCGATATTTATTTCCACTGCTAAATGTCTGGGCGTGATAGCTGACCTATGTTTTGGGTCAATTAAATGAGTTTAGGACATTAAGGATAGTCTTGGTCATTATGCTGAAGGTTAAGGGTATTTTGGTCATGTATAACTTGAGGGCCTATAAATAAGACCCCAATGCTCCCTTGTAAGTAAATGGTGAATTTTGAAGTTTATAATATCCATTTGGTGTGAGTGAGATGAGTTCTGCGACGCAGTATGCAGTATGCAGATGCATTGCACGCTTCCACGACACAGTATGCAGGTGCATTGCACGCTTCCACGTTCACCCTTGTCTTCAATAGGCATTGTGTTCCCTCGAACTGGCTTGGTAGGTGGCAGAACACTCTATTGGAATTTTGATTTTCTACTATCCTTTTTGAGCCACGCCAATGAGAGAGGATTGTCTGAACCAAATTACCTCTCATTGGTGAGTGATATCGCCATTGCAAGTGAGAGCGCACCACCCTTGCTTTGTAGGAAAGGCTATCCACCTTGATCTTAAGGATCCTAATCTGAGCATTTGGCCACCTTCCCCTTATCTTTGGAGTCATATCTAAGAGAATTTTACCCCTGGGTTGCTTCTGGTCAGCCCATCATTCCAATGCCATCGAGAAATCGAGGTTAGTTTCTGTGATGTGTGGGTTGTTCGCTAGTTCTAGGAATTTCAAATTTATGTCTGGCTATAGGTTTGAGGTTGTCCTACATCACCTTTTGACTTACTACTCATCTATACTAGGGCTGTCAATGGGTCGGGTTGGCCCGATTTTGGGCCGGGATGCAAGACACTTTTCGGCCCATGGGTTTTTAGTAGGGCTTAAAAGCCCAGGCCGACTAGGTCCATGGGCCAGACTCGGGCTTTGAGTTCGACCCGATGGGCCGGCCCGACCAGTTTTAATATATTTTTTTCTTTTCAAATCTTAAATTTTACTTACTTAAAATTATATTATTTTACTTATTTAAAAGTTAAAAACTCTCTTTTCAAACAAATTAAATAAGTAACATCAAAACTCTACTTAATTGAGTGATATAATAAGTTTTATATTATTAAATAAATTATTTTTATTATTAGTTTAATTTTTATTGAAGTATTCGGGTCGGGATGGGCCTTAGTCAGGTTTTACAATTTTGTAAAAATATTGTGCCCGGCCTAGCCCTGCCCGACATTGCTCGGGCTTAGGTCGGGCTTGGACTTGCATATTGATTAGTAGGGCCTAGGCCAGGCTCATATAAGCCCAACCCGGGCCCGGCCCATTGACAACCCTAATATATACATACTTATAGGAATGAAATAGCCAACTCCTAACTAATATTACATTTATTGTTCTCATCTTCATCATTGATTATATGTATGAGTAGTGTTGGGGTGCGGCGAGGCCTGTTGGTGCGGCCCACACACCCCAAGCTAGCATCCCTCGGATTTTAATCCTAGGGATGCCAAAAAATAAGGAAATTTTTTGGAAGGCCACCCCTTCCGTCCTGTTACGTGTGCCTGTGGCGCGCATGTATCACAAGTCGGGCGGGTGTGGAGTCCCAGTTTTTTTTGTTGCCCCTTAGATTCCACACCAAGAGGCACATCTGCACCACATCATTTCAATCTCTCTCTCTCTCTCTCTCTCTCTCTCTCTATATATATATATATATATATATATATATATATATATATATATGATGACTAGTCATGCCTAAATGCACATCAAGATTAATTTCCCATTAATTTGTTTTCTCTAAAAGTCACTTGCCACTTTTCCATGTATGAAAATAATAATTTTGTTATGGGCAAATTAATTCGAAGTCTATATCAAATATTTGACTTATTTTCTACTTCCTGATAGAGCTGTAAATTGTAAGTATTATCCTTTGTTACAATATATGTTAAGCCCTGTTACAGAAGGACCTCTCATGTTACAATCAGGGACTATTAATTAATTTGCCCTTTTGTTATTTGGTCAATAACTATTTTTTAGATGTTCGAATAGTAGTAGACGTATTGTTGCAACATCCAAAATTTCAATATTAGCAATAATGAATATGGAAAAACATACAAGTTGTGGACACTCAAAAAATAGCTAGATTATGAAGGAAAAAAAACTTTCATTAATACCACAGAAAATTTATCAACTTGGCATTAGCTCATGGGATCATGATAACATTAGTGGTTGTGGTATTTTATACAATTTTCATCTATGTTACTTCATAATAATAATTAAATGTGACAAAGGTAAAGTTTCAAATGTCAAGCAGTTAGAATGTGGTCAGAAAGCTCCATCTTTTAAAAAGAATACACATGAATTAGGCATGTGTGAACTTCACCAAGCACTATTATAGAAAAAAATATATAATAGTAGAAGCATACATGATTCATGCATATTGACTTCAGTGTTTTATAATGAACATATGTGCTTTCATGTTGAAC
Source organism: Colocasia esculenta (assembly GCA_014218235.1). Classification (NCBI taxonomy): domain Eukaryota; kingdom Viridiplantae; phylum Streptophyta; class Magnoliopsida; order Alismatales; family Araceae; genus Colocasia; species Colocasia esculenta. The sequence continues at coordinate 97,389,745 of CM024754.1, read as the reverse complement.
ATCTCTTAAATAATCATTGCAATTCATAAACTGACTGGCAATATTCATAACTTGCATAAATGAAGTGAGGCCAATCGATTATTCAAGCTTTGGGCACAGTCAGTTGAAGCACAGACAATCAGATGTCCAGTTTTTTTTCTTTGTCAGTCTAAGTAGAACTTCGACATATGCGAAGTCGGACTTCGGATATGACGAAGTGGAACTTCATCATATATGAACTTAAGCTTTGGATATGACAAAGTCACTTCGACTGATCAAGACAAATTTAACACTGTGACTTTTGATATTCTCATTTACTCTTTGCCAGTCGAAACCAGACTTCGACCGGGGCTTCAGATATTCCTGTTATAGTCTTTGCCAGTCGAAGCTCTGACAGTCATTAATCGTTTATCTTCATATCGATTGATTTGTGTTTTACTCATCAATCGATTACTGGTTCCACTCATATCGATTGGTGACTAATTCTTTTTTTTTAATAAGCACCAGCCAACAGAGACAGGCGCCAGTCAAGTACACCACCTCCCAAAAGAGGACAGTGTTCTCACTTTCCCAGGCTGACTCTGTGACAAAAAAGATTTTATTGATATTTTGAAAGAATACAATATCAACAGAGCATACCCCTGTCTATCTCTAGAACAGCCCTGAAAAGAAAAACTACAAGCCGAAATCAAGACTAATTACAATTCTGAATAGCAGGAAGGCCCGCTTTATCCACCCTCAAAGCACCCCTGGCCATCGTAGGAAGCTCACTGACCCGAGAAAAAAATATGTTGTTGTGATAGGCACAGGCCTGGGATGCCAAGGCATCAGCAACTTGGTTACCCTCCCTAAAAAATATGCTGCATAGAACAACCACATTTGATTATAAGATCTAGAGTTTCCTTCCACCAAGGAAGGATGTTCCAACTTGGAGCCACCCCTTTTCGGATTGCATCAACTAGCACTGCACAATCACTGAAAATAACATCCACTTGAAGACCACTAACCAAAGCTATTAATAGTCCATCATGCAAGGCCCTTGCCTCAGCTAGCAGGCTGTGCCCATAGCCATAATGAAAGGCAAAACTAACTATAAAGTTGCCAGCTGGGTCACGGAAATCTCCTCCTCCACCACTCATTCCTGGATTGCCCTTTGAAGCCCCATCAACATTCAGAGTAATCTTGAACGGGGACAACTTACTTCTCACAATAGTTGGCATTTTCTGTACACACCTTGGATAGAGATGGAATTGAGCCAACAGGTTCCTTTGCAATCTGGGTAAGATTGTGGGAAAGGAGATTTTATTAAGGGATAAAGTGATTGCTTCCCTGATTCTTCTTTTAATAACACTCACAGATGGACTAATACAGTCAAATCTGGTAGAGCATCTTGCTTTCCTACATCAATAAAACTACAACATACATTCCAACAAAGTTGGAGGCTGCGGCCAAGCTAGTTCCTGCCAAAATATTCCAGCACCGGATGGTGATATGCTCATTGAGATGTATCCTTGAGCTAATGAGAGGCCTGACCCAAGCCCACAATTCTACTGGCAAATCCCCTTTGATAAAAAGGTGATTAAGATCCTCATCATCAGATTGGGCACAACAAACGCATTTAGAGACCATAGGAATGCCACATTCTGCCACCCTGCTGTCTACCGGCACAGCGCGATGGATTAATTTCCAGAAGAAGATAGCAGCCCTAGGAGCTAGGCTGGAATGCCACAGATTGGCCCAAGGACCTCTAGATATACCCGATGACCACAAAATTTTGCTTACTGGTTGGACTGTAAACGACCCTCCTGCTGTGGCAGTCCAAACACATAAGTCATCCTCATCTCTTAGCTGCAAATTGGGAAGGCAAGTAGAAATAAAAGTCCTAGCTTCATGATACGGATCTAACATAACATCCCTGACAGTAATACCAGGCCGACTCATAATTCTGCTTATGACAGCCTCTTCTACTGTGTTGATAAGGGGACCTTGTCCTTTCCAATTATCCTTCCAAAAGTTCACTCCCTTCCCACCACCAATGATCCATCTAGAGTTATTTATGATCAGATCCTTCGCCTGTTGAAAAATATTTTCTGGCATACCTGCAGGAAAAGCCTTTGAGCAATCAAAAAAATTTGTCTTAATGAATCTACTTCGGGCATAGGAGGACCACAGCGATGAGCCATGAATTATATTCCACAAGCTCTTTGTGGCGAGTGCAACCTGGACCTGCTGAAGGTCCCTTATAGATATGCCCCCTTCTTTCCGAGGCTTTAGAATGCAATGCCAGGCCACCCAGTGCCGACACCTCTGACCTTGAGAACCCTGCCAGAAACAATTAGCGCAAATGCTGTCAATTCCTTTAACAATTGAATTGGGGAGGAAACAAGCCGATGCCAAATAGATTGGCATGTTGCAGAGAACTGAATTGATAAGGACGACATGCCCAGCATGAGAGAGGAATTTGGACTGCCAACCCTCCAACTTCTTTTGTATTTTGTCCACAATGAACTTAAAATAAGAGCAAATATATCTTCCTTTCTTAATGGGAACACCAAGATAACTGAAACTAGCTTGAAATTTATAGCCTGTCATGGAATGAATGGACTGCTTAAGACTAGAGGGGGCTTTCACAGAGACAGTGAATCCACTTTTCCCAGAATTAACTTTTTGACCATAACTCTTTTCATATCTTCTAATGAACTGCTGAAAGCAATTGATGTTCTGTTTGTTGTCATTCAAGAAGATGAGAGTATCATCTGCATGTAGGAGATGTGAAACTGGTACCACATTCCTTGGACCTTTAAAGCCCTTCAAAGTTCCTGACTGAAACATGGCAGTAAGACCTCTGCTCAACACCTCCGAGGCTATAATAAACAGGTATGGAGCAAATGGATCACCTTGTCGTATCCCTCTGCTAGACTTAAAAAAGCCTGCCATTGATCCATTGAAATTGACAGAAAACCAACAATTTGATATAATCATTCCTATCAGGGAAATAAACCTGTTACTAAAGCCAAATTTCTTTAAGACTGCAAGAAGAAAATCTCATTCCATTCTGTCATATGCCTTGGCCATATCTAATTTGAAAATAACATTATGACCCCTTGCCTTCCTATCTATGTCCATCATCATTTGCCTAGCTAAGGCAATATTGTCCAAAATAAGTTGACCCTTTACAAAAGCCCCTTGTTCCTTCGATATAATGTTGGGAAGAATTGGTGTCAACCGCTTGGCCATGATGCTAGAAATTATTTTGTAAGAGAAATTACAAAGACTTATAGGACGGAAATCACTGAAAGACTTTGGCTCCTACACCTTAGGAATGAGTGCAATAAGAGAGGAAGAGATACCTCTAGGAATAGGGAATCCCATAAAAAATCTTTGAGTTGCTGCAATAACATCTTTACCAATGATATCCCAAGCTGCTGTGTAAAATTCACCTGAAAAACCATCCGGCCCTGAAGAACTTGAACCCTTGAGAGACCACACTACTGCCCGGATTTCCTCTCCATCTAGAATAGAACAGAGAAGAGAATTCTGATTTTCAGTTATAGAATGGGGAATACAATCCAACAGGGATAAATCCACAATGTGTTCCTCAGAAGAGAAAAGCTCCTTAAAGTATTTCTCAGCATGCACTCGGAGAACATCCTGATCTTCACACCATAAATCTGAATCATCCAGTTTTAGCCTGCTAATAAGGCTCCTTATTCTATTACTTTGAGCCATAGTATGATAGAAAGTGATATTCCTATCACCACTCTCAATCCAGTTGATACGGGACTTTTGATTCCAAAAAACTTCTTCCCTATGAAGAGCTTGTTTCAAGGCTGCATTAGCTGCAGATAAGGCACTTCTATTTGCAGCTGAGGAATCCTAGTCAAATGTAATCTGCTTTAACTCCACCTCTGTTTCTGCTTGTCTGACATTCTGAGTGACATCTCCAAATACCTCTTTATTCCACTTCTTAAGAGCAATCTTAGCAATCTTCAGCTTATTGGACAATGTAACCATAGCATTTGGAAGGTCCTGAACCTGATCCCACACCTGGGCAATTACTTGGAAGAAAGAATTATGAGAGGTCCACATTTTTTGGAAAATAAACCTAGAGGGCCCAGAGGAACAGATGTCACTAAAGAGCAGCAATGGAGCATGGCCAGAGGGACCCCTTGGAAGGTGCTTAACAATAAGATGAGGCATTACTGACTGACACTAACTGTTAATAAAAATACTGTCCAATCTTGCTCGGATGTTAGCTGGACCAGTTCTGTTATTAGACCATGTCATTCCCATCCCGAAAAAGTCAGCATCCAGTAATCCTGCCGAGCAAACAAAGGAATTAAATTCTATCATGGGAGCTAAAGCTGGGACTGCCCTCCCCCTCCCCCCTCCCCCCCTCTTCTCAGAAGGCCTCATTACACAATTGAAGTCACCACCTACAACCCAAGGAACCGAAATAGAGGCAGCAAAAGAACTTAGCTCGTTAAATAGTTCCAATCTGAGCTGAGGAAAACAGGAGGCATAAACGAAGGGAAAAAAAGCAGTGATAGCATTTCCAGTCTTCAAACCAAGAGTGACTCGCTGAGCAGAAGACGAGATATACTCCAAATTACAGCTGTCATGCCAAAACAACCAAATTTTAGAGTCAGCTGAAGAATTAACTACAAACTTAGGCAAATTTATGAATCTTCCTAACTGTAGCACTTTATTGGCCATAAGCATTGGCTCACTGATAGCCACCAAAATAGGCTTATTTTATGCACAAGTCTCTTAAGGCTTTCCCGGGAGCCTAAATTTCACACTCCTCTTATGTTCCATACTAAAATGGAACTTATCATTGAAATGATGGTCTTGGGTCATCAGTAGATCTAGCTCTAGATCTTGTCACCATATACCCTTCTTTGTCCACCTGCATGCTTCTTACACCCCTTCCTAAACCACAGGTCTGCATAAGAGAATTGTCCAATTGTGCCCTATCCGCCACAGCTTTACCAGCTTCAAACACCTTTGGCATGTCAACTATCTCCTTTCCCTCTAAAACCTGACTATGCAAGAACCACCATCTGCTATCACTGGTTCCTCCAAAACAGAAATATGTGTAATAGAGCTGCTTGCAACTCCGTCACTAGCCTGATCGGCTTGACCCTTAATTGTCTGCACTGGTACTCCCAATCCACCTAATTGGGGGCAAATTTGGTTTGAAGGAGGCTCCACTACAACGGACTGAGAAGGCCCAGGATCTAGTCCTCCCAATGGCACAAGTTGGTGCAAGGAAACTAGATCAGTAGCACATAGCTCCATATCTGCTGCAGTATGCTTACTACTACTAGGCTGCTCCCTTACAACAATTTCTGAAGGTTCTTGAACCACTCCATCCTCCATTGACTGAAGAATTGCAAATATGCCCCCCTGAGGGGATTTCTTTCGAGCAAGTTGCGAGTTCACTCTACTGGGCCTATATACAGCCTTAGAGGCCTTAGGAGGATCTAAAGGCTGAGTTTGATTTCAGCCCTTACTACCAAGCTTCTTCCTACAGTTGAATTCATCATGACCAAGATTATGACAATACGAATAGAGATGGGGAACACGATGATAATTAACAACCAAATCTATCCACAGTCTTTCCTTCCGCTGAACTGCCAAATCCATTTCTACACACACCAATGCCTCTGCAGTATCGGACATTGCCAAAGTTCTCTCATGGATGCGAAGGACATTGCCAAAATTTCCAGCAATAGATCTGAGACAGTCTTCAAGGTACATATTGACAGGCAAACCCGAAAAACTAATCCAAACCGGGACTAAAGGCGGGTCTGAACCAAAATCAAAATCTTGTGTCCACCGGAAGAACCAGAATAAGAAACCTTTGATGTACAAACAACTTCATGAAATCTGCCTCGCTTTCAAAACATAACAATAAATGTCGCTGGTTGAGTCTGCTTACCACAAAATCCAAACCAAGAGAAAGCCTCTACATCAAACAACTCTTGATCTCCGGGATCGCAGGTCTCCCATAGGAGCATTTAGCCGCTATGGAGAAGGAAAGCAGTATTAGAGAGGATTGCACATCCTCCTTCGAAAAGAAGACCGCCGGCTCTCCAAGATCAGTAAAACTCGGAGCCTTGACTGGGATTGCAACCTTCGCCTTCCTGTTGGAGTCGATGAGAACCTATGTAAAAGATCGACGATGGCCAGGAGGGAGGGCCAGTGGAACATCAGGAGGAGACTCCCCCCCCCCCCCCTCGCCGGCCATTCTCGGCCGGGGTAGGACAAGAACCCAGAACACAGCTCCGGTGGCGGGAAACTCTCACAGCTCCTATCTGAAAATTGACTAATTATGTGCGATATTACCATTTGGTGACTAATTCATATTGATTGCTATGTCCATATCGATTAACTACCTGTTTGGCAATCAATTACCTTTTAAGCTTCATATCAATTATTTTTTCTTATAATATCTTCATTAATTAGTTTTCTGTCTGTGTAGGGCAAGACACGTGGCAAATTTTCATGAGTACCAAAACCCTATAATTTTGGTACATGCATCCCCAAGTACAAGGTCACATGATTACGGCTATACATATACCATTGTCCTTTGAGAAATAAGCGGCCAGAAAAGGACCCTGAAAAGTGAGTGGCCAGTAATGAGGAAGTACCTTGAAAAGCGACTGCCCAGAAAGAGGAGAAGAGTAGCACCGCTAGGAAGAAAAGAGGAAACAGAGATAGAAGAGCTGACCATTTGGTGGAAAAAGCTCATCAGATTTGAGAGAAACCAGATCAAAGGAATCCCTCATTCTTCTTCCTGATCTGGGGATCCAATCTTAGAGGAGAGGTATCAAATTCTTGAAGCTTCATCGGAGTCCAATTGTTCTCTAATTTGAGAGCGTAGGAAAACCGTCTTCATCTGTGTGTGTGTTTCTGTGTGTTGATTAATCTGCGCAAGTGTTCTGTGCAGATAAATCTCTATCAAATAGTGTGTTGGAGTGTGTGTGTGTTTTTGAGTTGTATTGCTCAAGTGTGTGATCTGAGTCCTCATGCTCTGAGTGTGTCTGTGGTATCTCCTTTTAGAGATTGTGTGTGGTTCAATCCTCAAAGTGGTGTGGGGTGGATGTAGGAATCACTTACTATGATCTCCGAAACACCTTAAAAATCTCTTGTGCAATGGTTTGACTCTTAATTGCATACTAGATGATTGTATATGAATCTTCTCTACACATTCAATACATACACACTCTTCACTCTATGTTCTCAGATCTACTAGAACTTCGGTGTTCAATCAAGTTGCTCAGTGCTATGTTTTAATTTAGCTGAGTTTTTGCTGCGATTTGCACAGATCTATTCAACCCTTCCTTCTAGATCTGTTCGCCCTGTTCATTCGATCCTACATATTGAGGTCAACATCTTGATGCTAGTCCAAAGGCAAACATAAATGAGATAGATATGCCCCACAATAGTTTCTTCATTCTATTTGACATACTAACAAATTTGCACCAATTCTCGTGCCATGTGTGTATTGTCAAACTAGGATTTCAGTTTACATCTATTGCCATCAATTTGCACCAATTTTCTTCATTGTCTTTGGCGAACTAATTTACACTCATATGACCTGAGAATGATAATTATGCACAAATAAGCATCCCAACATATGGAAAAGTATGCATATTCATCTTTTAATGACAAGCAAGTCTTCGGTTATAATCTTCCTTAAAACTTAAGACTTAAACATTATAATCTAATTGTGTTCTTTGTAAAGTCATAGTTAATGTCAATATGAAACAGTGTCACTAGGTTGTTTCTCATTCTCCCTTAACTTTTCCCTAAAAAAATTTGTAATGTTGAAAACCATCATAAATGATCAGAAACGTAAAGACTAAGTTTAAAGAGATTTTCAACCTATTTAGGATTGCTCTAATAATACATAACATAGTCATCTTGATTTATGTTGTAAATTCTGAGAAAGCTTGCCAAGGTTTCTCATTTCAACATGTCATTAAGATGCAATCCATAAGGACAAAGATCATATTAAGAAGTGGATATCAACGAGGACAACATAAATTAAAGTTTGGAAAAAAAAAAAAATGATGGCCACAAGATATGGCCGGTGTTGGTAAGTAGCCAAAACAAGTATAAAAAAGTAATACTAGGATACTAGCATATTTGTAAGTATCTATATACATATGTAATCACCATCAATTAGCAAGAAAGCGATTATAAGAAAATTACCCATAAGACCAAGTTGTAAGAATCTGGACAACCAGAATGACATAATGGTTCTCGTCCACAAATGAGCTCCAAGAGTACAACACCAAAACTATAGACATCACTTTTCTCAGTCAGTTGTCGAGTAGCATAGTACCTGCACATAAAATGGCAGTAAAAACCTACACTGACTGAGAAGTTTTTGACCTAAAGAGAAGTAAGATAATTACTCAGGATCTAGATAACCAGCGGTGCCCTTCACAGCGGTGGTAACATGGGTCACATCTGCTTCAAGTATCTCCTTTGAAAGGCCAAAGTCACCGACCTTTGCATTCATTTCTAGATCCAACAAGATATTGCTACTTTTCACATCACGATGAATAATTCGAGGATCACTTCCATTATGAAGATAGTCCAGCCCTTCACATATATAGACAAGGTTAGACGTCAATCCATCCTATTGCAATTTCTTTCTTATTCAGGTGAGTCTCAAAAACCCAAGTCCGTTTCTAATATTATTGCAACCTAAAATTGACAAATCTGAAGCATTTCAATTTCCTTACATTGTTAAAATTGCATTTAATTTCTTTTTATTTTCTTTCGGGATGCTGACTAAGCAGTTATTCATGTACCACAGATGAATTTTCTTTTTTTCCATAGATTGTTGTTGAAAGTAGCGGTAGATTTAACATTTTCACTCACAGACTCAACAATCTCAACTTCATGCGAATGCCATGGATTAATGATCTTTTTGCACCAAAAAGACCACAACCATAGATAACTGAGAGTGATGACTCTAGACATAAACCCGTATTGATGATAATGTCGTTGCTGGAATATTAATAAGAGTAGGCTATGCCAAAATTTTAGCATTGTCATTCTCCTTAGGAATGTAGTTATAACTTAATTGAAGAGAATTGATCAAGGATACCTAAGGAGTAGGACACATACGAGAAAAGTCGGTGTCCAAAATGAAAAGCTATACTAAATTAGGGAGGTAGGTATGGTTCTTCGTATCTAACTTATTTTTCAACCACCAACAATAATCTTATTCATATATTAGTAGTATAGCTGAGAAAGAATACTTCATAGATGAGGTAGGCTGGATAGCTTTTAGAGGTACCTCAAGAAATGTAAAGGACTTCAATAAAGTTTCATGTTCTGGTAGTCTTCTATTTCAAACTGATGATGACTATAAACAACTCCTTCAATTAGGTGTCAGATCACATTATCTAAACGAGTAGAATTGACTTGTATGTGTACCTGACTCCCATAAATCGTTCTAACTTATTTTCAAATTAAAAGATGTAAGTAATTATTTACACTGGCTGTTAAAGGTTAATTATTTGTATCATGAAATGGATGTCATTCTTTTGTGATATAAGAGCATAAAAGCATAATTATTATAAATTTATTTTCATTTTTCTAAATTTTCCAAAAAACAATTCCTAGTCCTTAGTGTTCTCTATTAATTATTTGCTTTTTTTTCCCCTAAAGTTACAACATTTTTAATATTTTTTATTAGGCTTGAAGAGAGGGAATCTTGCTGCAAGCCTAAATCCGTAAGGCCCAACTAGTTGCAAAGCATCCCAAAAAGAGACGGCCCAGATGACGAACCATGGCCATACTGGGAGAACTTGACCATATGTCTGGCCCAACAGGGCACTGCTCAGCCCCAAATCACCATCCCCTCAGGGGAGCCACCTCTAGCTCAGTTAAAAGCACTGAGAGGAGACAATGAAAGGCGCATGGATAGCTCTCTACAAGGAACTAGCTTAGGCTCAACCTTGATGGAGACTCATAGCCTAGCTAGTTTACCCTCGGGCTAGAGAGCCCATGGCCTGGGAGAACTATCCTTATTGGCAAGATAGCTCGGTCCTGGGAGAATCAGCTCCGAAAGGCCCATAGCTTGGGAATGTAAGGTCGACGCCATGCCAAAACTCCATCTAACCATGATATCAACAAAGCACCCAAAGGGCTAAAAGAAAAAAGGGTGGCAGGAGAAGATGTTCACCCCATGATTACCCTATCGTACTAAATCAGATCTCCATACCTTGTGTGGAGCTTCTCGAGGGGCATCATTAATCCTCCATATCTTGGGCATGGCTCTACAGTCGCCACCAAACCAATCCACATCCTACCCATGCCTATCACCATGCCTCACATCTACTTAAACCTCTTGGTAAGCCCTCTAGTGAAGGTAAGATAGCATAAGCTTTCCAAACTATCCTTTCTTTGTGGGAACAATCTTGAGTTGTCTCCCCTCCTCTTGCCTCTCCTACCATCATTACCAACTTGAGCATCAAAGGGTGATCCCCTAGAGCCCACTAATCTTTGATTTTATCTGTGCAGATCTACTGTAGCATGCTTATCACATCCCTACCACTCAAGGCCATCCAACGATCTATGAAAAGACTCAAGATCTGCCCTCTTCATTTGGCATCGTCTATGAAAAAACAATAAGAAACCATTATGGTGTGCAAAAGCAGTAAGATCAGTAGGAGAGGAGATAGGGGAAAAGCTCTAGTCGGCAATGAACCAGGAGACGTCCAAGCCTCGTCCTCTAACCCCAATGCCAATGAGGCTGCGGATGCCAACTAGAACATCACCATCGACAAGAATGCTACGTAGGCCACCATCCTCCCCAACGGGCTGGAGCACCCTCCCCATAGTCTGCCCTACCAAATTTATTTCCCTTGGTAGAAAGGTGGACATGATCTTTGAGCTAGTCATGGGAAAGGTCACTTGTGGCAACTTTCCGTGCAGATCCTAAGTTAATCTACCTCGTGTAGAGACCTTGTGATATGACGAGCATATTTTCGGCGACTGCTTAATTTTGTATAGCGGGTGCATCATCAACAACGACATAGCTAGCACTTCCTAGCACGAAGAGTAGGAAAATTCCTTGCACCCATTAGGAGGCAAGAGCCCCCATTAACACCCAACTTCATCACAGATAGCCAACCACACTGATGCATATGTTGTTACCCTAAGAGGGTGACAAGGAAGAGAGGACATGCGACAGGTCCCCTTAGCTAGGGGAAATGTGCCCACTAATGCCTCTTTCTTTGACCATGAGATGGCCACATGACTCTAGAAGTTTGAGGACCACTTTGCTAAGAAGTAGCACCTCCTTAAGGCCTTACAAAGTGAGCTGGAAACCCACTATACCTCCTGCAAGAAGGAGGAGTCCCTATTTACTGAAGAGATTCAAGACACCCTTTGTAGTGTTTTTGGCCTTATTGGACTCTTAATATATTCGTTATGTGGAGATTCTCGTTGACGGTAGGATCGATTGCCATCAACTTGTGGTTGACGGCAACATACAGGGTCATCTATCTCTAGTTGGCAGCAGTGGACTGTATCGTCTTCTTTGGTTGACAGCATAGTATGTTGATGTCTAGTTTGTGTTTTTGGAATTTTCTTATAAGGTGATTGGTGGAGGTCTAGAATGTCATTAAGTTTCGGCTTCAAGTGTATGATGGTCTATGTTGACGTCAACTTCTCCAAACCTATTTTTATATAAGCAACCGAGAGCTCTCTTCTATCTCCATCTCCACTCTCTCCACCTTCCCTCTCACCTCTAGCATCTCTTACCACCTTTGGTAGCTAACAGAGGTTCATTGGCAATGTTTGGGTGTCCGTGGAGGCGGCGTTACATGAAGATTGGAGAACTTGGGAGTTCTACTGCAGAGGTGCGATCCAGAAGCGTGGTGATTTTCATGTTTTCTCGCCATTTTGAGGTAGGGAGACTAACCCATGTGCCCCATGGTTGATTATATGTTGTTGTTTGTGTATTTTGTGCTATGAATCAAGTTTTTTTTTTTTTTTTTTGGGGGGGGGGGGGGGGGGGGGGTGGGGGGGGAATTGATGCTAGGGGTTATGGTTGATACCAGACGATCCAGGTGTCAGATTAGCACATTCCAGGTTCCTATAGTGGTTCTTGATGCGAGGAAGAGTTTCCTACAGTTAGAACATGGTTTTAGTGTTTTGTTTGCCCTTGGGAATGGCCTGGGGCCATCTGCCCTACTGGCAGTCGAGGAACATGACGACATTATCTACTACCATCAAGTTCAACTTAGATGAACTAGACGACATGATAGGATGCCATCAAGAGGGGTTTGATGGTAGTCTATGTTGCCGTCTACCTCGGTTGGTGGCAATTGATGCTGCCATCAACCCAATGTGAGTTTCCAATAGTGAGCACTCCTATTTCTTGCATGAGGTGTGTGACACGTAGTGTCCACCTCCTAGCACGGTGTCCCAGACATTGAGAGCATCCTTGTTTGTGTGCATTGTGTGTGTTTACTCTATGCTTTTTTTGTGTGGTGTGCTCCCCGGGTGTCGAGTTGGGATCCACCTAGATGACTGGAGTAGAGTTTTTATGCTACTGAGCCTAGACGTCGAGAGCATCTTCGTCCATTGCCTGCCCTTTGTGGTGGTTTTGAGCAAATTTTTGTGGGGCCCCTTCTCCATCTCTGCTAGAGTTCGGCATAGGGGAAAATTGACCAAGGACCAAATGTTAGGGAGAGTGTCTGATTATGTACACGTGGCTAGGATTTGAGGATTATGTGGTGTCGAGGCACCAAGCCACATGCCCTAGCTAGTCCTACCTTGTGAGTATGGTTGTGGTGAACTGTGCTTGTGTGTCTATGCCTATGAGGTACTAGTACTACCGATCCCTCCAACGTTGGAGTGGCAGTCGTGTTTTTTGTATCCGCGTGTCGTTAGCCGTGTTTCTTATTTGCCTGTGCAGTCCTTGTAGTGTTTACTTTCTTGCATTTACTTGCTTTACTTGTGGGGTTGGTGTCCCTACTGGGTCTTGTTCAAAGGCTCACTACTTTCTTTTTAGGTGAGACGTCGTCAGCTTAGGGGGATGAGCAGCAGAGTCGCTCTAGAGGCCCAACTTAGCAACTAGCGTTGTACTTTTGTGTGCATACCTATTGTACTCTTTCTCTTAATGTACATGCTTTGAGTTTTCCATCTTATTTATGTTATATAATGCAATATTGTGGTATATTTGTGGTTGTACAATTTCTTATATGACCTCCTCAGACACTTTCTTTTAACTCCTTCGAGCTCCAGCTCGTTGGTGGCAGTTTAGGGTTTGGGTATACTAGTGGGTACTTGTATTTTCGATCCTTCGTCATTACACCCTTCCATCCTGAATGTAGCTTCCATTAATGAAGCCTTACTCTGGTTTGGGGGACCAGCGGATCACCTTGACAACTATGAGGCCTACATGATGCTCTAGGGGGCTCTTATAAACTCCATCAAGTGCTGAGCCTTCAATTCCACCTTGGCATAGGGCACCTTGGCATGGTTTCGGTCCCTCCCTCCTAGTCATGTCACCAATTTTACCTACTCAACAAGATGTTCTAGGAAATCTTTGTCAGGAGTAGGCCACTAAAGATGGTCGCCAACCTGCTCTCCCCCAAGCAAGCCCCAGGGAGAAGCTACGAAACTTCATGTTCCAGTTCTAGTTTTAAGTCCTATGCATTCCCCCACCTCGACGTCACTACGATAGTCAGCACACTCACCAGTGGCACGAGGGATGTAGAGCTTCAACGCGCATTGGCTCTCTGCTCTCCAACCACCTTTGCCAAACTCTTTCATCTGGCCTTATGCCACACAAAGTGCAAGGAGCTCCTCTCAGCATGTCCAGCCTAGCCTGAAGGATGAGAAAGGATGCCAAGAAGTGCCCCTCCAATCATTTCGCCCAGAGAAAAAGAAGAACCGCTAGGGGAGATTGCTTCGGAGATTCTTTGGGCGATTCGGCGATTTGGCGGTGTTTTTGGCATGTTCTCGCCGCGAGGACATTGTGCGGAGCGGGGGAAACGTCGTGTGGGTCTTGTTCTTAGCATTCTTCGTGGAGGTAGGGAGATGCCACCTCATTTTGATGCGTGGATTGTGTGTGTGGCGAGTTTAGTGCGTTATTTGCTTACAAACTACAAATACCATGCTAGGGCACTCATTTAAGCATGAAAAATTGGTTTAAACACTGGTTTACAGGGTTTTGGGGGGCGATCTGGATTAGGCTTCCTACTTGTGAAGGCGACGGACCCTCCTGTCGCGTTCTGAACGTGACAGGCCGACCCGTCGCATTCAGGTTTCTAAATGCGACCTATCGGGGTGTCGCGTTCAGAAGGCGACATGGGACCCTGTCGCGTTAACAAGTCCGAGGGGTATTATCTGTGTGCATGGTGGCATGATTATCTAATTATCGTGGTTTATTGTATTTGGTAAAGGTAAGCGGTGCATTAGCACCTATAGTGCTCTTTGAGCGTGCTATTTGCACAGATAACGTGTTGTTCATGAAGTTGATGTGGTGTTCACGTGGTTTGTTCAGAGTGCACATGGTTTGTGTGTGCGTGGCAACTAGTACGGCGCCTACCGTGGTTACCTCTTCAGTTGGGAGCCCCAGGTTTTGTGTGAGCCAGGCACGTGAGTGCTTGGGGCTTGTCCCAGTACTTGTGTACTGTCGAGGTCTGTGTCGTCTTCCTGGACACCCTCACTCTTTTGTAGAGATGCACGTCTGGCTGAGGGAAAGACGGTAGTGGGACAGTGACTTGTGAGAGTTTGTGTTCTGTCGCTTGTAGCACGCTCGTGATTGGGGGTTACGGACACCAGTAGACGTACTGGGCCCCAGCTAGTCCTATTTTCCAGTGCCTCACTTTAGGGAGCTCTGGCCGGAGTCCCTAAAGGTGCCAGGCATGGGCCTACTGCAGTGTGGTCTGCAGAAGTGGTGTTGGTTGGACTCCACAGTTTCTTGTCTTGTTCTAGTGGAGCGGCAGCTGGACCTTTCGTCTGTGGCTGCGAGACTGAGAGGTAGTCCTGTGTGGTTTGTCCGGGTCAGTAGCTTGTGTCACGAACCAGTCTTTGTGGATCTAGTGTGGCATTTTCCTACTTTAGTACGTACATCTGGTTGTGGTTTGTTGTTTATTTATTAAAGTTGTTTTTAATTAATAGCATGTGATAAGTAGAGTTTACAGCTTTAATATCCTGCTTAGATAATTCTATAAATTGCTAGCGTAGTTTCCCACTATTATTATTTGTGAGTCTGGTTTGCTCGATTTCTAAGGGAGTTTCCCTACTGAGCCAGTGACTTGTGAGGCTCACTCCTACTCCTTTCAGGTGAGGGAGAGCAGGAGGCTTCTCATCCTTTGTCTAGTTCCGAGCCGTACCATAGCAGAGCAGGGTCGGCACCTCCAGCAGTGTAATCTTCTTTCTTTGTGCACCTTGGGGTATGCCCCAGGTTGCTGTTGTAGTTGTGTCTGGCTACAGTTGAGAAATGGCTATGTAAATTTTTGTGAGATGACAATCTTATAATATATTTCAGTTGTTTCCTTTATATTTCTACGGACTTGTAAATGGTATCCCTTGCGAAGCTTCGGCTCGTTCGCGGGAGGCGGAGTCAGATCAAGCACGTTATTGGGTTAACGGGTCTGGACGACGAGGACCTCTACACATCGTGACTCGTGTTTGGCATTACCCTTCTTTAGCTCCTACTACTGAGCGTGGTTTGCCGCTTATTTATGAAGTTGAATTCATATTGTTAGCATAGTTTAAGTTGCTTACTGCAATTATAATTCCATGCTTAGGTAGTTGTGTTAATTGATTATATTGATGCTTTACTTCTGCTTCTCACATGTTTAGTGTTGCTTTGACTTTTGAGGGTGTTTCTCTACTGAGCCAGTGACTTGTGAGGCTCACCCCCTACTCCTTACAGGTGAGGGAGAGAAGGAGGTTTCGCACCCATCTTCTAGTCCAAAAGCGCATCGCAGTGGAGTTGGGTCCACGCCTCCAGCAGTGTAATTTTCTTTTTGTTGTGCCCCGGGGTATGCCCCAGGCTACTGTACTTTGAGTTTGACTTCTGTTGAGATTTGGCAATGTAATCCTTATGTAAATATGTATGAGATGTTCAATCTTATATATATTCATTGTGTTTTTTTATATTTCCATAGACATGTGTGTTGATATCCATGGCGAGGCTTCGGCTTGTTCGCAGGAGATGGAGTCGGGTCAGGCTCGTTATTAGATTATCGGGTTTGAACGACGTGGTCCATCATAGTTGGTATCGGATCAAGGTCTGTGTAAATATGAAGGAACTGGGAGATTACATAGTTTGATCTCTACTTTAGTCCACTGCTAGTAGTTGACCCTAGTTTTGTATTGATTTGTTAGTATATGTGTGGTTTGGAATGTTGTTTGTGCAGGATTTGAGTTGGCTGGCAGGAGAGACTGGGGAGGTGGGGGAGATGAACTAGAGGAGTCAACGCATCAGCTGATTGAAAGTTTATGGGAGAGTATAACAGAAATACGAATGAGGTTGGACCAGCAGGGTCTAGGTCAGCCAGCAGCAATAGGGCCTCAGGTTGTTGAGGAGGCAGAGCCACTACCAGTAGTACCACCCCCGCCACCACCAGGAGTGGAGGTACCCCCTATGGTACCCATGCTACCAGTAGTACCAGTGCGACCAGAGGAAGAGCCTACTATGCAAATTGAGAGATTCTTGAGGTTGCAGCCACCTACTTATACAGGAGGACCCAACCCAGATACATCGGAACATTGGATACATGAGATAGAACAAGTTTTTGTTACTGTGAGGTGTCCACCAATGGACAAAGTAATTTTGGCCACTTACCAGCTACGTGGTTTTGCATAGGAGTGGTGGAGGCTAAAAATGCAAATGTCATTTGCAAGAAGAACGGAGGACACCATCACTTGGCCAAAGTTTCTGGAGGTATTTCATGATACATTCTTTCCACTTCAAATTCAGCAGGCTATGCAGGAGCAATTCAAGACTTTACAATGGGGAAATTCATTAGTTTTGGAATACCGGATGAGATTTATGGCATTAAGTAGATATGTACCTTATGTAGTCACAAATAATGCAATGATGGTAGAATATTTTATCCGAAGACTGCGGTCAGAAATGCAGAATGCAGTGATTCCTCTTATATGTAAGACTGTGGAGGAGGCGGCACAGCGAGCAGCCATTCTAGAAAGGTCTGTCAGGACTCGTCAATCGGGAGAGTCAGGTAGCCTCTGGTTACCATAGCAATCCTCAGGAATTAACAAGGGTTTAGCACCAGCAGGACCATCCTCTTAAGGGTTCAGCAAATTTTGTTCCAAGTTGAAGAAAATATTTAGAGGACGAGGAGGTGGCCGCCAGCAGACTTTCCAGTAGGGGCAAGGTTATAGGCCAGAGGTGGAAGAGTCACATCAAAGTATAGCAAGTCAGCCCACGGTCCTACCGGTCTATATGTAATATCCTAAACATTCGGATCGTAGTTTATTGGGTTTGGGGACCAGTGTGTGGCCCATTAGTTGAGTTGGTATGTGTACATGAGTGTTTGTAGCTTTGTGTAGCAGGGTGTGAGGCTGGAGGGTTTGAAAATCCCAGCCCAACATACCTCTTGCGTGCTGATTAAGAACGCAACCAACACAGTCGTCTCGATTCTTCATGAACGCGACCACCTGCTACATTGTGATTTAATACCACTTTTATGTGGGCGCGGCTGCATGCGCGCCGTATGGCACATGCAAGGATGCCGGGGCTTAATTGCGATGACCAGGTATGTCACGTTTTAAACACGATAGCCTGATACGTCGTGATTTAGCCTGCGATTTGTTTGGGCTCCCAGCCCTGGCCAAACAGTGCAAGTTGCACAGTTCAGATGCAGGGAGCTTTAGGAGAGGCTTTGCTGGTGATTTGAGGTTCGTAAGGTGTTTTTCGACGTGCTTCCGGAGCGCGGGCAACGCCAGGATGGTGTCGTTTCTACATTCTTTGTATCGATAGGGGAACTTTCTCCTTGTTTTGGTTGTGTGGCTCGTGTGGATTAGGTTAGAGGTGTTTTATTGTAGCATTGCTTATATTTGGTAGTAAGAATGCTTAGGATATCATGAGAAGGGTTATTTCATGCTTTACAATCATGTATGGCTGTTTGGTGTGATTTTCGGAATGAGAGAACAAGGTAGGGTTTTTTCTGTCTGAAAGGCGATCTACCCAGACGTCAAGATTTTGAATGCGACGACCTGTCCGATCATGATTGAGGCTTTAAGGCGACGAGTTTGTCCATCGTGATTCAAGCGGTTGTTTAACGCCTTCCGTGGTTGCCTCTCAAGTCAGATACCCTAGGTTCATTGTGAGCTAAGCACAGGGTGCTCGGGGTTTGTCCCGGCAAGGTGTGTACCGTCAAGGTTTGTGTCTTCTTCCTAAACACCATCACTCCTGAGTTTGAGTTGTACGTCCGGCTGAGGGAAAGACGGAAATGGGCAGCGACTTGTGTTTGTGCGTGTGCGATCGCTTGTAGCACGCTCGTGGTTGGGGGAAGGACACCAGTAGATGTACTGGTCCCCAGCTAGTCTGGTTTTCCAGTGCCGCACTTTAGGGAGCTCGGGCCAGAGTCCTTATAGGTGCCAAGCATGGGCCTACAGCTATATAGTCTGCAAAAGTGGTGTTGGTTGGTCTCCACAGTTCTTGACCTTGTTGAGGTGGAGCGGCAGCTGGACCTTTCATCCGTGGCTGCAAGCGAGAATGAGAGGTTGTAACATTCTTCCTTGCCATGGTCTGTCACCTTCTGTTGGATGTAGCGACACTTGGGTTGTCGCCTTCTGAAGGCGACAGTTTGGTCATCGCGTTCCGGTTTGGAATGCGACGGACATGCTGTCGCATTCACCTGCTGACCACAGCATGCGCGTTTGTCATCTTGCTGTCTAGTTTGTGGTGACGAGTGTCAACCTTTGACACTGGGAAGGCGACAGGTCAGACGTCGCGATCTGGTGTCTGGCCTTCGAGGTCGACACGTGGCGTCTCCGCTGGTCAGCTTGACCTTGACCATGAGATAGTGACAATGTTTGTGTCACGTTCACTTCATGGAAAGCGACAGTCAACACATCGTGTTCTCTTCGTCTGTGTTTAAGAGCTTCTGGCCGAGAGCAGAACTCCCATTTGGCCTTTCTCTTGGTGTTTCTTCCCTCCAGCGATTCCAGTGGCTGGTGGCTCTGTGGGGAGTTTGGGAAGGCTTTGTGGGGTGTGTTTTGCATTGTGTAGGTAAGTGCATGGATCTATGGTGTGGTTGTATGTGTTTGTGCTTCTCCCTCACTCTCCCCTTCTTCTTGCGTGGTGGATCTTCTTCTTCTTTTGGTGCATGAAGGAGGAGGTCGAGCTCGGCTCGTGGACGGCGGCTTTTGGAGCGTTGGAGCTCGGAGGTGGAAGGGTGCTAGCCTATGAGAAGGCCCATCTTGGGTGGATCCTCATATTGAGGTAGGGACCCAAACTTCCATCTAGTTATACATGCTAGGTTTCCAAACCCCAATTCCAATCCTAGGGATCATGCTAGGTGTTTTGCATGCTTCATGTGGTTTTGTGGAATAAGTTATGTGTAATGGCATGCTTGTATGGATTTGGGTTGTTGAGGGCTCCATGTTTTGGTGGGAGGTCCATGTGAGTGTAGTTGGCTTCTATGCATGCTTGGGGTGTCCTTGAGGGTGGTTTGGACTTGAATAGCCTTTTTAGTTCTCCATGCTTACTCCCCTCCCCCGGATGTGTATTTATGGGTGGAGTTTGGCTTGAAAAAGATGTTCTCGGGCGTGCAAACCCTACGGTCGCGACACGGTTAGCGTAGAGACCCAGGTCGCGACACCCCGACACGTCGCCTTCAGTGCCCGGGAAGCGACGCCCACCCTGTCGCGTTCTGGTCACGATAGGGTGGTTGTCATCTCCTTTTCCAGTGTTTGTTTTATGTTGGGTTGGGGTCTCAGGCCGTTACCTCGATCCCTCTGGTCGCGACAGGATCCCTGTCGTGACATGGTTGCGGTTGGTTCTGCGTCGCCTTCCTGACCAGGTTGCAACAGGCTGAGCGTCGCCTTTAGGTGGCGACAACCTGTGTGTCGCCTTCTCAGTCTGAGAGGGGACTTGGCAACCTCTAGTTCAGAGTTTTCCACATCCGCTGTGACTCAATTTTCTTGGAACTTTTATTGTTCCTAGTGCAGTGCTACTCTAGTCTCTTCGCCTGGTCCTCGGCAGTTGAGGGCTTGTCCACGAGACAGGTTGTTATCGTTACCTAGGACCCCCAACTTCACGCGTCTGTTAGAGGGAGTTCTCCGGGCGGGGGGCGTGCTCAAGTCACGGACTTGAAGCAGAAGGGGAAAACGGTGGGGACAACAGTGTAGAGTCGTTTCTAGAGCTCTCTTAGCTGGTCTAGTTCTCCGAGGTAGTGTGGTGCTCTTACGGTGCAGACCAGCTAGTCCTTTCTCACTGCCTCACTCTACGTGGTTCTGGAACCATTTAGAGGGGCCAGGCCTGCGACCGTGGTCTGGCTAGACTACGACAGTTGTGGTTGTTCTTGTTACGCGCCTCACTCCGACAGGAGGTGCTAGACATGGACCGTTAGTCGAGGGTAAGGCACGTGGCGCACCTGACCGGCTGACTAGTGTAGCGTTATGTAGCTAATGTGCTTGTCCAAGTAGTGTCCACTGTCTATGTTTACAGCTGGGTTCTTTTGGTGCCTTGGTTACACGGGTTTTTTCGGTCCTGCTGTGTAGCTTAGACCGACGACCGTGTAGTTTCTTTCACGCTTCCGCACTTGACTCTATTTAGTAGAATAGACTTTACTGTTTTATTTATTTATTGCCCTTAGTTCTATTCTGCTATTAGAACCAGTGGGAGATTGGTAGTCCCTACTGGGCTTCATCGTGAAGCTCACTCCCTATTTTGTAGGTAAGACTTCACAGCAGCTCCCTCCGCGGTGGAGTGAGGAGACGGGCCCGCAGTAGTCGGCGTCTCTAGTGGCAGTGTTCCCCCAGTAGTTGTACTTCACCCTCGGGGTATGCCCCTAAGAGACGTGTTCCTTCCCGTTTTTTTTTTCAGAACTTGTACTTTATTTACCTTGGGACTGTACTAGACTGTTACATAGTGTTGGACACTTTTCGTTCACTTGTGGTGTACTTTAGTACATTTGTTGTTATTTATTTCTGTTACATGTCTTGTTAGACCGATCTATTAGCCCTTCTGAGTCTCTGGACCCGTGGGTGGTAGTCCCGATGTTCGGATTCTTGGTGGGAGCTGAGGGTCCGGGCGTCGGGGTCATTATAGTGGTATCAAAGAAAGGGGTCTATCAGGACTTGTAGTGGAAATAAGTAATAATGTAAAGTCCCTTAGGAAGTACAAGTAACACTGCTAAGCCGCTGGAGTTTATCTGTTACTTATTGTGTCTGTTTTGTAGAACATGCCTCCACGCACTCGTAGGTAGGTTCGTGAGCTGGTGGAGCATCAGGAGTTCGAGTCGGACGGGTTAATTGCAGCCGGGCACGTGCCGATTGACGCTTGGCCCCAGCAGTTCGAGCAGTCTGGGGACCCGTTGCCGCAGGGCATTCCGTTGCGGCAAGGAGAGCCACAGCAGCAGCAGTGGTTTCCGCCCCAGCCCCCACCGGCTGTCATGAAGCAGTGGTGGAGAGCGATGTTCCAGGGTCCTTGGTAGTACCCACAGTACCCGCAATGCCAGAAGTACCCTCAGTACTAGCCGTACCAGCAGATGCCGGCAGGAGGTCAGCAGTTCGCAGTGATGGCGGTAGAGGAGCAGCTACCACCGACCCCACAGGCAGCACCGGTTCAGCTTGAGGTCCCCGCAGTGGTACAGCAGTAGACTCCAGTTGCAGTGGCAGCACCCGAGGACCGCATGGCACTTCTGGAGAGGTTTCTTCATCTTCGGCCTCTGACTTTTTCTGGCAACTGTGATCCAGACAGGGCAGAGAGTTGGGTCCATAAGCTCGAGCGCACCTTGAAGACCATGGACTGTGCAGAGCTGGATCAGGTCAGGTTAGCAGTGTATCATCTGAAGGGGTCAGCCCACGAGTGGTGGAGAGCAGTGAGGCAGACCAGTTTTCAGGGCAGGAGGCTGGACCAGATCACTTGGGCAGAGTTCTTGGTGGCTTTCCATGGCGAGTTCCTCCCCGACTACGTTTGTCGCGAGAGGAGGGACCTGTTCCACGAGTTGGTGCAGGGAGACTTGATCGTGGGACAATACCACCAAAGGATTCTGCAGCTACTTCGACACGTTCCCCATGTGGCAGCTAGTGAGCAGGCTTGTACCGAGCGATTCATTAGCGGGCTACGTTCAGACTTGAGGTGAGCCATGGCTGGTCACCTCTGTGACACCTTGGCAGTGGCAGTGGCGAGAGCTACGGCCCTGGAGAGGGAGTCTCTGTTTCAGCCGCAGCAGAACGGGGGCTCAGGTAGGTCTTCTCCGTACCAGTGCCCTTTGGGCAGTCGAGGGAGTGTTTCCTCTTCTTCTTCTTCGAGGACAGGCGATGCTAGCCTGACTTCAAAGTTGAAGAGGTTGTTCGCTCATGGAGGCAGGTGTCAGTACAGGCAGCAGCAGCAGGCACCACAGGTTCAGTACCATCCACCCCAGCCAGCGCAGTGCCAGCAGCAGCACCAGGGTCAGTACCAGCAGCCACAGTAGTAGCGCCAGTAGCAGCACCAGGGTCAGTACCAGCAGCGTCAGTAGTAGCAGCCTCAGTGAGGACGTGGATGCGGTCGGGTGATGAACATCACTAGAGAGAGGCGGAGACCTCTAATCTGGTCGTCAGTACAGTTCCCATCCTTGGTAGAGCTGCTAGAATTTTGATTGATCTGGGTGCCACACACTGTTTTGCTTATGAGGAGTTCTTTGCTTCCTTGTCTGAGATTGCTCTGGAGAGGACCTGTGACCTTGCAGTTGAGCTGCCGACGGGTGACTTTGTGCGTACCCTTGGTTACTTGGAGGGTGTCACCGTCGAGGTTCAGGGCCACCAGCTACCAGCCAGACTATTTGCCTTACAGCTCCACGACTTTGATGCCATTCTTGGCATGGAATGGTTGTAGGCACACTCTGTACTGGTAGATTGTCAACGGAAGACCGTGAGGTTCGAGATACTTGGAGCACCTGTCCTTTGCTTCCAAGGTACTTGGTCTGTCTGCCGACCCTTTGTCTCTTTATGTAGAGCTCGGCGCCTCATCCGAGATGGTTGTGTTGCTTTCTTGGCCTCTGTGTGTGTCTTGGAATCTGGTGAGATTTCTGTTTCAGATGTGCCTGTGGTTTGTGAGTTTTTCGACGTGTTTTCGGAGGATCTTCCTGGCTTGCCGCCTGAGTAGGAGGTAGACTTCTCCATTGAGTTACTCCCAGAGACGATGCTTGCATCCAAGGCACCGTACCAGATGGCGCCGGCAAAAGTGCGGGAGTTGAAGCGCCAACTAGAGGAGTTGCTTGCGTTGGGCTTCATTCGTCCTAGCCGTTCGCCGTGGGGAGCGCCTGTTCTTTTTGTGAGGAAGAAGGATGGCAGCCTCAGAATGTGCATTGATTATCGATAGTTGAATCAGGTGACCGTGAAGAACAAGTACCCTTTTCCCAGGATCGATGACTTGTTCGACCAGTTGCAGTCAGCTTCAGTGTTCTCGAAGATCGACTTGAGGTCGGGTTACTACCGGTTGCGGATCCACGAGTCAGACATTGCCATATCAGCTTTTCGCACCCACTACGGCCACTTCGAGTTTGTCGTGATGCCTTTTGGGCTCACGAATGCCCCTGTAGCGTTCATGGAGCTTATGCACAATGTTTTCCGAGAGTACCTGGACCGGTTTGTGGTGGTCTTCGTTGACGACATCCTGGTGTACTCAGCGATGGCAGAGGAGCACGAGGTCCACTTGAGGCTGGTGTTGTAGGCTTTGAGGAGTTACCAACTTTACGCCAAATTCAGCAAGTGTGAATTTTGGCTAAAGGAGGTGCACTTATTGGGTCACATTGTTTCTGGTGCAGGTGTGGCGGTTGATCCCGCCATGGTTGAGGCCGTGGTTTCTTGGGGCCAGCCCACTACATTTGTAGATGTTCACAGTTTTGTGGAGCTGGTAGGCTACTACAAAAGGTTTGTGTAGGACATCGCCGGAGTTGCAGAGTCTTTGACCCAGTTGACCAGGCGGGAGACTCGGTTTTTGTGGACAGAAGAGTGTGAGCACAGTTTTCAAGAGCTAAAGAGTCGGCTGACTTCAGCTCCGGTCCTTGTGGTACCTTCTGGCAGTGCCGGCTTTGTTGCCTACACAGACGCATCAGGTACTGGTTTGGGTGCTGTGTTGATGCAGCACGGTCGAGTAGTTGCTTATGCTTCTCTTCAGCTGAAGAAGCATGAGCAGCACTACCCGACACACGACCTAGAGCTTGTAGCAGTCGTGTTCGCCTTGAGGTTGTGGAGACACTACTTGTACGGTGAGGTGTTCGAGATTTTCACAGATCACCGCAGCTTATAGTACGTCTTCACGGAGAGAGATCTCAACCTCAGGCTGCGCAGGTGGCTCGAGTACTTGAAGGACTATGACTTTACCCTTTCCTATCACCTGGGAAAGGCTAATGTCGTAGCAGACGCTTTGAGTAGGAGAGCCCACTTGAGTTCATTGTTGGTTAGACACTGGAGACTTCTGGAGGACGCCACTCAGGGTGTGTTCAAGCCTTCTAGCCTTCGGGAGAGAGTAGTGTTGGCCAGAATGACAGTTCGTCCATTGATATACTAGCAGGTGCTTGAGGCGCAGAGTGCAGACGAGGACTTGGCAGACGTGTTGCAGTTGCCCGAGGTAGCACTGGACGAGCATAGTGAGGTTCGGTTCCAGGATAGACTCTACATTCCAGAGGACGTCAGGGAGGAGGTACTTGATGAGGCGCACCGGTCATGATACTCTATTCATCCTAGCTCCACCAAGATGTACCATGACTTGAGGGTACTCTTTTGGTGGCCTGGGATGAAGAGAGATATCGCTGAGTTTGTTTCGCGCTACCTTACTTGTCAGCAGGTGAAGGCAGAGCACCAGTGTAGCAACCCTAAATTTTTGGGAAAATAAAAATTTTAATATTTTATTTAATTAGGAAATCAAATAAAAGGAAGATGTAGGAAATCAATAAGAGGGAATTAAATAAAACCCATTAAAAGAAAAGGAGTAATGGGCTTTGCTATATTGACCCATTACAAATTAGTGGGCTAAAATAGAGATTTTAAAAAGGGAAATAATAGAGAAAATACCCTAAATTCGGAGTTTTATTATCTCCTAATTAGAAAGGGGTTATTAAAGCAATAAAAGTGGCAATTAGAGTTGGAATAGGATTCCTAAACCTACCACATATAGTCTAGCACGAATTTAGATACTATCCTAACCCAATTAGAGATTGGAAAGCAAGAGAGGAAAGGTGGAGTTAGGAAATCTCGGAATTAAGAGGAATTTGAGTAGTAGTAGGAATAGGAACTTGTATTTATATAAATACACCTCTTAAATCCTCATGGCCGGCCCTAGCTCGTGCAAAGGGGTTCTTGGAGGTGGAGAAGAGGCCAAGGAGGAGGAGAAATCGAGGAGAGGAAGATCCATCAAGCTTCTTCATTCGTTCTTGGAGTTCTAAGCCCTAGGAGATAAATCGAGTCAAAGGTAGGCATTCTCACGAGCAAAACTAAATTAAACTCGTCTGTAGGTAGTTCCAATCACCAGGAACAAAGGCCCTCTTGTTTCACTCTTTTTCATCGAGCCAATCTTTCGTTCTTGATTTTAGAAGATCTGCAAACATGATAACCCCGAGACATCATGTTTAATTCAAATCTCTATGTATACTTGATCCCATGCTACGAAACTTTTACGGTAGATACTTCATGTTGTTAGGGATCTTTTGCCCCTAAAAGCCCTAAATTTCATTGAGCATGTTGATCGAATTTAATCGATCTTTCTCTCTGTGTCATGTTCTGAATAACTTGTTCTTTCTCATGTTCAAACCCTATATGAACCATGTTCTCTCTCTAATTTCGATTTACTGGAAGTACCCTTACATGTCTAGTTTAATTTGAAACTGGTTTCATGATTTTTCGTTGACTATACAATTAGTTATGATTTTCTGAACTACCTATGTCAAAAAGGCAAGTTTCTGGACCGCAATCCACGACAGATCAGAACCCTGTCAGGCTCTGGCGCAGACCCTGTGAACGCGATGGCCCGATAGGCCGCGTTCACAAGGGCCATCGCGACAGAGCGCTCTGTCGCGATCTGATAGCGACAGTTCCCATCGTCGCGATCTGCTGACCATGCCGTCGCGACCCTCATGCCACCCCGTCGCGATCTGCCTGCCCGTACCGACAAGCCTGTCGCGACCCTTTGAGGGCCCTGTCGCTACCTACCCTACCCCTGTCGCAACCCTTACTGGCCTACGTCGCCATTTTCACAGTTACACACGTAGTAAAAACACATGTTTTAAATTGGAGCCATATTGAATGCTTTAAATCACATATTCACGACTTCTTTTCTATCTATGATTTCTCTTACACATGCACACACATGAACCATCCATATATGGCTGAAATATGGCATAAAATATCTCATAATGTATCTGGTAATTTATTGCAATGAAACATATTAATTGCCCTATTTTAAAGGACTTGTATTCGTTTCTTACGTTGTTTATATACCGATATTGACGCTCCACTGTTCTAAAATTCTTCTAGAACGTCGAGCACCTGTTTTATATACACACTTTACTTGGCTTGTGGTGAACTCTCCGTCGGATATTCCTTTCGCCGGACTAGTGAACTCTTGCACAAGGCCTCCGTAAGTCTCCTTTGATCATGGATTCCCACATGGTCGACGAGCCGGTTGTACCCTAACACCCATTACACCTTTAGGGATCGATATGATCCAAACGGCTATTAGAAGTTCGCTCTTACCTTGAATCGCGTCAGACCTCTGGACTTGTGCTTAACATGGCCAGTGGTTGGGTCGTGAGTTCCACCTGACTGCCAACACCAAGTGCGCGTGTTGTGCAACTGTTACTATCGCCTGATTACTCGACGTATTACGTGCAATGTCCACTAGCTCTCATCTATACTCTACTCGCTCACCTATTCACGTTCACTCTACTAGTTCATCTATTCATCTAGTGCTCTTATCTATTTCTTGGTACTCTATACTGGCCATTGACTGATTGTCTAAAGATAAACAATATAACCAATGCCTGGCAATATATAAAGGGCCCGATCTGGTCCTGGGATGTGCGCCCGAAAGTGCTAGTGCCCATGGGAGTTAAATGATCAGAGTGTTTGGCATTACACTCAAGTGCTATCTATCTCGACTATCTATATGACAATCAAAACACAAAACGTGCTATACTCTCTAGATGTCTAGAATGACAAACAAGTGCTATACTCGTCGTGCTATTACCATACTTGTGCTAGTTGTGCTATGGCCATCCTGCTATTCGTTCTATATTCGATACTTGTGCTATTTTGGAAACTATACTCGATCTCGTGCTATTGTGCTATCTTGTTACATGTGTTCTATCTCTTGCTATATTTTGACTCTCTTGTACCTGCTATCTTTAGATACTCTGCCATTAAATGTGTTAATTATTTAAAGCCTGCTTGAGCTTGAGATTTAAGTCCTACTGGGTGTTATCGCTCACCCTACGTTATTTGATGTTGTGTTCTCAGGTGAGACCGAGGATGACACATACACTCACGAGGAAGGGAATGACCAAGAGTGAAGCCAGGAGTACCCTCGAGTCATTATGTTATCTTAGAGTTGTAGTTAGTTATTTCCTTCTATTGCAATGTAATTGGGCCCTATAGAATGGCTCTGATATTAGTGGTTGTAACTAGACATTTGAAAAGTTATTCATGAGAAAGAATTGTTTTAGTATTATTCACTGTGCAATGGTTTGATGTCTAGTACTCACTCTATACCTTTTTCTTGCAACTGCCTTCGCGCTCCGTTATTCCGCGTCGGGGCGTGACAACCAGCGTCCTGGTGGTGAGCTGCAGTCGCTTCCCATTCCGATGTGGAAGTGGGAGCACGTCACCATGGACTTTGTTTCTGGCTTACCTCGCACTTCTCAGGGGCACGACAGTGTTTGGGTCATCGTCGACAGGCTGACGAAAACCGCTCGCTTCCTTCCAGTCAGAGCAACGTGGCCAGTGGACAGGCTGGCTCGGTTGTTTGTGGACAGAGTGGTACCTTTGCATGGAACCCCGGTCTCTATTGTCTCAGATAGAGATCCGAGGTTCACTTCTTGTTTCTGGCGTAGCTTTCAGCGGGCACTTGGCACTGAGCTGAGGCTAAGTTTGGCTTACAACCCATAGACAGATAGGCAGTCGGAGAGGACAATACAGACCTTCGACGACTTGTTGAGAGCGTGTTGCCTAGACTGGGGTGGCACTTAGGAGTCGCACCTTCCCATGGTGGAGTTTTCATATAATAATAGCTTTCACTCCAGCATCGGGATGGCGCCCTACGAGGCTCTGTATGGTCGACTGTGCAGGATACCGTTGCATTGTCACGAGGTTAGTGTGAGGTAGTTGCTGGGTCCAGAGTTGGTGCAGCAGTGTGCAGACACCGTGAGGCTGATTAGGCAGAGGTTGCGGACATCGTAGAGCAAGCAGAAGAGCTACGCCGACGTTCACAGGAGGCACTTGAGTTTGAGGTCGGTGACATGGTGTTTCTTCGGATCTCGCCCACCAAGGGCGTTCTCAGGTTTGGGAAGAGGGGAAAACTCAGCCCGAGGTTTGTTGGCCCCCTTCCCATCCTGGAGCGGGTTGGCGAGGTTGCTTACAAGTTGGCTCTTCCATCTGAGTAGGCAGGTGTCCATGACGTCTTCCACGTGTCGCAGCTGAGGAAGTACATGCCAGATCCGTCGCATGTACTCGACTCCTCACAATTGGAGGTCACCCCCGACCTGTCCGTGCCGGAGTACCTAGTCAGCGTGGTGTACCACAAAGTGCAGCAGTTTTGCAGGAAGCAGATCCCGCTTGTCAAGGTGGTTTGGGAGCACCGC
Organism: Colocasia esculenta; assembly: GCA_014218235.1. Lineage (NCBI taxonomy): Eukaryota > Viridiplantae > Streptophyta > Magnoliopsida > Alismatales > Araceae > Colocasia > Colocasia esculenta. The sequence goes on along the minus strand of CM024754.1, from coordinate 97,360,739 downwards.
ACCGGTGGCGAGGCCACTTGGGAGCATGAGGACGAGATGCGAGAGCAGTTCCCTTACTTGTTCGAGTGACAGGTACTTTGTTTACTCTCTCTTCCCCTAGTTTCGCCCTTAATTTCGAGGACGAAATTATTTTTTTGTTGGTTAGATTGTAACATCCTTCCTTGCCATGGTATGTTGCCTTCTGTTGGAGGTAGCGACACTTGGGCTATCGCCTTCTGAAGGCGATAGTTTGGTCGTCGCGTTCCAGTTTGGAATGCGACGGCCATGCTGTCGCGTTCACCCTCTAACCGAGCATGTGCATTTTTCGTCTTGCTGTCAGGTCTGTGGTGATGGGTGTCAACCTTTGACAGTGGGAAGGAGACGGGTCAGACGTCGCGATCTAGTGTCAGGCCTGCGAGGTCGACACATGGTGTCTCCGCTGGTCAGCTTGACCTTGACCATAAGATAGCGACGATGTTGGTGTCGCGTTCACTTCATGGAACGCGACAGTCACACGTCGCATTCTCATCTTCTGTGTTTAAGAGCTTCTGGATGAGAGCAGAACCCCCATTTGGCCTTTCTCTTGGTGTTTCTTCCCTCCAGCGATTCCAACGGCTGGTGGCTCCGTGGGGAGTTTGAGAAGGCTTTGTGGGGTGTGTTTGGCATTGTGTAGGTAAGTGCATGGATCTATGGTGTGGTTGTATGTGTTTGTGCTTCTCCCTCACTCTCCCCTTCTTCTTGCATGGTGGATCTTCTACTTCTCTTGGTGCATGACGTAGGAGGTCGAGCTCGGCTCTTGGACGGCGGCTTTTGGAGCGTTGGAGCTCGGAGGTGAAGGGGTGCTAGCCTACGAGAAGGCCCATCTTGGGTGGATCTTCATATTGAGGTAGGGACCCAAACTTCCATCTAGTTATACATGCTAGGTTTCCAAACCTCAATTCCAAGCCTAGGGATCATGCTAGGTGTTTTGCATGCTTCATGTGGTTTTGTGGAATAAGTTATGTGTAATGGCATGCTTGTATGGATTTGGGTTGTTGAGGGCTCCATGTTTTGGTGGGAGGTCCATGTGAGTGTAGTTGGCTTCTATGCATGCTTGGGGTGTCCTTGAGAGTGGTTTGGACTTGAATAGCCTTTTTAGTTCGCCATTCATACTCCCCTCCCAAGATGTGTATGTATGGGTGGAGCTTGGCCTGAAGAGGATGTTCTCGGGCGTGCAAACCCTGCAGTCGCAACACGGTTAGCGTCGCGACACCGCGACACATCGCCTTCAGTGCCCGGGAAGCGATGCTTACCCTGTCGCATTCTGGTCGCGATCTTTTCCAGTGCTTATTTTATGGTGGGATGGGGTCTCAGGCTGTTACCTGGATTCCTCTGGTCGCGACAGGATCCCTGTCGTGACATGGTTGCGACTGGTTCTGCGTCACCTTCCTGACCAGGTTGTGACAGGCTGAGCGTCGCCTTCAGGTGGCGACAACCTATGAGTCGCCTTCTTAGTCTGAGAGTGGACTTGGAAGCCTGTAGTTCAGAGTTTTCCGCTTCTGATGCGACTCAATTTTCTTGGCACCTATGTTGTTCCTAGTGCAATGCTACTCTAGTCTCTTCGCCCGGTGCTCGACACTTGAGGGCTTGTCCACGAGACAGGTTGTTACCGTTACCTGGGACCCCCAGCCCCACGCGTCTGTTAGAGGGAGCTCTTCGGGCGGCGGGCGTGCTCAAGTCACGGACTTGGAGCAGAAGGGGAAAACGATGGGGACAGCAACGTAGAGTCGTTTATAGAGCTCTTTTAGCTGGTTTGGTTCTCCGAGGTAGTGTGGTGCTCTTACGGTGCGGACCAGCTAGTCCTTTCTCACCGCCTCACTCTACGTGGTTCTGAAACCATTTAGAGGGGTCATGCGTGGGACCGTAGTCCGACCAGACTACGACACTTGTGGTTGTTCTTGTTCTACGTCTCACCTTGATGGGAGGTGCTAGACATGGACCGTTGGTCGAGGGTAAGGCGCATGGCGCACCTGACCGGTTGACTAGTGTAGCGTTCTGTAGCTAGCGTGCTTGTCCAGGCAGTGTCCACTGTCTGTGTTTACAGCTGGGTTCTTGTGGTGCCTTGGTTACACAAGTTTTTCCGGTCCTGCTGTGTAGGTTAGACCGACGACCGTGTAGTTTCTTTCACGCTTCTGCACTTGACTCTGTTTAGTAGAATAGACTTTACTATTTTATTTATTTATTGCACTTAGTTCTCTTCTACTATTAGAACCAGTAGGACATTGGTAGTCCCTACTCGGCTTCTTCGTGAAGCTCACTCCCTGTTTTGTAGATGAGACTTCACAGCAGCTCCCTCCGCGGCAGAATGAGGAGAAGAGCCCGCAGTAGTCGGCGTCTCTAGTGGCAGTGTTCTCCCAGCAGTTGTACTTCACCCTCGGGGTATGCCCCTAAGGGACGTGTTCCTTCCTATTTTTTTTAGCACTTGTACTTTATTTACCTTGGGACTGTACTAGACTGTTACTTAGTGTTGGACACTTTTCGTTCACTTGTGGTGCACTTTAGTACGTTTGTTGTTATTTATTTCTGTTACATGTATTGTTAGACCGATCCGTTAGCCATTCCAGGTCTCCGGACCCGTGGGCGGCGGTCCCGATGTTTGGATTCTTGGTGGGAGCCGAGGGTCCGCGCGTCGGGGTCGTTACAGAGGTAGTTTTGTGTGTTTGTCCAGGTCAGTGGCTGGTGTTGCGAACCAATCCTCGTGACTCGTGTACGGCGTACCCTTCTTTAGCTAGTGTTACCTTTTATTTGAATATAAATCTTGTTTATATTACTGCATGATATCGTTCACATGACTTTTAGGGAGTTGCCCTACTGAGCCAGTGACTTGTGAGGCTCACCCCTTCTTCTTCCAAGTGAAGGAGAGGTGGAGGGTTCTCATCCCTCTTCTAGTTTGGAACCGCACCTTAGTGGAGTTGGGCTTACCCTACCAGCAGAGTAATTTCCTTTCTCTTGTGCCTTGGGGGTTTTGTCCTAGGAAGTTGTACTTTGTACCTTGACTTTGGTTCAGAACTGGATATGTACATTTCATGTGAATATGTGTATGATATGGAATCTCATATATGTTCAACATGTTCTATTATATTTCCACGGACATGTGTGTGTTGATATCCCTTGCGAGACTTCGGCCGGTTCGCGGGAGACAGAGTCGGGTCATGCCCGTTATTGGGTTAACGAGTTTGGACGACGAGGACTGTCACACTATAGATGTTACGATTGTTATCAGCCAGGGTATTTGATCAAGAATTGTCTCTATCCTAGGGAATATGGTTATGGTAAGGGAGTACAGTAGCAGTAGTAGCCCCAGCAGCCACCAGCAGCGCGAGGTAGAGGACCACCACACCAGCGGGGTCAAGGACGGGTTATGGCTATCACCCAGGTGCACTCTTTTATTTCTAAAAATTTTATGGATAGCATGGTACATCCGTTGGAAGAAAAGCAGTGTAAGTTAGTGGTAGAGGTTCCCTTAGGCGATTATATGCCCACTTCTTGTTATATAGATGAGGTCCCTATAGTGGTACAAGGAAATCAGTTGCATGTTAGATTATATGCTTTACAGCTGAAAGAATATGATTTACTTCTAGGTATGGACTGGTTAGAAGCTTATGGAGCTGTGGTTGATTGCAAAAAGAAAAAAGTCAGATTTTGCCATCCTAGTGGAGCCGTGTTTGAACTTCAAGGTATGTCATTTTATACTCCTAAGTTCATTATTTCTGCACTTAGGGCTAGGAAGTTGATAAATGCAGGTTGTGTGTCTCTTAGCTTTAGTAAGATTAGTTGAGTCTGAAAATTCAGTTGAGGCAGTTCCAGTAGTCAGAGAATTTCCAGATGTATTTCCAGACGACTTGCCAAGTTTACCCCCACACAGAGAAGTGGACTTTACAGTGGAATTGCAGCCAGGTTGTATGCCAATTTCAAAGGCATTGTACAGGATGGCACTGGCAGAGCTTAAGGAATTGTAAAAGCAGTTATAGGAATTGTTGGAAAAAGGTTTAATCAGACCTAGTCACTCACCTTGGGGAGCCCTAGTATTGTTTTTAAGAAAGAAAGATGGCAGTTTTGAATGTGCATAGATTATCGAAAAATTGAACGAAGTTACTATCAAGAACAAGTATCCATTGCCGAGAATAGATAATCTGTTTGATCAGCTACAGTTAGCCAAAGTGTTCTCCAAGATTGATTTGAGGTTCGGTTATCATCAGCTGAGGATCAGGGAGGAAGATATTGACAAAACAGCCTTCAGAACGAGGTATGGTCACTATGCATTTGTTGTAATGCTATTTGGGTTGACTAATGCACCGACAACCTTCATGAACTTAATGAATAGAATATTCCATCTGTATCTAGATTAGTTTATTGTGATTTTTATAAATGATATATTAGTATATTCAGCAACAGAGGAAAAGCATGTAGCACATTTGAGAATCACTTTGAAGACTTTGAGAGAACACCAATTGTATGCTAAATTCAGTAAATGTGAGTTCTGGTTGCGGGAAATTCAATTTTTGGGCATGTGATTTTAGCAGAAGGTTTGCAGTGGATCTAGCTAAAGTAGAAGTTGTCATGAAATGGGAAGTGCCTAGAACAATTACTGAGATCAGGAGTTTCTTAGGTCTAGCAAGATATTACAGACGCTTTATTCAAGACTTCTCCAAGATTGCAGCACCTATGACAAGATTAACCAGAAAGGGTGTACTATTTGTTTAGTCAGCTGATTGTTAGAAGAGCTTTATGGAATTAAAGAGAAGACTCACAGCAACACCAATATTATCATTACCATCAGGTAGCGAAGGTTTTGTATTGTATACAGATGTTTCCAAGAGAGGACTTAGAGCAGTTTTGATGCAACATGGAAAGGTTATAGCTTATGCATCCAGGCAATTGAAAAAGGTAGAAGAAAACTACCCTACTCATGATTTAGAATTGGCAGCAGTAGTCTTTGCTTTGAAAGTGTAGAGGCATTGATTATATGGTGAGAGGTTTGAAATTTTTACAGATCACAAGAGTTTGAAGTACATTTTCTCCCAAAAGGATTTGAATCTTTGGCAGTGTAGGTGGATAGAGTACTTAAAGGATTATGATTTCAGTTTGGCTTATCACCCTGGAAAGGCAAATGTAGTAGTAGATGCATTAAGCAGAAAGCATCTTGAGTTAGATGATGATCAGAGAATGGAAGCTATATGAGAAAATAGCAAAAAATTCGTTATGTGTTCCAAATAGTCAGCAGCGAGTAGTGTTAGCCAGCAGTACTATTGAACCATCAGTATATTGGCGGGTAGTGGAAGCTCAGAAAACCGATGAGAATCTGGCAGAGATTGTAAAAATGGAAGGTGTTACTATTGATAATGATTATGTGGTCAAACTCAGAGCTAGATTATACGTTCCACCTGAAATAGAAGTAAAACAGAAAGTTTTAGAGGAAGCACACAAATCCAGATATACCATCCATCCGGGCAGCACTAAGATGTACCAAGATTTGAAAAGGCACTCTTGGTGGTCACATATGAAGAAAGAAATAGCAGAATTTAATGTAATATTTTTAGTTTGCCAGCAAGTGAAGGCAAAACACCAAAGACCAGGAGGATTGTTACAGCCATTACTGATAACACAATGGAAGTGGGATGACATTGCTATGGACTTTGTCGCAGGACTATCTAGAACGGCATCAGGGCACAATGGCATTTGGGTATTTGTTGACAGATTGACTAAGGTATGCAGATTGTTAGTTGTGAGCATGTCATGGACAGTGGACAAACTGGCTAGATTATATGGACAGGATTGTACCATTACATGGTATCCTAGTAACAATTGTTTCATATAGAGATCCAAGGGTTACATCTGGTTTTTGGAGAAGTCTACAAAGGGTAGTTGGCACTGAATTAAGGTACAACTCAGCATATCACCCTCAGACAGATGGGCAGACGGAAAGGACTATTCAGACTATAGAAGACATGTTGCGAGCTTGTTGCTTAGTATGGGGAGGTAGCTAGGAGCACCATTTGGGAATGGTAGAATTTGCATATAATAATAACTATCATACGAGTATTGGAATGGCACCATATGAGGCTTTATATGGCAAGCCATGTAGAACACCATTAAATTGGCATGAAGTTGGAGAGACACAAGTTATGGGGCCAGACTTAATTCAACAGTGTATAGAAATGGTTAGATTTATAAAGGAAAAGTTGCAAACAACCCAGAGTTGCAAGAAGAGCTATGCAGACACCAGACGCAGACCACTTTAGTTTGATGTTGGTGACTATGTCTTTTTGAGAGTTTCTCCCACAAAAGATGTATTAAGATTCAATAAGAAAGGCAAGTTAAGTCCGAGGTATGTGGGTCCCTTCAAAATTTCAGAAAGAATTGGAGAAACGGCATACAAAATAGATCTTCCAGCGAACTTTACAGATGCTCATGATGTTTTCCATGTCTCCATGTTGAGGAGATATATCTACGACCCGTCATAGATAGTTAGTTAGGCACGAGATGATTTGAAGCCAGACATGTCAATGCTAGAATACCTAGTGTAGATTACAGGTCGAAGAACACAAAAGTTGAGAAATAAGGAAATATAATTGGTAAAGATCAGATGGGAGAGCAGACAGGGAGGAGAAGATATATGGGAGTTAGTAGAGGAGATGTACAAAGCATATCTTTACTTGCTTGAGTAAGCTTTTAATTCTCTTTAGATGATAGTAGCATATGTGAATAATTATAAAATTCCATGTTAAAGCTTTTTTGGATTTCGAGGTTGAAATTTCTTTTGAGTTAACGTGACTTTTGTAATGTTCGAGGTTGGATTGTAGTTTTTGGTGTTTGGCTGTATGGTATGTGTGTTTAGGTTGCTTGAGTAGGTAGTGTGAGGTTGGGGGCCTAGAATCGGGCCTAACCAACCTCTGGTACGCCTTTCAAGAATGTGATCAACACAGGCGTCGGATTTTTGAAAACGGAACCAACCTCCCCGTCGCGATTCAAACACTATTTTCCAGGGTGCGTGTCTGCATGTGTGCCACGTGACACATGCAGGGGAGTCATGGTTTAAATGCGACAATGGGGTACGTCGTGATTTAAACGCGACGGCCCGATATGTCGCGATTTAGCTTGTTATTGTGTTTTGACCAAACCTTGGCCAAACAGTGCAGGGAGCACTGTTCAGCAGAGGGAGAAGTTTTGGTGGGGTTTTCGAGAGATTTGGAGCTTGTGGTGTGCAGATTGGCACGTTATCGGCGCTAGGAGGTTGTTCGGAGCGCGGGAAATACCAGGGCAACGTCGTACTTCGCGTTCTTCGTGTTCCTCGTGTGGTAGGGGAATTCTTGACCATTTTGATTTAAATGGATCGTGATTAATGCATTTAGTGCATGGGATGGGTTAAATGAAGTAGCAAGCATGTGTAGGTTTTTATTTGAATGCAAATATTCATGATACATGGCTGTACAGGGTGGTTTGTGTGAATTTCGAAATGGGGTTTTGGGTGGGGATTTCTCGGCTGAAAAGGCGACGAAACCAGATGTCGTGTTTTGAACACGATGGGGTATCCGATCGTGATTCAGTGATTAAGGCGACGGTCTCCCCCGTCGCGATTTGGTCTTTACTTGGCGACACTTGTGTCCATCGCATTTTAGAAAACAGTCACACAACCCCTGTCTTGTCTACATGATGCATCAGTTGCTTCCAATTATGGGTCTGTAAGACTGTTAATTTAAGTATTATAGGGTGTATGCGGTGCATTGGCACATGTTGTGGTAGGACATGCCGAGTTTGCATGATTTGTGTGTACGTGGCAAGTCGGGTATACGACGCCTACCGTGGTTGCCTCTCGAGTTGGGTACCACTGGTTCTCTATGAGCCAGACATGTAGTGCTCGAGGTTTGTCCTGGTACAGTGTGAGTATCGACGAGGTCTATGTCATCTTCCTAGACACCCTCACTCCTTAGTTTGAGTTGTATGTTCCGCGGAGGGAAAGACGACAGTGGGACAGTGACTTGCGTGTTGTGGTTGTTCTTGGTCGCTTGTAGCGCGCCCTTGGTTGGGGGACGGACAGCAGTAGATTTACTGGTCCCCAGCTAGTCCTATTTCCAGTGCCTAACTTTAGGGAACTCGAGCTAGAGTCCTTTATGGTGCACCACATGGAGTTGCAGTAGTGTGAGCTGCAGTTGTGGTGTTGTTTGGTCTCTACAGTTTGTTGACTCAGTTGAAGTGGAGTGGCAGCTAGACCATTCGTCCTTGGTTGTGAGGCTGAGAGGTAGACCTGTGTTGCTTGTCCGAGTCAATGGCTGGTGTCACGAACTAGTCTTCATGACTCGTGTTTGGTGTTACCCTTCTTTAACTCGTACTACTGAGTGTGGTTTGCCGCTTCTTTATGAAGTTGAATTCATATTGCTAGCATAGTTTAATTTGTTTACTGCAATTATAATTCCATGCTCAAGTAGTTGTGTTAATTGATTACATTGATACTTTACTCATGCTTCTCACGTGTTTAGTGTTGTTTCAAATTTTAAGGGAGTTTCCCTACTGAGCCAGTGAGTTGTGAGGCTCACCCCCTACTACTTACAAGTGAGGGAGAGTAGGAGGTTTCGCACCCATCTTCTAGTCCAGAACTGCATCGCAGCGGAGTTGGGTCCACGCCTCCAGCAGTGTAATTTTCTTTTTGTTGTGCCCCGGGGTATGCCCCAGGCTACTGTACTTTGAGTTTGACATCTGTTGAGATTTGGCTATGTAATCCTTATGTAAATGTGTATGAGATGTTCAATCTTATATATATTCAATGTGTTCTCTTATATTTCCACGGACATGTGTTGATATCCCTGGCGAGGCTTCGACTTGTTCACGGGAGACGGAGTCGGGTCAAGCATGTTATTAGATTAACGAGTTTGAACAACATGGTCCGTCACACTGTGCAACCGTTACTATCACTTGCTTTAATGTCGTTTCATTCATATGACCTATAATTCTCATCTATACTTTATTCGCTCATCTATTCACATTCTCTCTATACTCTCGTCTACTATTCAATTACTCTTATCTATTCATGATACTCTCTTTGGCCATTTAACTGATTGTCTAATGATAACAAACATGACTGATGCTTGGCAATATAAAGGGGCCCAATCTGGTCCTGGGAGGTGCACCCAAAAGTGCTAATGCCCGTGGGAGTTAATTGACCAGAGTGTTTGGCATTGCATTCAAGTGCTATCCATATCGACTATCTAATGACAATAAAAGTGCTATAACATGCTCGACTTGTTGGGCTATTTGTTATCATGTTCTATGTTGTGCTATTCGTGCCATTGGCCATCCTGCTCTCTATGCTATACTTGGTACTTGTGCTATTTGTGCTATTACTTGCTCGACATTACTTGACTCTCTCTCTCTCATTAGTTACTCTGCTCTTTAATACATTAATCATTTAAAGGATGTCTGACCATGAGATTTAAGTCCTACTGGGCATTATCGCTCACCCTGCGTTATTTGATGTGTTCTCAAGTGAGACTGAGGAGGATACCTACACTCAAGAGGAAGGGGATGACCAGGAGTGATTCAAGAGTGCCCTGGCATACTAGAGTTATACTAGAAGTCATAGTTTAGCATTTTACCTTTTCTTCAATGTAATGATGTCAATTGGGTCCTATGTAATGGCTCTGAATTAGTGGTTGTAATAGACATTAGTTGAATTACCAATGAAGTGCATTTGATTTAGTGTTATTCAATTGTCCAATGATTTGATGTCTATTATACGCTCTATACTTGCTTACTTGCAACTACATCACGTTTTGATATTCTGCGTCATGGCGTGATAGAAACCGACTCAAAATGGAAAAGATTTATGAAAGAAAAAGACGCAACTAGACAACCCGTACAAGATTTATTGCCTATCTCCTATTGAACAATCCAAACCTAACGATCCAAATTGGTGTTGACTTGTCTCAAGAATGCCAAATGAAATATGAAGAGTTTCTTTCTCAGTATGTGGATGTGTATACATGGTCCGACGAGAATCTCCCAAGAATTCCTAAAGAAGATGTCACATATCGACTTAATCTCTACCCACCATTAAACTAGTCTAGTGGCAATAGAGGAAGCATGCCCTGGCAAAGCAAGCTTGTAGCAATCCACTATTTTTAAATAAATAAATATTTATAAATATAAAAGAATTATGAATTAATTAAAACCCGTTAATTAAAAATAAGTTATGGGCTTTAATAAATGGTTCATATTAAAGTTATTAGGCCAAAATAGGAGTTTTAAAAAAAAGAATAAAAGAAAATACTATAAAATTTGCAACCCTATTATTTCCTAATTTAAAAAGGCCAAGTAAGTCATTAATATGACTCATATACATCTAAGTTGGACTCCTAACCCTACCCAAACTAGCTAGCCATGAATTTGGAGTCCCATCCAAACTCAATTAGTAGTGTAAAAAGATAAGTTAGAGTTGTGTTAGGAATAAACAATGCTAGATGCTTAAATACACCGCCAAACCCTTCATGGCCGACCCAGTTGCGTTGCTGAGACTTCTTGGAAGTTGAAGAGAGGCCATAGGAGGAGGGAAACGTGGGGAGAAGGTTGCTAGAAACTCTACAAGCCTGCTCTTTGTGTCCAGGACCATAGGCATTTACATCAATCAAAGGAAGGTGTTCTCAGGCTAAAGAAGAACAAATCATATACCATGTTAAAGCTCTTCCTGTCTAGTTTCATATGCACTTGTTTTGCCTAAATTTTATTGAGTATGCTATGAGTATTAAGCATTCTCCCAACATCGTGCATGATTAGGGTATTTAGTGTTCATAACATGGTTCACGTATATCAAGGTCGAATTAAGTCAATCAAAAAATCATAGTTCTCTTCTATTTGTCATTCTCTACAACTTTCATGTTCATACTTTTGCCAATAGAGCCCTAGATTTTGAGTTATAGGCCTTGCATGCATCGACTGTATCATTTTCACTGTTCTCAGTTGAACCCTAAATCGCGACCACTCCAGGCGTCGCATTTCATAGACTGGTATCGTGACAGACCAGACCGTCGCAATTACCTTAATGGCGACCATCTAGGCCGTCGCATTTTAGATCCGTTCTGACATGATCCAATTGCATCAAACTGTATGCTGCATAGGTTTCAGCATCTGTCTGATATGCGACCCCAGATGCCGTCGCAATTTGGTTTATTTCCCGCCCTTGGTGTTCATGACTATTTCATATTTTGAAAGATCATATGAATGTGTTGGACTATATCCTCTTGATTCTATCTTTGCCCTTTTCTACGACCTTCAAGACCGTCGCCTTTTAGTTGTCACCCATCATTTCCTTCCTTACCGATTGTCATGAACATGTCAGACCTTGCCGTCGCGTTCTAGTTAGTAATTGATTATTGTAAATGCGACCATGTAACCCGTCGCCATTTGACTGTGTTTTCCTGCAAGCTTTAGGTTCAATTAAATATGGTCTTTCATGCTATGTGAACATGATTAAACTCCTGTAAAGCTCTATAACGAACTATAACATCATGGTAATCAATGTTAATACTATTCATGTGATTTTCCTTCTTTTAAAAGATGTGCACGACCCTTATATGCTCTCTTGATTCCTCTCACATGCACACACCAAACATTGAAATTTTGCCATGAGACCATACTAAAAATACATCAATAATATATCTGGTAATTTACATCAATAATTGTACATCATTACCCTATGATAATTATGAACTTGTCTTTGTTTATCATGATGTTTTGGAATACCGCAATCGCCGCTCCACTGTTCTAGAATTTCTCTGGGACATCGAGCAAACTTGTTTTCTTTACACACTACTCTCTTACCAAGTTGGAACCTCTCTATTGGACATTCCATTCTGGCAGACTAGGAACCTTTTGTTAAGACCTCCGTAAATCTCCGTACTCCATGGATTCCCTCATGGAGACCGAGTTGGTTGTACCCGCAATACCTATGACACGCTCAGGGATCAAGATGATCCAAACGGCCTTAGATTTCTCTCTTACCTTGAGATCACGTCGGACCTCTGGACTATGTTTGTAGCATGGCCATCGGTTGGTTGGTGAATTCTACTTGACTGCCAGCACCTATCCTACATGTTGTGCAACTGTTATTATCGCATGTTTTAACGTTGTGTTATGCACATTGACCTTTAGTTCACATCTATACTCTCATCGCTCATGTATTCAAGTTCTCTCTACATTCTCATCTATTCCTTAATTCCTCTTCTCTATTCTTGGTACTCTCTATGGCCATTTGACTGACTGTCTAAAGATAAACAGCATGACTAATGCTTGGAAATATAAGGGCCCGGTCTAGTCCTAGGAGGTACGCCCAAAAGTGCTATTACTCACGGGAGTTAATTGACCAGAGTGTTTGGCATTACACTCGAGAGCTATCTCTTGACTATCTAATGACAATCAAAGTGCTATACTATACTCGACTCATTGTACTATCATGAACTCTATTGTGCTATTTGTGTTATGGCCATTCTACTCTTTGTGCTATACTTGACACTTGTGCTATTTAAGTCATGCTATTGTGCTATTACTTGCTCGACATTACTTGACTCTCTATCATTAGTTACTTTGTTTTTAATACATTAATCATGTAAAGTATGCATGTTCATGAGATATAAATCCTACTGGGCATTATTGCTCACCCTATGTTGTTTGACACGTGTTCTTCGGTGATACTGAGAAAGATCACGACACTCATGAGGACGGGGATGATCAAGAGTGATTCAAGAGTACCCTAGCATACCAGCATCATGTTAGAGTCTTAGTTTAGCTTATTTCCTTCCATTAAATGTAATGATGTCATTTGGGTCCTATGTGATGGCTCAGAATTAGTGGTTGTAATAGACATTAGTTGAATTAGCAATGAAATACATTTGATTTTGTATTATTCAATTGTCCAATCGTTTAATGTCTATTACACGCTCTATACTTGCTTACTTGCAACTTCCTCATATTTCGATATTTCATATCGGGGCGTGACAAAGCTATAATTAAAGAGAAAGTCATAAATGGAAGAGAAACCAGACTATTTTCAGCGGTCCTCTAAGCCACTTGGCTCTCCAATGTGGTGCTAGTGCCTAAAGCATATGGTCAGTGGTGGATGTGTGTTGATTTCACCAACATAAACAAGGGCACTCCAAAGAACTGCTACCTGCTTCCTTGCATCGACCAACTTGTCAACTCCACATCTAGCAAAGAGCTACTTACTTTCCATGATGCTTACATTGGGTTCCACGAGATATGGATGCACCACAATGACACCAAGAAAATAGCCTACACATTCGAGTGTGGTGCATATAACCACACCCATATGTTGATCGAATTGAACATGGGCACAACTTGTCAAAGGTTAGTAAGTCATATGTTTGAGGAGCAGCTCGGTCTCAACATAGAAGTCTACATCGACGACATGCTCATAAAGTCCCTAAAGATAGATGATCACTTCATTAACACCTCAAGGACTCTGTCGTATCAAGATCCAACTTGCCATGCCTACCTATAGAACCACCCCCCCCCTTCAAACCACCCTAGAACATGTTGAAGGATTCATTAGAAAGGGAATGTCAGAGTGGAGGAAGGCAACAACAAAATTTAGATGTAGGATGGAGGATGAAGAATGCATGTGTGATACCACTGATTTTTGTATGTATTTATTGCATGAATTCTTTTTACTTTCTATCGGCATCACCATACACGTCGATTTTGGGTTATTGCTATGGTGTTAGATGTTTAAACTATATGTATATCACCACTATATATTTAGTTAACTTTTAATTTTAGAGAAAAATTATATATGTAAATACTAAGAAAGTATAAATATAATAATTATGCATATCTATAGTACAAAAAGTATGAACATAATTATTAAAAGTAAAGGTTTAAACTATAATTAACTAATTTCATAGGGTTTCAGCTTAAATTCTATAAGTTTTCAAAACTATCTTCAAATGCTCAGTTGGAGGTCATTTTGGATAAATTACTCTCATGTGGGATGGAATAGGTATATATATGCAAATAGATTAGATATTTTAGCAAATGCTTTACCTAGAATGGTATGATATAGGTGGCATAGTGAGATGGCACCTAAGGAAGCTTCTGGATGGAGGGTGAGGTGGCATTGTGGATATGCATAGAGGAGATGGTGACAAGTGTCACCATCATGGCCATTGAAAGTTTCTGGAAGGTGGTGAGGTGGCACAATCCTAGCTACCCTTAGAGCTTATAAATAGGGGGGGTGCTTCTCTCCTCCCATCCCACCGTCCTATGCAATAGGATGGAGAGAGAGGGGGGGCGGCCAAGAGCTTGAGGAGAGAGCATGAGGTTCTCCTCTTCATGCTAAGGAGGAAGTTTTGCTTGTAGAAACTGCGTTCTAGACGCATCAGTCGAGGCATGTCAAGGTTATCTAATAGAAGAAGCACATTGTATCAAAGGCAGGCTTCATCTTAATTCATTATTGGTTTGGCGTGCAAGAGGCAAGTGATTAGGACATTTTGATTCACAATCATATTCTCTAATTTTATGACCTTTATGAGTTTTTGCATCTATTTATATGATAAAAAATATATCTGGCTTACCGTTACTACTACCTTCTTTATTACTATTACCATCTTTGCTACTATTACTATTTACTGTCACCATTATCATTACTATTATCAATATCATTACTGCTTCATTGTTGTTGTTAGCCAAATGGACACTACTATCATAGGGGTTCTACTGGAGCCGTACTATAGAAATTCCCTAATAGGAAACCTCATACTGTTTACTAACTTCCTACTACAGTTTGGGCAATGTGTCTGGTTTAAAACAGGCACTACCATCATAGGAAGTGACTAGAACAGTACTGTAGAAATGTCCCTATAAGAAAGTTCACCACTGCATATATATTCTATTCCCAAGGGCAACGGGAAGAAATCCAAGAGGTGGACAAGTACCACTAGTTAAGGTGGAGAGAGCTTCTCTACAATTTTGCACAACAAACATGCCTATCACCATTTGACTAAGTGATAGAGTACTGTACCAAGTAACTGACTATCCCCCTAACTGTACTGACTGGTTGACCCTCTATTGATAGTTAGGGCAATGTCTCCAACTTAACACTGTAACGACCCGACCTCCCGGACCTACGCCAGGGGCCCCGAGGGTCGCATGCCACCCATGGATCCGAAGATCCGGAAGGGTTAGAATAAATAGTCTAGTGAGATATGCAATGAATTCGAATAACTATAACAATTATGTACAATATACAAAAGGTTTGTACAACGAGTCCCAAGAAAAAGCACAGATACAAGAAGAAAGGTGCAATCCTTAAGGGGAATACCCCGAGAACTTGCAAAACACAACCCTCAGCTCACTTGGCTACAAGAGCTCACAACACTCACTCTTACTGCTACTGACAACAACACGGCGCCACAACTGCCTCCACAACCTGTTCGACACCGAGCTCCCGCGACGACGAGCCCCTAGCTGAAGGAAGTAGGGGGGTCAGCCTCGCGAACAAGGCCCAGTAGGGATTACCAGTCCTTCACCGGCCAGAGCAGCAGGAACTCCAAAAACGAGAAACTACACTAGAAAGTTGTAAACTGAGTAACACCTACAGCATGGTACTATTAAGCAGCGGAAGAGAACATCATGACGTCACAACCACCAACAAAGGTCGGGACACACACACGACTCCCGTAGAAATCAACGGAGTCAGGCACACAGCAGAAGTAACCCTTGACACACGTACCGAGGCCGTGGAACAACCAAGTGAGAACGACGTCTCACCTCAAGCACGACCACCTCAGACCTGCACAAGGTCGAGGGCCCACAAGCAGAACCACCCCGGACCGTGGACACACCACCAGGTCAGGAAGCCATACACGCCAGTCCTACTACGAACTGGCACCCAAGAATGGAACCACAGAACCGAGAGGACACCGAGCGGAAACCACTAGAAGCACGGGTCTGCCCAAGGCCAGACCAACGACGCCCACAGAAACTAGGCACGGCCAGGCTATAACCACCGTGCACGCTAGGGCAATGGATAACACTTAGAAACGTCGTGGGAAACGCCGTCACAACAACAGCAACCAAGCCACCGCCTTTAGCAGCCAAGAGGGGGACCCGCAGTCCACACGCTCTGCTCACTAGCCTAGCTCCTGCCTCAGCCCCCACGCAAGGGTGAGACAGAGCCGCCACAGAAACACACAACATATGCAACACCGCAGCCTGGCCAAGCTACGGCCTCACGCCTGACACCAATACGTGGCTCTGGAACCAACGCAGAGAGAGGCAATGAGACAAGGGACTGACTAGCCTGCACCGGGTAGAACTCCGGCCGACCTCGGTGTCCCAGGCCTAGTCAAGAGAGCTCTATAAATGACTCAGCGCCGCTGTCCAAACCACCATTTTCCCCTCTACTCCAGAGCCCGCCTCACTCGGCTATCAACTCGAGTACACTCGTAGCCCTGATACCTCCCTCAACAAGCTCCCGAGGATGGGGGTCCTAGGAAATGGTAACAACCTCTCAGACCGGGGACAAGCCCTCATGTGCTGAGCACCGGACGAACAGGCGGGGCAGCACAACAAAACCACGCCGAACTGTTGGCTTGTAACACATGACAAGCCCAGCAAGCGAGAGGCACACACGAACCCTCAAGAGGGCCGTCGGCCAACCATGGCATGCACAAACGGCTAAAACCTCAGAACAACAATAGATAGTACGGAAAACTCGTCGCTCTACTAATAATCGATTGATCGCCAGTCAATCGATTATTAGACAGACGCGACCCTCCTGGCACCGGTTCCAAGACACGGCCACGAAGGTGTCACCATCAGTCACTGAATGTAGGGAGGCAACCTGCCGCGTTCCCTACCAGAAGGTCCTAAGGGAAAAGCCTGCCCTGGGGCACACACTGACACACAAACTGTGGCCATGAAAACACCCAAGGCAACACAGGTGAAGTCACGCCCCCACAGGCCGTCGCGATCTCATCGCGACGGGGAAGGGCTCCGCGAGACCAACCTTATCGCGACGGGGAAAGGCATCGGGACAGCAAAACTTGTCGCGACTGAAAAATGCATCACGACAGTGACCCTTATCGCGACCGTCAACCGCGTCACGATAAGGTCACGCCCGACCGGGCCAATGCCTCTATTGATGTCGCGACATGCCGTGCGGTCGCGATATCAGCAGGAAGGCAAACCTCCATGATCCTCGATCTCGGGCCGCACACGAGCTACAAACATGCACACATGAGGGAGTGGAGCATGGAGAAAGCTGGAAAGCTATTCTACAAACCACAAGGGCTCCAATCCACCCGGATTAGAGAGGGCACAAGAAATCCCTACCTCAAACGAAGAACCGAACCCCGTAGGGCCCCTCTCGTAGGAATGAACACCTCCTCCTCGCTCCACGCACGCTCCATGACGCCGGGACACCATGCATGGCCCTCCTCCTCGCCTGACACACACAAAGGGGAGAAGAGGGGAAGAAGAGGTCGATGGAGGGAGAGGGAGAAGGGAAGAAGAAGAGAGAGAGGGAAGGGGTAGCCGGCCTGTGCCTTAAGCACCCGGCACCCAGAACGCGACAGACCGCCCCGTCGCGTTAACAACCTTAACGCGATGGGTCAACGGACCACGACAAGAATGCGCCCCCCAAGGGCACCGCGACAATGCGACAGGCCGTACTGACACTCCTGCCACCCTAACAGGTGTCAGACGACCGAAGCGACATAAAGCAGTCGCGACCCGTGGACCAGGCGCGACACGAAGATGCGACGGAGAGACAGGGTGCGACCAGACTACTTTTGAATATAGACTACTAAAGCTCTATCTCGATCCAACATAGACTGCTTTTGATATTGTGATACGGATTCTAAAATGACGAGTGTATTTTAATTTTTTTTTTATTTTGAATGTTTCATTTGCATGGTCTTAAAATAATGTTCTTTACAATTGCCATGATTATTTGATAAGAGCAATAATAGTCATCAAGGCAAAAATAATTTCTCATAAATGGAGTACATAGATACTTTTGTCAATGAAGTATTTGTAAAATATTAAATAAATAAACATTTGTATAAGATCACAAAAATAATAAAGCTTCGACTATAAGTTTGACTATAGAAGAAAGTTGTAGTGTGAGTCGAAGTTATACATCGTGTAAGGCCCTCGAATTTTGTTGCATTATTGTAATGCATGTAAATAATTCATATTGTATATGTACGTATGTAAATATCTACGTATGTATTAATTAGAATACTCATGTGTGTATGTGTATGATTTAAGTATAAGTAATGTATGTATTACTCGATGGTAGTGTGTGCACAACACCGTATAGATATTACATGTAAACATACATGATGTGCATGGGTTTCTGCATGTTTTAGACTTCTGGCCGAAGACCAGATTGGCGTCAATCCCATAGCCATTGATGTGGTGTCAGCGTCAACCCCATGGACGCCAACACTAATCCCAGCGTCCAACGATGTGGACGCCAACCTCTCTGACCTGTATGCATTGCAGAGCCGGGAATTCCGGGAGCAAGCTACCCCAACCATTGGGGAGCTGTCTCCAACAGTCTGAATGAGGTTCACATCAGCATTTCGGGTCAGGAGAAGTCTCTCTCATATATCTAAACCCGAAATGCTTCCCCAACCCTTCTCCTTGCCTTTCTATAAGAGAGGAAGAGGAGAGAAAACCCTAACTCGGAGCTGTGCAAGGACTGAACTTTGGAGGCTTCATTCCGGCGATCCAAGGCTTCATCCGGTGTTCCATTGCAACTGGAGGCTAGAGGGAACCAAGGAGAAGGTTTCCCCACCACTGGCTTAGCCCCTGCATCGACCAAGAACCCGGAGGAGTGGAGTTTTTGAGGCTTCTTGGGACAGCCCAAGGAGAGCTTCACCAAGCTTTTGATCCCTTTGGAGTGTACCCAAAAGGCAAGTACCCTACCATAGTGTTCATGTATGTGTCTATGATGGTTTTATCATTTTTATACATTTTCCTCGTGTCTTGGATCCCCTCTTTCACCCTTTCATTTGAGTTCGGTCTGTGTTTCTGCACATACAGGAACTTGGCGTCAATGCCTTGACGCCAAGCTCCAGGTGTGCGTCCAGCGATCTGGCCGTCCACTTCTGGAACGGCCAGAGACCGCCGCCAAGTTCATCTGAGCAGAACAGCAAGCTGTTCTGCCCTTCTATATGGATAATTTCGATATGTTTCATGATGAGGATATAATGTAATCTCTTATGTGCTATGTATACTAGCTAATGTGATGGATGGGAATGTGAATGTACATTTATTTTGTGGATGGTAGAACTTATTATATGTTTTTGAAAGCATGTGGAAGAACGTTCATGTGTATGTTCTTACCATTTTTCCTGATAATCCGTGGTAAAATCATGTTGCCCTAATTTCATTAGACCATGTGTGTAAAACCTTGTCTATGCCCTGAGTTTCTGGAATTTTCCATGCTTGTATGATCTATCGAATTTTCCCGTTTTGGGAAAAACAGAAATCATGCGTAAGTCGCAATAAATCTTCTGTAAATTGTATGTTGGCCAATAAATTCAGGAATAAATTCTGTAGTTCCATGTCTGTTAGGGTTCAGACAGTGAGTGGTTAAAATTGTGCTTGTGTTTAACTCCATGTTAAATCGAATTGCGGATAGCATGTGAAATTAATGTTGGATTTTCTGTAATTTCGTTTTAGCTTAGAAAAATCTGAAATTTTTCATGTGGGATCCTAAACCCAAAATTAGTCTGTGGTTAAAATTGTAGGTCATTTAGACCAGTATATGATGCAATATGAATTTTCCATGTGAAATTGTGAAACTAATGCATGTCGTTGTAAAAATGATTTGATTTTGTATATAGCAACCTGATTAGTGAAATCTCCTGAGCACTAAATTTCTGTAATTGTAGTGACATGTCAGGAAAACAGAGCACCATGTGTGTAAATGAGTGAATGAGTAAAATGTGAGTGTCATGTGCTAAACTAAGTGCTTAAATCGGAAAACGTGTAATGTGTAAATTGTGCCAAGTGTGACATTGCTTCCACAGAGGGCAGTGGAACCGTATCAGGGAAAAGTCCCCCTGAGAAGGTTCAATGTGTAGTGACCCTAAGGGCATTAGGGGGAAATCCTGGAGGTGGACAAGTACCACTGGTTAGGGTGGAGAATTGTTCTCCCGGTCTACACAGTCCAAGAGTCGCCATTGTATTGCCTAGATGGCGTCTATGTGATGTGATGTGTTTGTCCTTCTTTGGTGGTTTGGACTATCTGTCACGGCACTAAATGTGAATGTGTAAAAGTGAATGTGTAAATGTGTATGTGTTCATGTAAAAAATGTGAATGTGAACAATGTGTAAAAGTGTATGTGTAAAGTGTAAATTATGCGAATTGGAAATTGTGTAAAATGTGAAACCAAAATGTGAGGATGTGAGTGTGAAATCCATGTTAGGACAAATCTGAAACCATACTTAAAAAGTAGCTTTACTATGTTATGATCATGTTTATGTATGCAAAATGACTAGAATCCATACTAGGGATAATTATTAAGCATGTATAAACAATTTCCATAATCGATTGTTCACATGTTGTGATTTAATCGCTGTTGTAGCTCTCATGTATTAGATTATGGTTACTTGAGCATGTAAAATCAGCAAGCTTAAAGCACGTAAAATGGTCATGTATATGCGTAGTAATGTGTAGATTCCATGTTAGGTGTGTTTCCTTTCATACATGTTTGGAAATATATGTTACGGGCTTTCATGTCTTAGTTGGTTGAAGGTAGATTTTTATGTGAGAAATGAATAGAAAGCATGTGATAGGTGATCCTATTTCTGCAAATCTGAAAGTATAGTCCATGTGTTCAAATTGTAGATTCACCATGATAGGTTGTAAATTTAAATGTCAAGCATGCTACATGTTGTGTCTCGTGAATGTGCATGTAGAACCTACTATGATATGTGCATGTACGGTATGTGTAGAATTACTTGCTGAGTCTTTTAGACTCACTACTTGCTTCGGCGTACAGGTGTAGTTGGTGACGAGACACTAGTGGAGGAGACGTTGGAGACCGACTCCGAGCGCGGAGATTATAGCGTTACTGAAATTCTAGTGACATTTGTGATTTTCATAGTATGAAAATTGAACATTGTACTATCTTTATCATGGAAGAATGTATAAGTGTGGACATTTATATTTTAAATTTTCAGCAATTTAATTATGTGGACTTTTAGTTCTTAAATGTTATCAAACCATGTATGTTTAAATGTGGATGATGAATGAAATGAAGACAGTGGCTCTTTTACTTCCGCTACTCTGTTCTTATATTAACGTGTATCTCAGCTGAATGTTATTGTTGGGTAAATGTCCCACTGTGGCAACGCTCGCTATACCGACGTGGGTTGGTATAACCGTACCGGTATAATGAGGGTCGCTACACATCGGCTTGAACTTCAACTTAAAGTTCGACTCCCACAAACGTCTTCATCAGTCAGAGTGAACATTGACTCTCAAGGCATTACATTAATTGAAGTGGACTTCGACTCGTGAAGCTAGTCAATAATAATTGGAGTTAGTCTTTGACTAGAGAATAAACTGGAGTGAGATTTCAACTAGATCTCAGTCAGAGTGAGACTTTGACTCTTCGTCTATTGTAGTTTGACTTCAACTGTTTAACAGACTTATATAGTGGTAGAGGTCAGACTTTGACTCCTATGATGACTTCGACTTCACACTAAAGAATAGCAAAGCGATATCACACCTAGTTGAGTTTTAATCTTGTGTCTCATATAGATTTGTATATTTGCATATTGTTTTCACTAAAGATACTTATTTAAATTATTTTTCTCAATAAAAATAATTCATGCATTTTGTCATTATCAAACTATTTCAAACATCAAGAGATTTCAAGTATTTGATTATATTAAGATACTAAAGGATTTTGTCATCATCAAAACAAGACATGATTATAATGTAGAAACTCAAATTAAATACTTAACTATGCATGTTTACACGTGCTCAATAGGGAGAAGTATCTTCACGAGCAAGATATCTCAATCCTTGGAGAATCAAATCCAGATGACCCATAGCTTAGGAAGGTAAGGTCGATGCCATGCCAAAACTCCACCTATCTATGACATCAACAAAGCACCCAAAGGGGGTCCAAAACACAAAAGGGTGGCAGGAGCAGGTGCCAGCCCCTTGATTACCCTATCATACCAAGTCAAATCTCTACACCTCTTGTGGACCTTTTCAAGGGGCATCATTAATCCCCTATAAGTAGGCCATGGCTTTGCAGTCACCAGCAAACCCTTCACATCCTACATGTACCCATCACCATGTCGCTTGTGATCTAATGGGGAAGTTGGCAACATATTTAAACTCTGGTAGGCCTTCTGGCGAAGGTAAGCTATGATAAGGTTTACAAACTATCCTTTATTGGTGGAGAATCATTTTGAGTCAGCTCCCCTCCTCTTATCTCTACTTCCACTATTACTAACTCAAGCATCAAAGGGTGATCCCCCAAGGCACGTCCTTGGGCCCCCTGATCTTTGGTCTCATGTGTGCAGATCTCCCCTAAGTGCCCTCGTCACATACCCACTGATGAAAGCTATACAATAGTCCAAAAAGACTCATGATTTGTCCTCTTCAAGACTTATCTAGAATGGCTAGTGTTACTAGATCTATTGTCTATTTGATCCTTTCTTCCATGATTAAGTTACACTAGGTTAGCGTTGACGGAAGAAATAAAACACTGATAACCATGAAGATGGTTGCTTGCATGGCAATATATATAATAGTACATATAGTGAAGACCTGCACATCAGAGACAAGTCAATAAACCTGCGATCATTCAATAACTCAGAAGTCCACAGTTATGAAGCCAAAGGCTTGATGACGAAGCAGCCTAGCATAGGCATCAAAAGGAAAATGCATCAAACGACACCGACACCAAACCACTCTGGGCGCCAGATCATCATAAAGAGATGAACTGGTGTGAGATCACTCTGGGCACCAAATCAGCATGATGAGATGAACTGTTGCTAGACCACCCAGTACTAGATCAACATGAAGAGATGAACTGGTGCCATACCACTATGGGCACCAGATCACCTTGAAGAAATGAACTGATGCTAGACCACTAGCACAGGATCAACATGAAGGGCATGAACTGACTCTAGACCAATGGCGGTGGATCAACATGAAGATATGATCTGACACCAAATCAGCATGAAGATATGATCTGATGCCAGAGCAGTCTGTTCACCGGATCCCTTATTTGTGTCCTCTATAAATAGAACCCTAAGGGTCCAAACAGGCATAAAAGAGAGAGAGCCAAGGATGGAAGGTGCTGCCACATTGGGGATTGGAGTGTTCTCTCCTCTAAGGGATTATTGGAGTGCTACTATGAGGGAGAAAGGGAGAGGTAGGTCTCATGTAACCTTCCTCATGCCATGGTCTTCGTCCTCTATACTATGTTCTCACCTCTTCATCCCATGTTCTCCCCCTCTCATGTAATATTCCTACTCATGTAATGTCAAGTCTTACCATCAATGAAGGCCTTATTTGACAAGACGAGCTTGTTCACTTTAGGTTATATGTTGCATGTTTTATTACTCTCTCTATGTCCCACCCATTGAAATTTTCCCCTTTATGCAACTTTCTTTTATTGGGCCTAAATGAGACCGAAGGCATGAGATTTGCTCAAAATTATGAGTATGGTTTTATGCCTTATTGGTCCAATATGGCCTATATGATATTTATCTTTTATTCCTTTATGGCTTCTCTATGCAATTTTCATATCCCTTTGTTTTAGTATAGCATTGGTTAGGGACCAAGGTTTGCCCACCAAATGGGTATGGCCTTTGGGCTCCCGTGACCATATATACACATGGTGAATGGTTCTGAGGAGCATACATGTTCATACCTCTCTTCATTGCAATATGTTTTCCCATGCTTTTATTTATGTTTTGACCCTGGGTTAGGGCTTGCCTACTTGATGGGTATGGCCTTTCACACCCCAAGGTCACACATACAATGCCTCATAGCCCCATCCTTCGAATAATAGTATTATGAAAGTTGTCTTACCATTTATTTACTCGTGCAATTTAAGTTTATGTTTAAATAACATGTTCACCTTTCTACCTTTATGGGTCACTTGGCCATATTTTGCCTTTGCATGTCCCCGGGTCAATGGCAACCCCCTCTGCTACTTGGGGTGTATACCAAGGTAAAGGGAGAAGGCTTCTCTGGGTCCATGAGGGGCAATGTACCTATGTCGTAGTTTTCATGCCCACAGGTTATGGGGATAGGCCACGAGGCTATATGTTAAGTTCTCATCGTCCCCAAGGCCAACATCTATCACCGATCGCTTCATACTGCCAGATTTATGAGGCTTACATGTTTATTTACCCAGATTGAGGGTGTGGTCCCTATGCAAAGGGGTGGTCTTCAAGGACCCCCCATCTCCTTGCTTGGGCTCATACCTCGATAAGCCTGGGACATCATCCGAGGAATCATGCACTATATAAACTTGGGTGTTAAGGTTGGCCCATATGATTGTGACTTTATGTTTGATCTCCTAGGTTTCACATACACCACATGTCTATTGAGTATCTTCTTTAAAATCATGCATGATTCCCTCAGATTCATATGTTCATCACTGGCCTTTATGTCTCTAGTTTCCTCTCTCGTGTTGCCTTCATGCCCAAACCTTAGCCATGGCTAACATGGGCCTAATAAGCCCACCAAATGTTGGAATATGGCTCAAGGAAGCAGGCTAAAATCCAAAGCCACCATGGCATATGTTGGTCCCTTAAGGCATCTAGACATCTTGGGCCCTCTTAAAGGCAAGTCCTCGAGAGAACAAAGTCTAAATCATCGGGTGAGTTGCAAGGCACGTATCTCATTTGTCAGGGGCCATCAATTCTTAGTATGTGGATGCTAACCCAATTGCATCCCCTCAATAAGTCTCGGGGAATAGGGGAGATGTTGCCAAAATTCCATTGAATTTTCGTTTAACTAAAGTGGCATGTTTCATTAGATGAATAAATTTTGAAATAACAAAATGACAATGACTGCAACAAATTTGTCCTCCTCGGCACGACCGAGTAGTAGGCATGAACTGTTTTGGTGCTTTAATAGGCAGACCAGGGACCCAAAATATGATGTCGATACGATAATGGAGACAACATGATCATAAAATCAGAAATTGAATAAATAAGTATAGAATATCTTAATAAAATATTTGATAGTTGATCATACTATTGGATCTCTTATTTTTATATTGTTTAACTATGATCTATACAAGTTTATATACCTTGCATCAGTCATATCTAACACCATATTTCATGTTTAATTTAGAGAAAAAGGTGGTGTGAGGTCAGTGGTGTCGACACAACATTGTTAGAGTGTCGACACAAAACTCAATTCCAGTGAAGAAATTCAAGAAGAAAGGTCAATTGTGTCGACACAGGACCATCATGTGTCAACACATCCCTTGCTCTCAAAAAGCAGTCAGAAGAAAAGAAGCCAGTGGTGTCGACACAATCCTTATGTGTCGACACATCCTGTGTTCCCAGAAAGCTATATTTTTTTATTATAGTTAGGTGTGTCGACACAAGTCAGGTATGTGTCAACAAAGGTTACCTTCCAGTACTGTCAGAATAGGATGCCAGGATCATGTGTCGACACACAACTTAATTGTGTCGACACACTTCGACTGATGATTCAGAACCTGAATTCTTGGACACGTGTCAGATTCTGATCCAAGAACTTTGAGCGAGAATTCTGTGCCCCCAAACTCTAAGGTACCACGTGGGTACATGGGACTATAAATGCCTATGATCCTCACACTTTTTGAGGAATCACACACCAGTTCTTCATCTTCCAGAATCAGAAGGCGGCGATTAGAGAGAAGCTTCATCTGAAGATTACTACTGCTCCAAATTTGAAGAATTGGAGATTGGTTGCTGTGAATGATCAAATTCAAGTTGAATTCTCAGATTCAAGAGGCTACATCATCAGGCTGAAGCTGGAATTCTGAAGTTTTAGTTGGAAACACAATAGGGGGAAATTTGAGCTAGTCTCATCTGCTCTACAATTTCTTGTCATTCCATTGGTTTTACATCTAATCTTCAAATCATTATGAGTGTAGTGTGAAATTGGAGCAATCCTTTTGCTCAATTTCATGTGTGTGTTCTAATTTGAGATTTCGATCATCTCAGATTGTGTGTGTGTTGTGTGATCTATTTGAACTAGCTACATAAGCATATTTGTGTGTTTATGTGGATGGTGGATGTAGGATACATAGTTGTGTAATCCGAACCACTCTAAATCTCAGTGTCTCTATGGTTTGATCCATATTAACGTTAGATGATTGATAGGCACACTTGTTATTCAGTATGATATCATCTAATAATTTGTAGATTCACACCTCACATCCTCTATCTGCACTTATTTGAATTTGTGTATAATTCAAAATTCTGAAATGATCGTAGGTTTCTAATCTGATAAGTGTTTAAGTTTTAATTTGGTAGAAATCTATTCATCCCCCCCCCCTTCTAGATTTCTTCATAGCTATTTTCCGCTACTTTCCATTTGGTATCAGAGTAGGTTCTCTTTGCACCTATCAGGTGTTTGATCTAACGATCAAGATTGTCCAGCTATAGATGTTACCAAGGGGTTTGTAGCTGAGGGTCACTCAGTTACTAGACCTCTATTTTTTTATGGAACTGATTATTCATATTTGAAAAACAGGATGCAAGGGTTCTTGAGAGTGCAGAATTATGAACTTTGGAAAATTGTGGACAAGGGTCCTGCTAAGCTGCCAGAAGATGAAGATGTATGGACTAAAGAACAAATTCAAAAATCTACACTCAACTAGAGTGCAATGAACATGATGCAGTGTGCTATCCATCCCAAGGAATACTCCAGAGTTTCCTCATGTAAGTCTGCGAATGTGGGACAAGCTTTAACTTGTTTATGAGGGAACATCTCAGGTAAGAGAAACAAAAGCAAGTGTGCTGGTTTTGAATATGAAATGTTTAGGATGAAAAATGATGAAACCATATCTGAAAATGTTTGCTAGATTCATGCTAATAGTCAATGGTCTTAAGGGTCTTGGAAGGGAGTACTCTAACAGTGACCTTGTAAGGAAGATACTAAGGTCTCTTCCATCTGCTTGGCATACAAAAGCCACTGTTATTGAAGACTCAAAAAATTTGTCCACCATGCAATTAGATGAACTAATAGGATCTTTGATGACATATGAAATTAATTTGAAAAGAAATGCATCTGTAACGAATTCAAAGAAACCTATAGCTTTGAAAGCAACATCTACCTCCAAAAATATAGTTGAAAGTTGTGATGATAGTGATGAATCATCTGATGAAGAAAATGACAGTGAAATGGCCTTACTGACAAGGCAATTCAAGAAATTTCTAAGAAATAAAGGAAAAGGTAAATTCAAGCCCTTCATTAAGAAAGATTTCTCTAAGAAACCAGAGCTCAACAAGAAAATTGAGTCAAACAAAAAGACTGACATTATTTGTTATGAATGTAGGAAACCAGGGCATATGAGAGGAGAATGCCTTGACGTGAAAAGAAAGTTGAAAAAACAAATGTTCAAGAAGACCAAAGCCATGTTAGCTACCTAGAGTGATGAGGATGAGGAAGAACAAGAAGGTAATGATGAAGAAATTACCTGTCTCATGGCAAGAAGTGAAGAAAACACAGAGGTAAGTTCTTCATTTGAAGATTTTTCTATTGATGACTGGGAAGAAGCTTATGCTACCTTGTTTGAGAAGTTATGTGAGTATAAATCTAAAAATAAGTTAGTAAAAAATAAAGTTAACAGTATCTTGCATGATTCTCAAAATACTGAACAAATCAATCTTCTGAATAATGAAATTATCAGTTTGAAAAATGAAAAAGAAATTCCTAATGATCGACTTGATAATATGAAGGAAATGTGTCAAAATGCTGAAAAAGAAAAATAAATTCTGATTGATGAGACTGAAAAGCTCAAGAGAGAAAAAGGATTGCTTCAAGATGAATTGTAACACACCCAAAAGTAATTGAATGATAATAAGGACACTCTGTCAAAATTTGTTAAAGGAAAACAAAATCTAGATGCAATCTTAGGAGTTCGAATGAACAGTACAAAGCATGGATTAGGTTTTTAATCAGAAAACAAAAAGAAATTTTGGCAGACACTGATAACATCTTTTGTTAAAGGAACATCATCTCACCATCAATCTTGAATAAATACTCAAGAAAAACAATCATAGAATTTAAAGCACAAAAGTGAGAATCAATCTAAAAATTCCAGAACACAAATTAAGCATGGAAGAGTTCATTTCAACAGTCAACAGGACGAAGCAAGCTGTTAGATCTATTTCTCATCTGAAAACTAAAAAAAATTTCACATCTCATAAATTCATGTCATGCAAAATTTGTAAAAAAATTAGGCATTCTAATTTAAATTGTAGATCTAACATGAATGCATGTAAAGTCAAGCAAGTTTGGATTCTAAGGCATATACCTAGTAAATTGAAAAAATTGATGGGACCCAAAGCAATTTGGGTACCAAAATCTTCTTTTTAAATTCTATTGCAGGAATACCTTACAACCCACAAGAAAGACAAATAGTATCTCGACAGTAGCTGTTCAAGGCATATGACTGGAGACAAAGAAAATTTCTATTCATTGATTGAGAAAGATGGGTGTCAGGTAATTTTTGGAGGTAAAAATAAAGGTCAAAGCATTGGCATAGGAAATGTTGGTAAGAATTTCTCAAACTCCATTGAAAATATGTTGTTGGTAAAAGGCCTTAATTATAATTTACTAAGTATCAGTCAGTTGTGTGACAAGGGCCTTAAGGTAATATACAAATCTAATTCATGTGAAATTATTGTGAAAGAATCTAGAAAAATCAAATTTCTTGGTCAAATGATCAATAATGTCTATCCAGTTGACTTGAATGAACAACAAAATGAAAATATTTGTTTGGTTGTAAACCAGCATGACTTGTTTCAACTTTGGCATCATAGGCTAGGTCATGCCAGTGAAAATGCTTTGAAAAAGTTATTCAGATATACTCTTGTGAATGGACTTCCTAAAATAAAGAAAAAGAAAAATGTAATTGTTTGTTCTGCATGCGCTCAAGGTAAACAAATTAGAAAATCATTCAAGTCTGTTGCACCTGTAATGACCTCAAAAACTTTTGAATTATTGTATATGGATCCTTTTGGTCCTACTAGGACACTTACTCTTAGTGGATATCGGTTTGGGTTTGTAATTGTTGATGATTTCTCTAGATTTACCTGGGCATTCTTTCTATCTCACAAAAGTGATACTTTTGAGAATTTTCATAATTTCTTCAATAAGATTGAGCAAGGAAACATAAACAAAATTTGCTCATACTCACTGATCATGGAGGAGAATTTGACAACAATTTGTTCTTTGATTTTTACAGGAGCAAAGGAATTGATCATAAATTTGCTTCACCAAGAACTCCCGAACAGAATGAAATAGTTGAAAGGAAAAATAGGACATTGGTTGAAACGACCCACACTTTGCTAATTGAAAGTTATCTTCCAAGAAGTTTTTGGGTAGAAGCTGTAAACACCTCATGTTACATTCTTAACATAGTCATAGTAAGACCAGTCCTAAAGAAAACTTCCTATGAGCTGTTAAAAGGTAAAAAACCTCACATTGCTTATTTTAGAGTCTTTGGGAGTAAAGTCTTCATTCATAACAATGATAAGCAAGATTTAGATAAATTTGAAAAGAAAAGTTATGTAGGCTTTTTCTAGGATATTCTGAACAATCAAGGTCATGTAGAGTCTTCAATAATGAATCAAGAACTGTGGAGGAAACTCAACATGTCATCTTTGATGAGCATTATGAAAACACTGATGACTCTAATTCTTGCAGAAACCAAGAAGATGATGCAAACATCCTTTTGAAGAAATCAGATTAGTCACTGGAAACAGAAGAAGCACCTGAAAATGAAGATGTGTCGACACATCACAACATCAAGTTCACACCAGATCAGAATAAACCAATAGAAATTGCTAGAACACTGACAGGAGTCAATTTCAGGTACTCTAAAGATCATCCTCTTGAAATGTTGTAGGAAATGTGAATGATAAAGTTCAAACTAGATCACATTTCAAAAATATCATTGAACAAGATCAAATGGCCTTCATATCTCAAGTGGAACCTAAGAATATTGAAGAAGCCTTAAACGACAATTCTTGGGTAGAGGCAATGCATGAGGAATTGAATCAATTCCAGAGGAATAATGTTTGGAGCCTAGTTCCTAGAAACCCAGAAAATTCAATAATTGGAACTAGGTGGGTGTTTAGGAATAAATTAAATGAAGAAGGGAAAGTGGTTAGGAATAAAGCTAGGTTCGTTGCAAAAGGATACAATCAAGAATTTGGGATAGACTTTGAAGAATCCTTTGCACCAGCAGCTAGGCTAGAGGCAGTGAGGATTTTGTTAGCATATGCATGTTCCAACAATTTCAAACTGTTTCAAATGGATGTTAAAATTCCCTTTCTAAATGGTTACATCAAAGAAGAAGTTTTTGTTGATTTGAAGTTCCTGATAAACCTAACCATGTTTACAAATTGCACAAAGCTCTTTATGGGTTGAAATAGGCACCAAGAGCATGGTATGACAGGCTGAGCAATTTCTTGGTTAGTAAGAACTACTCCAGAGGTAAGGTGGACCAAACTCTCTTCACGAAATCTGTCCACAATCATATAATTGTAGTTCAGGTATATATCGATGACATCATTTTTGGTTCCACCAACCCTTCACTATGTAAAGAATTCTCAAAACACATGCACAGTAAGTTTGAAATGAGTCTTATGGGAGAATTATAATTTTTCCTTGGTTTGCAGGTCAAACAATTTGAAGATGGGTTCTTTGTCAATCAAGCAAAATATGTCAAAGAGCTACTAAAGAAATTTCAGTTTGAACAAGACAAATTAGCATCTACTCCTATGAGCAGAAGCATAAATCTAGACAGTGATGATAAAGGTAAATTGGTTGATGCACAATAGTACAAAGGTATGATTAGATCTTTCCTATATCTTACTGCAAGTAGACCTGACATACAATTCAGTGTTTATCTTTGTGCTAGATTTCAATCTAGTCCAAGGAAAGTCATTTACTTACTGTTAAGAGAATTTTTAAATATCTTTGTGGTACATGCGATTTGGGTTTATAGCTGGTTGCCATATTAATTTGATTTCATATTCTGATGCTAACTATGCCGGATGCAAACTTGATAGGAAGAGCACTAGTGGTTTTTGGCAATTCCTCGGTGGATGCATGGTATCGTGGGCATCCAAGAAGCAACACTCAGTTGCCCTCTCCACTGCATAAGCAGAATATGTTGTTGCAGGGAGCTGCGCAGCTCAAGTGTTGTGGATCAAAAGTCAGTTGCTTGATTACAACATTGACATTGGATGCACACCTATTATGTGTGACAATATTAGTGCTATCAATCCTTCTAAAAACCCAATCCAACATTCCAGAACTAAACACATTGAAATTAGATATCATTTTCTGAGAGATGAGGTTGCAAATAAAAACATTGAATTAGAATTCATGCCTACAAAAAAAACAAGTGGCTGATATTTTTACAAAACCTTTGGCTGAGGACATTTTTTTTTTTAATTAAGGCTATACCTGATAGGGTGCCCTTCTCTTAGGCCCTAGTTTTCTACTGTACCTTTTTACTTACTGCATTTCCTTAATAAAATTCCCTGCTAGGTGAGTGGCTGAAGACAGATTCACATCCTTAAGAAGAGAGCTCGTAATTTGCAACATGCACTAAATCATTCTTGGAAACTGGAATTAATTTGGCCTCTTATGCAAAGATTATTTGGTATATCAAATGGTGAACAGTGGAAGGACAAGTCAAGCTTGTCTAGAAACTATCATTTTCTGTGAGGAAAATCCTCCACCCAGTACTAATAATCTCCCTTGTGTAAGGGTCATTAATTTTTGAATAAAATGCATGTGTTTGTATTGTGACTATTTGTCCATATTCATACTTTTCATGTTGATTCTGCTTGACTGAATGCAAAAAATAAGTGCAAATTTGATTGTGTATCATTTGCATATCACATATTCTACTCATGCACATCTTGAGGGGGAGCACATTTTTTTAGAATAGTACTTGTTTTTGAAAAGGAGGTAACGGTGCTTGTACATAAGCTATTTGAGAACAACCTGCAAATTTGATTAGTTTTGTTGAGCAATGTCAGTGAAGGTTCTGATTCAGAATCAGGTCGACACTCAATCAGTGTTGTGTCGACACCAGTCCATTGTTCTCTAACTGAGAGTGATCATTTCTCAAGTTATGTGTCCACACACATCAATTTCTGTGTCGACACATCCCTTCATTGCTAGACATCAAATTCTTCAAATTGCTTCAAGTCATTCTCGTTTAATTTTTTGTCATGCTGAAGAAGGGCAATCTTTATTTTTGATGAATCTTGATCAAGTCAATAATTCAGGGGGACCTAAAGACTTCACTGATTTTTCTTACATCAGAACAAAAATAATTTAGTGATTTGATGGGTATGTAATTCAAAACCTGACCATTACAATTTCTAAAAACAACAAAGAATGCATATTTAATAGTCTTAACATATTCTTCAAGTCAACATTCTCTTATTCACTGAAATTCAAAAGTAATTTGATTTCTCTAGTTGTATAATGTCCAAATCAGTATTGTTTTTAAACATTCTCTTTAAGATTTAATAAAGGCTAAGTCTATTCCCAATTTTTGGTATCTATCAAATTTTAATTTTCTCTTGGTAGAGCAATGGCTTGCATACTGAGAAACTGCACACATTCACAAAAAGTGATGAGCCATGTATGCTATGAAGTGTCATGCTACCTCTGCTCTAAGGGGTTCAATCAAAATATTCAAAATTAATGTTGACTGAGTAACTGAGAATATTGGTGTCTGATAAACGTATATTTCCATGTCAAAAAGTTTTCATTAACCCCTTGAGGCAGAATGATTAGTAATCTTAAGTAACCAGAGACTCAGGTGTGTAAAAAGTATGTGTACTTGAGTGAACAAGATGTACTATCTCTGACTGCTCATTATTTTTTCCTTAAGAAAAATACAATAATCAAAATGGTCAACAACTTGTCCAACTCAGATCTTTTAAAAATGTTTAACCACAAGAATGATTGGAATTTATCTTGGAGAAATTATCTTACTTTATATGAGTAAGGTTTGAAAGAATGATTTGTTTTGATCATAATATTTTAATTCTATTAAATTGTAATCCAGGTTCTTCAAATTTGTCTGATGGTCAAACATTGTCTACTACTCCTAAAACCATTAAATTTGCAAAAGGATTGATGATAAGAATTTGATTGTGAGATCTTTAACATATTAAAAATCCCTGAACAATTGATTTTCAAGTCTTTCCCATCATATTAAAGACTCTCCTTATCATCCTTTCACAAAATCCTGAATTTCTACTCCCTCAGATCGACACACTCTCTTCTTGTGTCGACACAGTCTGGTCTGAGGTCGACACAGTCTGGTCTCAGGTCGACACACTCCACTCTTGTGTCGACACAACTTCACCTAGTCGTTGGTTCAAGTTTAGGTTAGATGAACTGCTGGATCATCTTATCATCCTTCATTGGGTGTCGATCCTATTTTAAGGACCACAACCCTAGGTCGACCCTACATCTTCTACTTTTCATCTTTTAAACTTCCCTCCTCTTCTCCAACTCCAGAAGAATGAGAATCTGGAACTTCTAGTTCTTCCATCTTGTCTCTTCTTCCTTCAACTCCAGACTCCATGGCACCCAAGCAAACTCCAAGGCATATAGCAAAGGGTAGAGCAGTAGCCAAAGCGGTGGTTATTCAAGAACAACTAGTGGAACGAAGATCCAAGTTCAGCAATGATCCTTTGAAGAGAAAAAGAGACTCTACTCCTTCTGGAACTACTTCCAAACATGGCAAATCTACACCTCAAGGCAAAGGGAAGTCTATTGTGCAACCAAGGTACCTTAAATGAAGGATTCTGAGAGATTCTAATTCTTCTGAGGAAAGCAGTTCCTCATCAGCTGAAGGTACACCCTCTTTCAACCCTAACACAGAAACCCCAGAAGTTTCTTCATCAGATGCCACTCAGTCTATAACGCCCCGATCCAGAATATCAGAGTGGTAATACAGTTAAATAGATAGTACGGAGCGATAAATAGACATTAAACTATTGCACAAACTGGAATAACAACAAATAAAATCCAACTTTATTAATAACTCCTCAATCAACTATTGCATTCACTAATCAAAGCCAAAACTAGGGCCCAGAGTACTTTATTCAAATCCAAACTATTACATATTCACTAACTAATGACTAGCTAACAACTAAAAAGTATTGGTTGACATAAAGTTGGTCACTCTTGCACATCCTCATCCTCTTCCTCGTGAATGTGGTAGTCCCTATAAGACTCACCTAAAACACATGAAATAAATAGTGCAGGATGAGCGATAAACACCTAGTAGGACTTAATATCTCATATGAACAAGCATGCTTTAAATGATTAATGTCTTGACAAGCTAGAGAGAACAATCATGTATAGTCTAGAAAGCAATCTCGCATGATAACGAGAGAATAATAGCACTTTTCAAGAGAGTATAGTACAACAAGCATGATAACGGATTGGCCATATAACGAGATAGTATGTAAAGTTGCACAACAGTGCACTAGTCATGATAGCATGTAAAGTTGATCTTCTTGTCAACATAGTACTTGTATTGATTGTCATAGATTAATCTAGATAGTCTAGCACTTGGATGTTATGCCATACATCTTGATCATTAAACTCCCATGGGCACTAGCACTTTTGGGCGCACCTCCCAAGACCAGATCGGGCCCTTTAAATATCACCTGGCACAGATCATGTTTCTATCTTAGACAATCAAAAGGATGGCCAAATAGAGTACCAAGAATAGATGAGAGTAATTGATGAGTAGATGAGACTGTAAAGAGAACTTGAACAAATAAGAGAATAGATATAGTAGATGAGAACAAGGTCATGTTCGTAAAATAACGATAAACAGACGATAACCATAGTTGCACAACACACAAGGTCGTGTGCTGTCAGTCTGGTAGAAGTCACAATCGCCCAATAGTCGTGCTATGAACATAGGCCAGAAGTTCGGCGTGATATCAAGGTAAGAGAGAACTCACTAAGGCCGTTGGATCATGCTGATCCCTAAGTGTATAATAGGTCTTGATGGTACAACCCGCTCATCGGCAATGGAAGTCCGCCAAAGCAATGAGACTTACGGAGGCCTTGACAAGGTGTTCATGGTCATGTCAGGAGTATTCCCAATGGAGAGGTTCTTGCAATCCAAGATAGAAGTGTGCATAAAACAATTGTCTGTCATGCCTTGAGTGGTCGAAGGCAGAAGGATGTGATACCGATAATAAATCACGTGAATAAAACGAACACAAGTCCATAAAAATAATTGGGAGATTATATGAATAATTGCACTTAATTACAAGATATATTATTGAGTAAATTAATAAGGTTTCACGGCAAACATTTATGTATAGTGTGTGCATGTGGAAGATAATTATGATAGCAAGATGTAGTTGTGCACATAGCTTTCATTTAATAAAAATCATGTATTTAATACCCATTATTTATTATCAGGTCGTTACTGTTCACAACAATATATTTCATGGATTAAACAATGTTGAAATGACATGATTAACAAGGTTTGCATGGAATTTAGGGTTTTCTGTCAGACACAGTGAAAACGCGACGGGGGTACCTGTCACGATTCAAATCACGACAGGATGGTTGGTCACGATCATTAGAATAGAATCAGGACAATTGAGAGATGCTCTAAATGCAACAGGGTGAACAGTCGCAATTAGGGCAATCGATCCATGATCACAACGTCGGGGTCTGTCGCGCTCTGAACAATCGATACAGGCCTGAAGATCGCGACGAGTTGAGCCGTCATGTTTATGATGCGACATGCTCTTCTGTCGTGACCCTCTTGATAATTGTGACGGATTGGGCCGTCGCATTCTCAGAGGGCGTGGCCGAACCCCAAGGGTGAACTGGTTCTTTTGGGATTTCGGGCCAGTCCTCTATGGACTTGATACAAGACCAATCAAAATTCAATATAAAATCATATACATGTCAAAAAATTCTGAAACTAGTTTTAAAAGAAAATAGACATGCAGATGTATCAACAGTAGTGAGTAATTAGAAAATCGACATGGTATGGAAATGCAATAATTATGTTAAATCTCGGTGACCTATAATCATACATAGGGATGGAATTTGATTTAATTCGAAGATGGTACATAATAAAAATTGGGGAAAATAGGATCATTCGACTCCTAACATGATGGAGCATGTATGATAAAATTTGCAAGGCACGAGATCAAGTGTATGCATGGATTGGATGTAAACAAGTGGGTTCGGGTACATGTACATGATAGGAATTGGAGCATGAAATATACCTACATGGCACGATAGAAATTGGGGAAAACATAGGACTTTTCAAGAGGGGATCATGGTCTACCTAGGGATGAATTTAATTTGTTTTTGCTTGAGAGATTGTCTACCTTTTCATGCTGTGAAATTCCTAGGGCAGAAAAGTTGAAGAAAATGAAGCCCCCCTTGTTCCTAGCTCCTCCTCCTTGTTCTTCACGTACAATGCCTCCTTCTCCTCATGCTCCAAGCTCCCAAGGTTCAATAGGGTTGGCTAGGGACGAAGTGGAGGTGTATTTGTATGTTAATAGATTCCTATTCACCTTAAAACTCTTCTACTCCTTAAACTCCGAATTTCTTATATTTATCCCCCATTTGCCTAGCCTTTGTCCTCTTAATTGGCATGGGGTGGGCTCTAAATTTGTGGGCAAAGGATTAGGATAGGTAGGACTTTTTTTAGGATAATTATCAGCTATTTTAGTCATTATCTTGCCCCTTTTTAATTTATTAAATAATTATCCCCAAAATTAGGCCTAAATATCTCCCATTCAACTTGGGCTCTTCACAATTGGGCCAATTCTTTCATGTTTGGACCATTAGTATAACCTATTTCCTAATTTGGCTTCATGGGTTTTAATTTAATCACATTTTATTCAAATAAATTCTCATTTTATTTTATTTTAATATTGTTTATCAAAATTTAAAATTCAGAGTTGTTACATCCTCCCCCTCTTAAAAAGAATTTAGTACCCAAATTCATATGATCCTAAGAGGAAGAATGACTTACTGAACAATTTCGGGTAATTCCATCTCATGGTTGCCTCGAACTCCCATGTGGCTTCTTCGACTCCATGATTACTCCAGAGCACCTTTATCAAAGATATTGGTTGATTCCGAAACTGTTGAATCTTCTTGTCCAGGATTCTAACTGGCTTCTCTTCATAGGTCATATCCTTGTGTAGGATTATATCATTGTAGCGAATCACATGAGATGGGTCGTACACATACTTCCTCAGCATCGACACATAGAAAATATTATGTATGGCGGAAAACTTAGGAGGTAGTGCTAGACGATATGCCACTTCGTCAACTCTTTCCAATACTTCAAATGGACCTATGAATCTTGGCCTTAACTTGCCTTCCATCCCAAACCTTTGAAATCCTCTGGTCGGGGATATCTTCAGTAGTACATGATCTCCGATTTGAAATTCTAAATCTCTTCTTCTTCTGTCAGCATAGCTCTTTTGCCTGGACTGAGCTATCTTGATTCTATTCCTGATGATATGTATGTCTCTGCTTGTGTTTTGCACCATGTCTGGCCCCAACCATTATTGTTCGCCTACCTCATTCCAGCAGACTGGCGATCTACAGCTTCTACCGTATAGTGCTTCAAATGGTGCCATCTTGATACTGGCTTGGTAGCTGTTATTGTAGGCAAATTCCATTAATGACAGTTGTTCATTCCAATACCCTTCAAAATCTATAGCACATGCTTGCAACATGTCTTCCACAATCTGATTTGTTCTTTCCGTCTGCCCATCCGTTTGTGGGTGGAATGCAGTGCTAAAGTTGAGTTTGGTGCCTAGTGCAGTTTGAAGTCCCTTCCAAAATTGAGAGGTGAATCTAGGGTCACGATCTGAGACTATGGACACGGGGACTCCATGTAATCTTACAATATCCTTTACATACATTACAGCTAATACATCAACACTCCAAGTGTTTTGATTGCTAGGAAGTGTGCGGATTTTGTCAATCTGTCTACTATGACCCAAATGGCATCAAGTCCACCACGAGTTCGGGGTAAACCCATGATGAAGCCCATGCCAATGCTCTCCCACTTCCATTCAGGTAAGTCCATGGGTCTGAGTACACCGGCAGGACATCGATGTTTTCCCTTGACTTGTTGACATGTGAGGCAGTGCGTGGCATGCTCAGCCACCTTACGCTTCATGTTGGGCCACCAAAATGACCTTTTCATATATTGGTACATCTTGGTTGTGCTTGGGTACTTGGTCTTGTGGGCTTCGTCCATCAGCTTCCTTTTCAACTCTTCATTATCAGGCACACATGTCCTTCCTTGAAATAACAACCTCTCATCCTCCGTGATGGAGAAATCTGGTCAGTCTGCTAGGGTTTCCTTGACTCATACCAAAAATGGGTCATTAGCTTGTTGTTCCCTGATCTCGACAAGGATGTCGGGTTGTGCTCTAAGGTTGGCCACTAGAACCTGATCACTTCTTTGCTCAATGTTTAGATCCAGACTGGCGAATTGCTCTAATAATTGGATCTCTCCCATGACTAAATAAGACAAGGACGCCACAGTCTTCTTACTGAGTGCGTCTGCTACTGCATTACCTTTGCACAAGTGGTATTGGATATTGAAATCAAAATCCTTTAGATATTCCAGTCATCCTTTGCCTCATAATGAGCTCCTTCTGAGAGAATAGATACTTTAGACTCTTGTGGTCGGAGTAGACAATAAATTGCTCTCCGTAGAGATAGTGCCTCCAAATCTTGAGTGTAAATACAACAGCAGCTAATTCTAGATCATGGACAGAGTAATTGACTTCATGAGGATTCAATTGTCTTGATGAATAAGCTATCACTTTTTCATTCTGCATTAAAACATAGCCTAGACCAATTCTAGATGCGTCAGTGTAGACTGAAAATCCTTCTCCCTCGACTGGTAATGCGAGGACAAGTGCAGATGTCAAGCACTTCTTCAACGTCTAAAAGCTCTTTTCACACTCCTTGCTCCAGACATATGGATTCTCTTTTTGCGTAAGGCGAGTAAGAGGTATAGCTATCTTGGAGAAGTCTTTTATGAACTGCCTGTAATAGCCAGCCAGTCTAAGAAAGCTTCTAATCTCAGTGACATCCGTTGGTCTTCCCCAGTTAAGCACTGCTTCAACCTTGGAAGGATCAACAGCTATACCATCCTTTGATATGACATGGCCTAGAAATGACACCTCCGCCAGCCAGAACTCAAACTTGCTCAATTTGGCGTAGAGCTTGTTGTCGTGCAAGATCTGTAGAGCGATCCTCAGATGCTCCTCATGCTCTTCCTTGGTCTTGGAGTATATGAGAATATCATCAATACATACTATGATGAACTTGTCGAGGTATGGCTGATAGATGTTGTTCATTAATTACATGAAAGCTGCAGGAGCATTGGTTAGTCCAAAAGGCATAACTACAAATTCATAATGTATGTACCTGCTCCTGAAAGTTGTCTTGTAAATATCTGCATCTTTAATTCTCATCTGATGATATCCCGATCTAAGGTCAATCTTATAAAATTATTTGGCTATTGATATTTGATCAAATAATTCATCAACATGAGGCAGAGGGTATTTGTTCTTGATAGTCCGCTGATTCAACTACCTGTAGTCAATGCACAACCTCATAGATCCGTCCTTCTTCTTGACAAACAACACAGGTGCTCCCCAAGGAGAAATACTTGGGCTAATAAAACCTTTTTCTAGCAACTCCATTAAATGCTCCTTCAATTCCTTCAATTCAGAAGGTGACATTCTATAGGGTTGATGTGACACCGGTGCTGCTCCAGGAGTCAGATCGATTGAGAAATTTACATCTCGTTCAGGTGGTATTCTTGGCAGCTCATCGGGGAAAACGTCGGAGCATTCTTGCACTATATGTATGTCAGATATCTTTGATACCTTCCTTTCAACTACTATAGCAGCAAGGAATGCCACACATCCCTTTCTTATCATGCTCTATGCCCGAATAGAAGAGATGAGAGACAAGTGCCTCTTGTGTCTACGTCCCATGAAAGTTAGCTTAGGGAATTCACTAAAGGAAAATTTCCCTCTTCTACAATCAACAATCGCCCCATAAGTGGATATCCAATAGGTTCCTAATATAACATCATAGCCTTCCATGGGCATACAGACCAGATCGGCTCTTAGATTGAGTTCACCAATATTTACATCAGCTAATGGAAAATATTTGTTCAATTGAGTTTTCTCCCCCAGTGGTGTAGTGATAGGTAATTCAAATCTCATTTATGTAGGTTTAACATTTAAGGTATTAGAAAATGCTTGTGATATGAATGAATGTGTAGCACCAATATCAAAAAAAACAAATGCTGATTGAGAAAAGACTAATAGTGTACCTTCTACAACTCCACCCTCCTTGATGGTCTCCACTTCTTGTAGGCCTTGCAGTCAGTCAGGCTTCTTCTGTCCTGCATGCCTCTTTTCATTTTCTTTGAGAAAAGGGCATTCAGGAATGTGATGTTCACGACTCCCACACTACAGGCACGCACCTGCCTTCCTCTAGCATTCTTCTACAATGTGACCAGACTTGTCACAATGCTTGCATTTGGGCTTGTTAGCGGTAGAGGGGGTGAAGACCTTGGGCTTCCGCTCTTGGCTTGGCCCGTCGGTGATGCTAAACGGCCTTTTCTTTCCATTGGTGGGCTTGCTTGAGGAACCAGAG
Organism: Colocasia esculenta; assembly: GCA_014218235.1. Lineage (NCBI taxonomy): Eukaryota > Viridiplantae > Streptophyta > Magnoliopsida > Alismatales > Araceae > Colocasia > Colocasia esculenta. The sequence goes on along the minus strand of CM024754.1, from coordinate 97,319,746 downwards.
GCTTGTTCCTTCTTGACAATTCTCCCTTTGATGCGATCGATGAGGTCAGTCGCATCCTCCAGCAACTGAGCTTTCTTGACCATCTCGGCATAGGTCTGAATGTCATGCGGTGCAAGCTGAGTGATATATGCGGGCTTGAGCCCGTTGAGAAAACACTTTGCCTTCATTCTCTTGGTGCCGACAAGGTGGTTGGCATATCATGCCAACCGTGAGAATTGAGCTTCATACTGGGTGACTGAGAGGTTCCTTTGCTTCAATGCCGCAAATTCAGAGGCTTTCCTCTCCATAACTCTTTCAGAAAAATATTTGGAGTTGAAGTGCTCCTTAAACTCGTTCCAAGTAAACTAAGCATCAGCCTTGGTGGCCTCTACGGACTCCCACCACGCGCGGGCGTCCCTTTCAAGTTGGAAAATGGCAAGCAGCAGTTTGTCCCCATCCACGCATTGCATGACGCGGAAAATGCATTCTATCTCCAAACCAGTGCTCAGCCTCATCTGGGTCAGTTGTTCCGCTTAACATAGGCGGGTTCATGCTACGGAAATTTTTGTGCAGGTCCCTAGCTCTGCAGTTACCACTGCCCTGAGTAGCTTGGACTAGGGCGTAAGTCAGGTCCTGCAGAGTCTGATGCATATCACGGAGTTGTGCACGCTTCATTGCCATTGTTCTAAGTTCCTTCAAGAGAAAAATTTTAATGTAAGATATTGAGGTTGCACTATGTTCGTCCGTGTGTTAGTTTATTTTTTCCTTATTACCTATGGTTCTACCCATCTCTCACATAGGTATGGAATTAGTCTCTTAGTCGAGGCAGGTCAACCTAGATCATCCTATACTAAAGAATAACCTAGTCTCTGATACCACAAAATTGTAACGCCCTGACACGGAATATCGGAGCGGTAATACAGTTAAATGGATAGTAAGGAGTGATAAATAGACATCAAACCATTACACAATTTGGAATAACACCAAACAAAATCCAACGTTATTAATAACTCCTCAATCAACTATTACATTCACTAATCAGAGCCAAAACTAGGGCTCAGAGTACTTTATTCAAATCCAAACTATTAAATATTGACTAACTAATGACTAGCTAACAACTAAAAAGCATTGGTTGACATAAAGTTGGTCACTCTTGCACATCCTTGTCCCCTTCCTCGTGTGTGTGGTAGTCCCCATTAGAATCACCTAAAACACATGAAATAAATAGCACAAGATGAGCGATAAACGCCCAGTAGGACTTAATATCTCATATGAATAGGCATGCTTTAAGTGATTAATGTCTTCACAAGCTAGAGATAACGATCATGTATAGTCTAGAGAGCAATGTCGCATGATAACGAGAGAATAATAGCACTTTTTAGAAGAGTATAGTACAACAAGCATGATAACGGATTGGCCATATAACGAGATAGTATGTAAAGTTGTACAACAGTGCACTAGTCACGATAGCATGTAAAGTTGATCTTCTTGTCAACATAGTACTTGTATTAATTGTCATAGATTAATCTAGATAGTCTAGCACTTGGATGTTATGCCATACATCCTGATCATTAAACTCCCATGAGCACTAGCACTCTTGGGCGCACCTCCCAGGACAACATCGGGCCCTTTAAATATCGCCTGGCAGAGATCATGTTTCTATCTTAGACAATCAAAAGGATGGCCAAATAGAGTACCAAGAATAGATGAGAGTAATTGATGAGTAGATAAGAGTGTAGAGAGAACGTGAACAGATAAGAGAATACATATAGTACATGAGAACAGGGTCATGTTTGTAAAACAACGATAAATAGACGATAATCATAGTTGCACAACACACAAGGTCATGTGTTGAAAGTCTGGTAGAAGTCACAATCACCCAATAGTCGTGCTATGAACACAGGCCAGAAGTTCGGCGTGATATGAAGGTAAGAGAGAACTCACTAAAGCCGTTGGATCATGTTGATCCCTAAGGGTATAATAGGTCTTGATGGTACAACCCGCTCGTCGGCAATAGATGTCCGCCAAAGACAAGGATACTTATGGAGGCCTTGACAAGGAGTTCCTAGTCCTGTCAGGAGTATTCCCAATGGAGAGGTCGTCCAAGAGAAGATAGAAGTGTGTATAAAACAATTGTCCGTCATGCCTTGAGTGCTCGAAGGCAGAGGGATGCGATAGCGATAATAAATCACATGAATAAAATGAAGACAAGTCCATTAAAATAATTGGGAGATTATATGAATAATTGTACATAATTACCAGATATATTATTGAGTAAATTAATAAGGTTTCACGGCAAACATGTATTTATAGTGTGTGCATGTGTAAGATAATCATGATAGCAAGATGTAGTTGTGCACATAACTTTTATTTAATAAAAATCATGTAATTAATACCCATTATTTATTATCAAGTTGTTACTATTCACAACAATATATTTCATGGATTAAACAATGTTGAAATGACATGATTAACAAGGTTTGCATAGAATTTAGGGTTTTCTGTCAGACACAGTGAAAACGCGACGGGGGTACATGTCGTGATTCAAATCGTGACGGGATGGTTGGTCGCGATCATTAGATAGGAATTTGGCCAATTGATAGATGCTTTAAACGCGATAGGGTGAACAGTCGCGATTAGGGCAGTCGATCCATGATCGCGACGTCGAGATCTGTCGTGTTCTGGACAATCGGTATAGGCCTGGAGATCGCGACTAGTCAAGCCGTCGCGTTCATGATGCGATGCTCTCTTCTGTCGCGACCCTCTTGAGAATCGCAACAGGTCGGGCCATCATGTTCTTAGAGGGCCTGGCCGAACCCCAAGGGTGAACTAGTTCTTTTAGGATTTCGGGCCAGTCTTCCATAGACTTGATATAGGGCCAATCAAAATTTAATATAAAATCATATACATGTCAAAAAATTCTGAAACTAGTTTTAAACGAAAATAGACATGCAGATGTATCAACAGTATCAAGTAATTAGAAAATGGACATGGTATGGAGATGTAGTTATTAGGTTAAATCTCGGTGACCTAGAATCATACACAATAATAGAATTTGATTAAATTCATAGATGGTACATGATAAAAATTGGGGAAAATAGGATCATTCGACTCCTAACATCATGGAGCATATATGATAAAATTTTCATTGCACGAGATCAAGTGTATGCATGGATTGAAGGTAAACAAGTGGGTTCGAGTACGTATACATGACAGGAATTGGAGCATGAAATACTCCTACATGGCATGATAGAAATTGGGAAAAACATAGGGCTTTGCAAGAGAGGGTCATGGTCTACCTAGGGACGAATTTAATTTGTTTTTTCTTGAGAGATTGCCTACCATTTCACGGTGTGAAATTCCTAGGGCAGAAAAGTTGAAGAAAATGAAGTCCCCCTTGTTCCTAGCTCCTCCTCCTTGCTCTTCATGTCCAATGCCTCCTTCTCCTCGTGCTCCAAGCTCCCAAGGTTGAATAGGGTCGGCTAGGGATGAAGTGGAGGTGTATTTGTATGTTAATAGATTCCTATTCACCTTAAAACTCTTCTCCTCCTTAAACTCTGAATTTCTTATATTTATCCCCCATTTTCCTAGCCTTTATCCTTTTAATTGGCATGGGGTGGGATCTAATTCTGTGGGCAAAGGATAAGGATAGGCTTAGGACTCTTTTTAGGATAATTATAAGCTATTTTAGTCATCATCTTGTCCCTTTTTAATTTATTAAATAATTAGCTCCGAAATTAGGCCTAAATATCTCTCATTCAACTTGGGATCTTCACAATTGGGCCCATTCTTTCATGTTTGGACCATTAGTAAAACTCATTTCCTAATTTGGCTTAATGAGTTTTAATTTAATCACATTTTATTCAATCAAATTCTCATTTTATTTTATTTTAATATTGTTTATCAAAATTTAAAATTCAGAGTTGCTACACAGTCTCCAGCAGAAACACATTTGAGATCTATACAGTCTGAAGTGCGAATGCTTTTGAAGCCAAGCTCAGTGGACATTCATGACATAGAGTTATCATATGTCTTTCTAGACCTTCTTCCCTTATTTGATTTTCAAGGCTGGATAAGATTCATCAGTGAGTACAGAACCTTTTATCCATGGTTAGTTCAAGAATTCTACATAAATCTTGTGGATACAAAAGAGTTCTTTACATATGAAGTAAATGGTGTGAAAATCCTTTTTTCTCAAGAGTTGGCACATCAATGTTTTGATATCCCTTCTTCTGGTGAAGATTATTGTACTTACTAGTTTGATCTTCATGAAGCCTATTCTTTACTCACTGGGTTACCTCATGATAAGAAAGATGCAAAACAAACAAACATCACGAGTCTGAATGCCAATATTTTTCCTCCACTACATAGATTAGTGCATCACATATTCACCACTATTCTTACACCTCAGGGTGGTGGAAGGAACAGACTCACAGACCATCAAAGATTTTTACTGTTCTACATATTGAAAAACTTTAAGGTGGATCTTACTGAGATCATGTTTCAGATTATGTCTGAAACAATAAGGAAGGAACTTCATAGATCTCTTCCTTATGCTGCACACTTGACTGCTATCATTGAGCACTTTGGCATCTCCTTTTTAAATGAGAAAGTTCATAAAATCCCTCAGTATAACATATACTATTTAAATAATGTGAAAAGATACATGAGGTTCAAAATTGAAGGAGATCAGATCACTAGAAGTCCAATATTGGAACAACCATCAGACCCAAATTTAGATCAGTTAGTTCCTAGTGTAGTGTCCACAAGAAGCACAAATGGAATAGTCACCATTGGTGTAGGAATTACCCCCAGATGTGCCTGAACAGTCCATTCCACAAGAAATTCCAGATGACAGTATGCCTCATCCAAGTTTGCTTGTTCCATCCTCCTCCTTTCATCATCAAGGATCAACTTCTGCATCTACTGGTGGATCTTCCATTCCTCTTGAACTCTATCATTTCCTTCAAGTGCAGTTTGATAATTTGAATTCTTCTATGAAAGAAATGTCAAGCAATTTTGAGTTCAGAATACAGAGATTGGAAAACAGAGTCACAAGTCATTTTTTGAGGCAACAAGAACTTGCTGATCATGCCTCAAGAAGCTGTCATTTCTACAACTTAGCTATCATTTCTACAATCTGGACTTCAAGACTTAATTTCCAGAATTCTTGATAATACACAACAAGGCATTCATAATGGACAAGAAGCTGTGACTCAAGTTTCTAAGCCCAGACTATCTTTTGCTCATTTTATAAGTGTTATGGAACAGATGAAAGAGCATACATCACACATTGATCAACAAATTGAGGACCTCAAAGCTGATTTCAATAATGTGTGGAAACTAAAAGATGATCTTAGCACTGGAGAGACAGTCGTCATGCTACCTCTTCTACAGCTGTTCCTCCTATGCCCCATGGCATTGATTCAGATGACAATTCACATTTTTGAGAGTTTGAAGAAAATGGAAGAGACTCTTCATACAAGATTGACAACAGTTCAACTCTTACTGAGGAACAATCTGGGAGATTTGGAAGAAAAGATGAAAGACATTGATCACAAACTTTTTGCCCCTCCCCCAGATCCACCTCAGTAGTGCTATCTTTTTGTTGATGTCAAAGGGGGAGAAATTCTGTGTGAATATTTCAGTTTCGAGTTTCAAAACTTTGGTTCTTCAGAACATTGATTTTTATGATTTTCATATGAATGTCACATTCCTACTGTTTAATCCTAAATGAATGATGTGACTTTGTGATTGTGATTACTTCTCATACATGACATGAAATGATGTGATTGACTGTCTTCAACATTTTGTTTATTTATATTGAAATGTTCAATGAATCATAGTTGTCATCATCAAAAATGGGGAGATTGTTGGATCTCTTCTTTTGATATTGTTTAATTATGATCCATACAAGTTTATATACCTTGCATCAGTCATATCTAACACCATATTTCATGTTTAATTCAAAGAAAAAGGTGTTGTGAGGTCAGTGGTGTCGACACAGCATTGTTAGAGTGTCGACACAAAACTCAATTCTAGTGAAGAACATCAAGAAGAAAGGTCAGTTGTGTCGACACAGGACCATCATGTGTCGACACATCCCTTGATCTTAAAAGCAGTCAGAAGAAAATAAGTCAGTGCTGTCGACACAGGTCCCTCATGTGTCGACACATCTTGTGCTCCCAAAAAGCCATATTTTTGGATTATAGTCAGGTGTGTCGACACAAGTCAAGTATGTGTCGACACAGGTTACCTTCTAGTACTGTCAAAAAAAGATGCCAAGATCATGTGTCGACATACAACTTAATTGTGTCGACACACTTCGACTGATGATTCAGAACTTGAATTCTTGGACACGTGTCAGATTCTGATCCAAGAACTTTTGAGCGGGAATTATGTGCCCCCAAACTCTAAGGTACCACGTGGGTACATGGGACTATAAATGACCATGCTCTTCACACTTTTTGAGGAATCACACACCAGTTCTTCATCTCCCAGAAGCAAAAGGCAGCGGCTAGAGAGAAGCTTCATCTGAAGACTGTTGTTGCTCCAAAACTGAAGAATTGGAGATTCGGTTGCTGTGAATGATCAAAGTCAAGTTGAATTCTCAGATTTAGGAGGCTACATCATCAGGCTGAAGCCGAAATTCTAAAGTTTCAGTTGGAAACACAACAGGGGGAAATTCGAACTAGTCTCATCTGCTCTACAATTTCTTGTCATTCTACTGGTTCTAGATCTAATCTTCAAATCATTTTGTGTGTAGTGTGAAATTGGAGCAATCCTTCTGCTCAATTTCATGCGTGTGTTCTAATTTGAGACTTCGATCATCTCAGATTGTGTGTGTGTTGTGTGATCTGTTTGAATTGGCTACATAAGCAAATTTATGTGTGTGTGGATTGTGGATGTAGGATACACAGTTGTGTAATTCGAACCACCCTAAATCTTGGTGTCTCTGTGGTTTGATCCATCTTAACGTTAGATGATTGACAAAATAGATCCCCCCCCCCTTCTAAATTTTTTCATAGCTATTTTCCGCTACTTTTCACACACTTGATAATAAAACTATCCATGAAATAAGCTTTAAGAAGGAGATCAAGAATGAATTACAATAACAATAATAATAAATAAATAAATTAATAAGGAAAAAATGAACAAAGCCCAAAGGATCAGATACAATAATTAGCCTCTTCATAAATAAAACCCAAAGTGATGAGAAAACCAATGCCTCAACTAAGGTCATATTTGGTATTTTGATAGATTGGGGATAGATTGTCCCTCAAACTTTTGAGGGATAACCTCAACTAAGATAATAAAAGGATTAAAATTTGAAGAGACTGGGTCAAAAGAATAGGTGAAATGACGCATACGGTAGCCTGGCACCACATGACATACTTTGTGATCCGGCGGCACATCCCTCCACATGCATAAAAAAATAGTAATAAATGAATAATGATAATAGTAATGATAGCTGTGGAGGTGATTTCCTGCTTGGGCCGGAGCCAAGCGGGCCTACACTTGGAAGAAGGGAAGAAGGACGCCGGTAGCAGACGGATACCTGCAAAACCAGAAGGGAATCAGGGGGGGCCGGTTGAAGAACCGGGGAGAACCCTCCGATGCCTAAGTTAGAGATGGACTCAAAGGCTTGGAAGAAGAAGGTTCAGTATTGTGCAGGAGAGATGAGTCTAAGATTGCATACCTCTGCATGGAGGCTTACCGGAGCCTTTTATAGGCAGAAGTGCTGAGGTAGAGGGACGGAACGTCCCTGATCAATGCCGCAAAGGGTGCGCCCGTTAGCGTCCTTAGCGGGGGGGTTACGCGTTGAGGCACTCTACAGTTAATGCACCACTTGATCGTGGGGCGCGCGTGGTGTAGCCGTTGTAACAGCCACGAGGGGATGAAAGGCTGCTTGGATTCTCCTAGGCGGAAGGTACCGAGTAGGTAGCCTGCTCAGTGAGTTAGACCTATTGTTCGGTAGTCGGGCCCGTTGTTCGGTGCCTGGTGCCTGGAGGCATGGCTTGTGCAGACAGCGCCAGAGCATGCTTCGAACAGGGTTTGTTCAGTAGGTCACGCTTGAACCGAACAGAAGTAGAGGCCTCCAGGGACGCGCCCCAGGGAGCTCGGTGGTGGTGCTCGGACCTTATGGTCGTTTTCTGGAGTCCTTGGCCCAGTCTTCGAGGAGACGTGGTGCCCTGCTGAGGGGCCATGCTTGCCTGGGGATCCCCGATGGGCCGTGATGGGTCGTGATGGGCCTAGGTGGCTGGAAATGGCCACCACACTTGCCCCCCAGGCTCTCAGTGGTTCGGGAACCAGAGCGATTGAGAGCGGTGACTTGCCCGGATGTCAAATCTGCATTAAATGATGTATCGTCCTCGAAGATCCAAACGGATACATGACGATGCCGCTTGGGGATTCCCCTCGAACACGGAGGTTTCATAATGAGCGCGGGGGTCGTGTCGAGCCACGGACGCCGCGCGCTCCGCTCGAACAGTCACCAGCGATGTACTCGAGTAGCAACTTGGAGACGGAGGTGCAAAACCGTTGTTTCTGGTCCGCTTCGAATTTCGCGCCCCTCATTCCTTATAAGGGAAATGAGGGGGGCGAAGGTGGGAGCCATGCCTTCGAAATCGTTCGGAATTTTCTGCCTTCAGGACCTTCGAGCCCCCCACGCTCTTAGTCACCTTCTTCCTCATGTTTTCCTCTTTCCCCTTGCTCCCCTCTGCAACTTCCGGCGATGGTAGGCAAGGGGAAAGTGGTTACGGTCGCCGGGGTGAGTGGAGTCACCGTGGCCGCAGTTCAAGGGCTGCGATGCTGCCACTACAATGGGCTTCGACAGCACTTCCGCATCCGCGATGAGTATGAGATCATCGACATGAAGGAATGAGAGTCGTACCTGGTAAACAAACTAGGTTGTCTTCCCCTCTCCATGGACCACATGGAAGTCGGACTCCGGCTGCCATTGCCGGAGGTGGAGAAGGCGTTGTTAAACCGGTGGGGAGTTTCGCCGATTCAACTGACTCCGAATAAGTGGAGGTATATCTGCATCTTCAGCGTTATTCTCAGAATCAAGCAGATCCGAGGCTCGGTAGATGTGTTCCGAGCACACTTTAAACTTTATGCTTCGCGGTCGTCGGGGACGGACATCTACTATGCAAAGCACCGAACGGACAGGATGCATATACAGCTGTCCGGAAAATATTCCAACAACAAAGGTTGGATGGACAGGCTGTTCTTCGTCCGGCGGCAGGACGGTGTAGAGTGGGGGTTCCCCAACATCGTCCGATCGGCATAGAAGGACAGCTTTCCCAAGCTGATTCAAGATGAGGCGAGGGCCTCGGATAGCCTGCTCCGAGCTGGCGTAAGGAATGGAGAGGGCTATGTGATAGAGTTTTCACTTGTTCAGCATGGTCTGAGCAAACCATGGAGTAAGTGCTCAAACTTGCCTTTGTTACGCACCAGTTCGGTGACTGTGCTCTAACGACTTTCCTCTTTCTGCAGCTGCTGCAGAGTTGGAGGCTGGGAGAGATCAGGAGGCAAATGAGAATTTCGCCGAACAGATCCCTGTCACGGCTGACATGATATATGAGGGTGACGACGTTGTTGCTATTGTCCGGATCCCTTTTTCTGTGAGGGTTGGTACTGCGGTAACGACCGCACTGGTGGCGCCTTCTCCTGCCAAAGGGCGCCCGGAAAGCACACGGGTCCCTGAGAAGGGGCCCAAAAAAATTCGTTTGAAGAAGAAGGCCACCATGAAGGTGGTTTTTGCAGACGTGGTTCGGTCTTCGTTCGAGGAGGGCGAAGGAGCGAGTCAGCCTTCCGCTGTTGTGAAGAAGAGGTTGGTGCTGCTCGATGAGGGCGCGGAGGCCGAAGACCAGCTCCGAGCTCGGATGAAGAAGAAGTTGGTTCGTGCTGCCCCTCAACAGAGCGAGGAGGAGACCGAAGAAGAGGTCAACGGGGCGCAGTTGCTATTGCGCAAGAGGCGCAAGGCCACTGGGACGGCCGAACAGGAAGCACCGCGGATGCCCCCCGTGGTCCGGCCCGAGGTCGCCTAGAGAATGGCGACCGAGCTCAGGCTCGTTGTGCTAAGAGACGGGTCAGAGAGCTCTGTTGAGGAGCAGGAGGAAGTGCTCTTGCCGCCGAGCCCAAACGAGGGCTGTGAAGAAGGAGTTGCTCGTACGGCTGACGTCGAGCACCGGAGGCCCCAATCCGGATACTACTGTCGATGCTGCAGAGACCTTTTCTCAAAGGGGCGAAGGTCATGAAGAGACCCCTGTCATGGGGGAGGGGACTTCTCCACACCTCGAGGTGCCGGAGGAGAACGTCCCCGAAGTGGTAGCTGCGTCCGGGGCTGAAGAGACCACCGCAGGAGGAGCCCTGGTTGAAGGCCCCCTGCCCCCCAGCGAAGTAATTGTAATAGCGAAGGCGTAAATAGTTACTTCGGTTCCTGAGGGGACCGAGGAGGTTTCTTAGTCCGAAATGGGAGAGATTCGTGAGACGGCCCAAGCAACAGAGGGCCAGGAAATGGCTGCTGAAGCTGCTGGCGGAGCAGGGCCTTCCGGAGCATCAGCAGGTGGGACCGTCGAGGAACACGCTGACTCCGAAGAGGACTGGAGGCGGCTTACCGAAGTGCTGAGGGGAAGGTCATCCAAGCTCCCCTTGAAGGCAATGCTGGAAGCGGCACTCGGTCTCCTAGGTGGAAACGTTTCAAGGCTACTTCCTCCAAGTTCCACCGCGTCTTACCTGGAACGGGTGGCGAGCTGCCAGTCCCTCAGTCCAGCGGTGTCCCCTAAGCACTCTAGCGGAGTGTATCGTCCAGAGCGCCTTAACAAACGCGATGATTTCGATGACGCCGATGTGGTGGCGCTGGTCGACGGAGTTATGAATTCCCTGGGTGTGCTAAAGAAGTTGGCTATGCGCGCCCAGGGTCAGAGGCAAATGTGGGAGGCGGAAACAGCCTTCTGCGACGATCTGGTCATCAAGCACCGGACTCGCAAGGCCGAGCTGCTAAGGGAGGTGAAAAGCCTCCAAGACGCCCTCTGAGCATCCGAGCTAAACCTGACTGTTGCCCAAGCCGAAAAGGAGGCAATTGCGAAGGTGTTAGACGAAGCTAGGCCCCAAGGAGTGACGGAGTACAAAGAAGGTCCGGACTTCAAAAAGGACTTGGAGCAGTTCGGGGCCCGTTATTACAAGGTGGGCCTCGAAGCCGGAAAGGAGCTCGGGGAAAAGCTTGCTTGGACAGAGCGTGCCTGAGAAGCCTTCGAAGCTGCTGTAAGGGAGTGCCGACGTCGTACCCAGGACGTGTGTTTGGATAGAGTGCACTTTGCCCAATTCCAGTCAGGGCGAATGCCTCCTGTAGACGATGGCGTCGATACCTCCAGACAGGCCCCTTGAATATCCTTCCCTTTTTGTTTGGTTGCTCGGCCAAAGCGAGCTTTTGTATAAAATCTGAATAGATCTCCTCTTTTTTTTTTTCAAAAAATGGCTTCACTTTTTCTATCTCCTTACCTTGCAAGTGTTCTATCCGAACCGGAATTCGTCGGTCTTTTAGAAATGTTCGCAATTACCGCACAGGTTGTTATGAACTGTGGGTGTTCTAGCCCGAGGTGCTTGCGGAACATCTTCATACTAGGAGATGTCGTTACATCCTTGTGAGCTAAAGATCTTGAGATAAGGATGTTTTGGACTTTGTCTCTAGCCAGCCAAAAGAACTGGTAGGAGAGAAGTAGGATGCCGAATAGAAGGCTTTTATAAATAGAAAGCCTTCAAGTTGGTTACATGCCAGGTTCTGGGTATGGCCCCGCCACTAGGAGTAGTTAGCTTATAAGAGCCTTTTCCAAGAACCTGGGTGACCTGATAAGGTCCTTCCCATTTGGGGGCGAGTTTGCCAGTTGCTCTTCGGGGATTCGATGCCGAGCAACGACGAAGAACAAGGTCCCCTTCGAAGAAGAGCATTTCCCGAACTCAGGAGTTATAATATTGTGCAAGTCATTGTTGGTAGGAGACTAGTCTAATATTGGCGTCACTCTGGCGTTCGCCAAGCATGTCTAGGTTTTCCCTAAGCGCACGATTATTGGCAGCCTCGTCGAAGTGAGTTGTCCGGAGAGTGGGGAGAGCCACTTCCAAAGGTACAATGGCCTCTGTGCCGTAGGCCAAATGGAAAGGGATCTCCCCAGTGGCTACCCGAGCAGTTGTTCGGTGGCACCACAACACATTAGGGAGCTCGTCAATCCACGAACTACCGGCAGCTTCGACTCTCGTGCGAATCCCATGCAGCAACGTACGGTTGGCGTTTTCGACTAGCCCATTTGCCTGAGGATGTGCCACGGAGGTGAAGTGGTTGTAGATGCCAAGTTTGGCGCACTTCTGTTTGAAGAAGGTGCTATCGAATTGCTTTCCGTTGTCAAAGGTAATCACTCTTGGGACGCCAAACCTGCAGAGGATGTTCTTCCAGACGAACTTCCACGTGGCTTGTTTGGTGAGTGTGGTAACGGGTTCTGCTTCGACCCACTTGGTGAAGTAGTCGATGGCTATGAACAAAAACTTCTTCCGACCCTGGGCCTCTGGAAAGGGACCCAAGATATCAATGCCCCACCTGACGAAAGGACGAGGCTCAAACAGGATATGAAGTTGCTCGATAGGCTGCTTAATGAGCTGCCCAAACTTCTGACATTCCGGGCACCTTTTGGCAAAAGACATACAGTCCTTTTGCAGAGAAGGCCACCAGAACCATGCTCGGATAATGCTGCGTGCTAGCGTTCTGCCCCCCAAGTGGCTTCCGCACAATCCCTTGTGAACCTCTTCGATAGCCGAAAGGGCCTCTTCAGGGCTGAGACACCGTAAGAGGGGTCTTGAAAGGGACCGTCGGTAAAGCTTGCCTTCAATGAGAGTGAAACTCTGAGAATGCAATCTGATCTTCCGTGCTTCACCCTGCTCGGGGGAAGCTCACCTCGAAGTAGATAGGCCAAGAGAGGGTCCCTCCAGTTCGAAACTAGAGGGTCGGACCCAATGGCTGCCACATTCACTTCGGTGCTCGGTGCGGCGAGTTCTTCGATGAATACGGAGCGAGAAGGGGCGATGTCACCTGAAGACACCAACTTGGAAAGTGCATCGGCTCTGCGTTCTGCTCCCGTGGGACGTGTATGACTTCGAAGTAGAGGAGGCCTTCTGCTCGGCTCTTGACCTGTTGGAGGTACTGGGCCATGCGTGGCTCCCTTGCTTCGAACTGTCCGTTCACCTGGCCATCAACCAATTGGGAGTCGCCCTTAAGTCGAAGGGCTCTAAGGTGCCTAGCCATTCGGATTCCCGACAGTAATGCTTCGTATTCGGCAACGTTGTTGGAGGCCGCAAAGCGGAATCAGAGGGCATATTAGAACTCTAAATCCTATGGAGAGGTGAGGACCAGGCCAGCTCTGCTCCCTGTGACACACGAGGATCCATCGACGTAGAGCTCCCATGGGGGCTTGTCGGTCAGCGGAGGATCCTATTTGGTAGGCAGAGTGCATTCCGCGACGAAGTCCGCCAATGCTTGCGCTTTGATGGTCGTCCTTGGACGGTAGCTGATGTCGAATTCGCCTAGCTCGATGGCCCATTTAATGAGCCGGCCGGAAGCCTCTGGCTTCTGAAGGATAGACTTCAGCGGCTAGTCGGTGAAAACCATTATTGAGTGGGCCTGGAAGTATGGCCTGAGTTTCCCGGCAGCCGTGACCAAAGCAAGGGCGAGTTTCTCTGCTCGGGGGTACCTTCTTTCAGCTTCTTGAAGGACCCTGCTGATGTAGTAAATGGGACGCTGGGCCGCTCCCTCTTCTCTGATCAATACTGCGCTGATGGAGTGTTTGGTAACCGAAAGGTATATGAACAAGGGTTCCCCGAGCACAGGTTTCGAGAGAACAGGTGGAGCTGCAAGATAGGCCTTCAACTCCGCGAAGGCGACCTCATAGTCCTCGCTCCACCGTACATGCCCCCCTTGCTGTGAGGAGCCTCTGGGTCCTCGCAGCAATTTGAAGAAGTTAAAGCTCCTCTCTGCTGCTCGGGACATGAATCGGTTGAGTGCGGCTAGACGTCCAGTCAAACGTTGGACGTCACGTACCATTTTAGGGCTGCTCATTTCAAGTATTGCTTGGATTTTCTCAGGGTTGGCCTCTATTCCTCTGTTTGAGACGAGGAAGCCGAGGAACTTTCCTGAGCGCACTCCAAATGCACACTTGGCTGGGTTTAGCTTCATATTGTACCTTTGCAAAGTTGGGAAGGTCTCTTCGAGGTCAGAGATGTGGTCAGTGCTCAGAAGCGTTTTGACCAACATGTCATCGACGTAGACCTCCATGTTGCGCCCAATTTGTTGCTCGAACATCTTATTGACCAGTCACTGGTATGTCGCGCCCGCATTTTTCAGACCAAAGGGCATCCTGGTGAAGCTGTATAACCCCAAGTCTGTGACGAACGTGGTGGCATCTTGATCCAAGGGATGCATACTGATCTGGTGATACCCAGAGTAGGCATCCAAGAAGTTGAGGAGCTCGTGTTCGAACGTAGCGTCTACCAGCTGATCGATGCGCGGAAGCGGGAAGTTATCCTTGGGCGTCACTTTATTGAGGTCCTTGTAATCCACGCATACGAGCCATTTGCCAGTGGCTTTGCGTACGAGGACTACGTTGGAGATCCATCTTGGGTATTGGGCTTCCCGAAGGAGCCCAACTGCTCGGCTTTTGACGACGTGATCTCGGATCACGGTTTGTCGTTCTTGGTTGACGGTCGCCTCCTTTGTTGAACTGGTGGGACCCGTGGGTCCAGGCGGAGGCGATGCACCATCACTTCTGGAGGGATGCCTGGCAGCTCGTCGTCAGACCACACGAACACGTCCAAATTAGCTAGCATGAAACTTCTATACCACTGCTGCTCGGCTTCTGCTAGTAACGCGCCAATATACCGGACGTGTTCAGGGTCATCGTCCACTTGGACTGGAAGCAGGTCCTCGACAGGAGTCCCGCGGCTGGTGGAAGGCTGGTCGGCTGGTGGAGGAGCAGGTGTTGGAGCCGCAAGTGGATGCTTGTCCCTTAAAGAAAGGACATAACACCATCGGGACTCGTGCTGGCATCCGAGCACCTCGCCGACCCCACACGGGGTGGGGAACTTCATCTTCTGATGGAGGGACGAAGGCACCGCCTTGATCTGCCCAATCAAACCTCTGCCAAGGATGGCATTGTAGCCGGGCATGTTCCTGATGACCAAGAAATCCACCACCTTAGTCACGCACTTCGGAGCCGTCCCGAGGGTGATCGGGAGGCGAACCCTACCCATAGGTTGAACCGACACCCCCGAGAAACCGAACAGGCGACTCTATAGGGGTGAGCTGGTCGATTTTTAGGCCCATAAGGAGATAGCAATCGTAAGCCAATACGTCGGGGGCACTTCCATTGTCCACCAGAATCCTGCGCACAATACAATGATTGATGGTTGCCGAAACGACCAACGCATCAGTGTGTGGGGTGGTAACCTGTAGCACCCCGAAAATTTTAATTACATAAAAAATTCAAATAAATGGAAATAAATAATTTCCATAATATCGGAGTATTTAAAACATACGTATCATTATCGTAAGTGCTAAAACACATCGAAAATTCCGTACAAATTATAAATCACCCCAAACATTATTACTAAACGTTTCACAAAGAAATTGTGACAAAAAAAATGGATTAGCTAAGTTTAAAGTGTTTCGCGACTTATTATCGTAATTCATGAATAAGTCGAAATATCATTATCACACATACTTGGACGAGTTAGAAATTAAATAAAAATCATAATGGATTTCAAATAATATCCTCTAATGACCCATCAAGAAAATTGGGTCAATAAATCATGTGAGCTAGGTTTAAGAATTATTGTGACCGATTATCCAAATAAGAAACGAGTCGGAAAACCGTTAACACGGAAATACGACGCAATCATAAATTAAATAAAAATGTTAGAAATGCTTCTAACAATATATTATGACCCAATATCATAAGTGGGCCAATGGACCACATATGACCCAAAAATCAAATGAAACAAGAAAATGCATAAATTCGTAACTCTAAATAGCTGAAATTAGAAAGAGGCAATTTGAGTTGAATTGGGATGCAATCATGCATTCATGGCAACCCAAATTCGTGCCTAACTATGAGGGGAGGTTTCCTAATGCCTCACACACTCAAAGGGAGGAGGAAATCATCAAAAATAGGAAACCAAACATGCCAATCCCGAAACCCTCCTTTCTAGTTATAATAGGACTCCTAAACACCATGGTTACTTAAATACTCTTCACCCAAACCCTAGGAACGAATTTAGAACTTGCTAGGGTCGTGTGGAGGAGCTCTTGGTGGCTGAGGAGCTGTGGAATGATCACAAGAAGCCGTTCTTCTTCCCCTTCTCGTCTGCTGCGACCTGCACAAACCACTCTCTTGAAGTCAACAAAAGGTGAGTCAAACTTAAACCAAACCTTGCAAGGCCTATACCCCTAGAAAGAGGGTCACGTCTACGTTCTAACCCAAGTGGAATGCCAAAATTCCATGCAGTATACACGGAGTAGTAAGTGATTTTCTCCAAGTGGTCTGAACACTGGTTTTCTGGAATAATGGACTTCTTCAACCCAAAAGGTAGGTTTTATCGGGCCAACCTTAACATATCCTATACCAATGTGTAGAGCATCAAGTTAACTTTCATTTCCCACTGGTTTCATCGAATTTCATTTAGTAGATCTTGATTTATAAGCGTTTTGCCAAAGTCGCGCACTGTTAGAGCTTTTCCCGTTCTTAATATGTTGCATGTGTTTTCAGATCGAATTAGAGAAAACTCATAACATGAAAGTTATTCTACAAGTTGTCCTTGTCAGGTTTCATGTTAAACGTTTTGTCTAAATCTCATTAGTTATATAGTTATAAGCGTGGTAATAGGGTTGCTGCATAAAATTACGTTTTCAAGTTACCCTTGGTCTGACCTTGTGTTCCCCGTGATCAAAACCTATCGAAACCATTTTTATTGTTCAATTCCGATTTACTGGAAGTACCCTAGTATGTCTAGGTTATTTTAAAACTGGTTTCGTTATTTTTCACGCACTGTGCAATTTGTTCTCTATTTTAGAACAACCCTATGTCAAAAGAAGGAAAGACAGGTCCGCAATCCGAGGCACTGTCCATGCTCTGTCAGGGTCAGGCACGGACCCTGTGAATGCGACGGCCCGATATGTCGCTTTCAGAGGTCTTATTGCGACAGCCCTATTGTCACCTTCTGAATGTGACGTGTACTACGTCGCTATATGGCTGCCTGATCTGACCGACATGTCGCCTTCCTTATACCCCCTCGCCTCTAGCCATCCCTTTGCGGCCCTTGTCTTGTCATCTGCCGACATGTCCCTTCCTTATATACCCCTGTCGCCTTCTAGCCATCCCTTCGCGGCCCTTGTCCTGTCACAATCTGACACCCTGTCGCCTTCCTTATATACCCCTGTCGCCTTCTCAGAATTTTACCTGAAACCACGTGTTCTCCTACAAAGTTTTCCGCATATACCCAAGGTCTGTTTAAATATGATATTACTGTGTAAGTTACCTGTCTTGGGTCTGATCATTACATGATTGTTATTTAATGGCTTAAAAGTGATAAACCCATTTAAAAGCTTTAATTACATGAATGCTATTCTAAGTGCTCCTTAAATGTTATGATCCATTCGTGCTACTTGTTTAATCTTCCTACTGTTCTTCCACGTTTAAATGATAATGGTTATCATAAAATCTTGCAACCATGATGAGTTAAAGTGCATAGTTTTATTCCATATTTTATTGTGTCTAGTGCTTCTTGCGAGTTTGAGACCGATGGTTTGTGAATTGAGACACGCGTACCGCACTACACACTAGCACTTTTAGGCAGCCTTTTCTTGGGAAATTGGAAACTCTCTACCGGTCATTCTGAATCGGTAGACTAGCGACCTTTTTCCAAGGCCTCCGTAAATCTCCTCTGACCATGGATTCCCACATGGCCGACGAGTTGGTTGTACCATTGAAGTTCCCTGAAGATAGCGTGCACTTCCTTTCTCCTCTTGTTCTCGTGAGCGTGATTTGACAATCTAGACTAAAGCCATTAATGTAAAGATTTACCAAAGTACAAATTGTACCGTTATGCTGCCGAAATTATCTCTCGACAATTGTTATCATGAAATCATGTTCAATTACTTATTATTTGTTCCCATCATCATCATGAACATGACATTACACATGCTTACTTATTGAAACTCTCATTGGCCATTTAATGACTGTGGGTATCTACATTTAAAAACTTACATGAGATGCTGACAGGGCACGGCGTGTGTCCAAGGGCTCCAATCTAGCCCCAATGACGGCGAGTCATAGATATACTGTTAACCATGGGGTATAATGATTACTGGCGTTGCATCTGCGCTGGGAGTACTTTCTTGCTTGTTGAATGTTAGATACAACAACCACATACATGTGTCCTAGTGTGCATTCTTGGTGGATCTTTCCTTGGTGTACATTAGAGTCTACATGCCTGATTAGTGTTACATGATCGTGCTCATGCGTTCTTGCTTGCTTGCTTGCGTGATATGGCCATCCTGCATTTAATGCAATTAGTATCCTGCGTTCTTGACATCAAGTGAAATCTCGCGTGCTCGTACAAAGTGATCTATTGCTAGTTCTATCTTGTCATCTTGTTCACAATCTTGTTCTATCATAATCACTCTCTCTAGCTTGTTTTATATATCATGTTTTAACGAGTTTTATTCGTACTTGCATATCATTCATCGTACTTGCCTAGTCCTAAATTGCTAATCACTTATATCATTGCCCGCACATTGAGATATAAATCCTACTGGGCTAGTTTGCTCATTCCCTACTTTTACCCCATCTAGGTGACTATGAAGTTCAAGAGGAAGAGCAAGTCGAGGATGGGAATGCGTCCGAGTGATGAGCGTTCCAACTATGAGTCTAGTTATAGTAATTCGCTTTGAGAGTTAGAACATGTAGTAGGAAGTGAGAAGTATCATGTACTTTTGTTTTATTGAGTCTTAGTCCTGTAATAGTTTCCACTTTGAATACAATAAGTTGAGATTTGAATACAATTTATATTGAGTTCAACATATGGGCCCTATTATGATGTTGTGTTGATACACATTTAGTGCGTGCTAGCTAGAGGCTTATTTGCCGACTGTCCACGTCTCGAATTATCGACTCGAATTCTTCGAAATAATATCCGCTGCGTAATTCTCGGGACGTGACAGTTTAGTGGTATCAGAGCCTAGGAATACCAAATAGGATATATGTCTCAGGAATAGGAGATACCTATGGAACCTAGGTCATGGAAATTAAATATAGTACCTGGTGAGAATGGGTAGAGACTGGGAATATGTTAGAAAGAATTAAACACTCCTACCCATTGACTCTTATAACGTATCTAGAGACATTAATTGATTTCCATCCTTTTCTCAGGAACCCTCATAACTCTCTAACTCAACTGCAATGGCTCGTAACCAATGGCAAGCTATGCAAGAAACCGTGGCTGGACTGACCCAGGCATTACAAAATGTAGTTCAGGCTGGCAATCAGGCTGGAGCTACAAGGAATGGAGCCGGTGATCTGCACCGGAATTTTAGGAGTTTAAACCCTCCTCGTTTCTCTGGATCCCCTGATCCGGACGAGGCAGAGAATTGGCAAGAGGAGATAGAAAGGATCTTCCAAGTAATGCAATGCACCAATAGGGAGAGAGTGGTACTGGCCACTTTCCAATTTACTAAAGATGCTCGAGCATGGTGGAAGGCCACCTCGGCCCACCTACCAAATGTAGCTGAACTGGAGTGGGCCGGATTCCTGGAGATATTCCGGGGAAAATATTTCTCTGAGAGAGTCAAGGAGAAGAAGGCAACAGAGTTTGCCGCACTAAAACAGAAAGGGATGTCTGTGGCTGAGTATGAGGCTCAGTTCGCATGGCTTGCTGTGTATGCCCCACATCTGGTGGGAACTGAAAGACTAGAGGCTAATCGTTTCATGGACGGGCTCAGACCCATGTTCATTGAAATGCTCGGACCACACAATATTCAAACTTACACTGAGATGGTCCAAAGAGCTCAACTGGTAGAAGACACTATGGCTAAGGTGGAAGGCATGAGGGGGAAGGACATCTCAAAGCCGACCTTTATAAAAAGGGGAGCAGTCGATACAACTGGAACTTTCCCCATAACAACAATAACAACAACAATAATAACTACAACAACAAAAGGCCAACCACTGGGAAGGACTATGGCATGGAGAAAAAGATCAAGGTAGAAGAAACAAAGACAGTGGAATATTGTAACTTTTGCAACAAGCCTGGACATAGAGCAGAAGAGTGCTGGAAGAAGGCAGGAGCTTGCCTGCGATGTGGAAATCGCGACCACCGCCTTCCCAACTGTCCCATGCTAAAAGACCAAGCTAGAAGGAACCAAGGAGTGAAAGCATCAAGGACGCGTGAATGCAGTAACACAAGCGGAGCTCCCGGAAGGAGGTATGATTGTTAAACCCATAGATTGATCTTAATGCTTTTCTTATGAGTACATTTCTAAGTGGGGAGATCATTAAGGAGAAATTAGAAAAGGAATAATCTAGTGGTTATACCCTAGTTCAACTGGAGGATTAAGATGGTTATAACAACTGTGGAAGGAAAACAAGAGTGGAAGGAACCAAATGAATAATATGGGTGGCCATAGGTGTAGATGTTGGACTAGCATCCACGATGATTGAAACAAGTTAGAAGAATTAAATCTGGAACCAACTCATGGATCATAATTATCGGGATCCAATAATGATCTATGAATTGGGGACCAAATTCTCTTAAGTGGGGGAGGGTGTAGCACCCTGGAAATTTTAATTACATAAAAATTCAAATAAATGGAAATAAATATTTTCCATAATATCGGAGTATTTAAAACATACGTATCATTATCGTATGTGCTAAAACACATCGGAAATTCCGTACAAATTATAAATCAACCCCAAACATTATTACTAAACGTTTCACAAAGATTTGTGACAAGAAAATTGGATTAGCTAAGTTTAAAGTGTTTCGCGACTTATTATCGTAATTCATGAATAAGTCGAAATATCATTATCACACATACTTGGACGAGTCAGGAAATTAAATAAAAATCATAAATGGATTCAAATAATATCCTCTAATGACCCATCAAGAAAATTGGGTCAATAAATCATGTGAGCTAGGTTTAAGAATTATTGTGACCGATTATCCAAATAAGAAACGAGTCGGAAAACCGTTAACACGGAAATACGACGCAATCAAAATTAAATAAAAATGTTAGAATGCTGCTAACAATATATAACTATGACCCAATATCATAAGTGGGCCAATAGACCACATATGACCCAAAAATCAAATGAAACAAGAAAATGCATGGAAATTCGTAACTCTAAATAGGCTGAAATTAGAAAGAGGCATTTGAGTTGAATTGGGATGCAATCATGCATTCATGGCAACCCAAATTCGTTCCTAACTATGAGGGGAGGTTTCCTAATGCCTCACACACTCAAAAAGAGGAGGAAATCATCAAAAATAGGAAACCAAACATGCCAATCCCGAAACCCTCATTTCCTAGTTATAATAAGACTCCTAAACACCATGGTTACTTAAATACTCTTCACCCAAACCCTAGGAACGAATTTAGAACTTTCTAGGGTCGTGTGGAGGAGCTCTTGGTGGCTAAGGAGCTGTGGAACGACCACAAGAAGCCGTTCTTCTTCCCCTTCTCGTCTGCTGCGACCTGCACAAACCACTCTCTTGAAGTCGACCAAAGGTGAGTCAAACCTAAACCAAACATTGCAAGGCCTATACCCCTGAAAAGAGGGTCAAGTCTACGTTCTAACCCAAGTGGAATGCCCAAATTCCATGCAGTATACACGGAGTAGTAAGCGTTTTCCTCCAAGTGGTCTGAACACTGGTTTTCTGGAATAACGGGACTTCTTCAACCCAAGGTAGGTTTTCTCGGGCAAACCTTAACATATCCTATACCAATGTGTAGAGCATCAAGTTAACTTTCATTTCCCACTGGTTCATCGAATTTCATTTAGTAGATCTTGATTTATAAGCGTTTTTCCAAAGTCGCGCACTGTTAGAGCATTTCCCATTCTTAACATGTTGCATGTGTTTCCAGATCGAATTAGAGAAAACTCAAAACATGAAGTTATTCTACTAGTTGTCCGCGTTAGGTTTCATGTTGAACATTTTGTCTAAATCTCATTAGTTAGAGAGTTATAAGCATGGTAATAGGGTTTCTGCATAAAATTACGTTTTCAAGTTACCCTTGGTCTGACCTTGCGTTCCTCGTGATCAAAACCTATCAAAACATTTTTATTGTTCAATTCTGATTTACTGGAAGTACCCTAGTATGTCTAGGTTATTTTAAAACTGGTTTCGTTATTTTTCACGTACTGTGCAATTTGTTCTCTATTTTAGAACAACCCTATGTCAAAAAAGGAAAGACAGGTCCGCAATCCAGGCACTGTCCATGCTCTGTCAGGGTCAGGCACGGACCCTGTGAATGCGACGGCCCGATATGTCGCTTTCAAGGTCTTATTGCGACAGCCCTATTGTCACCTTCTGAATGTGACGTCGTGTACACTCGCTATATGGCTGCCTGATCTGACCGACATGTCGCCTTCCTTATATACCCCTGTCGCCTTCTAGCCATCCCTTCGCGGCCCTTGTCCTGTCGCAATCTGACACCTTGTCGCCTTCCTTATATACCCCTGTCGCCTTCTCAGAATTTTACCTGAAACCACGTGTTCTCCTACAAAGTTTTCCGCATATACCCAAGGTCTGTTTAAATATGATAATTACTGTGTAAGTTACCTGTCTTGGGTCGGATCATTACATGATTGTTATTTAATGACTTAAAAAGTGTTAAACCCATTTAAAAGCTTTAATTACATGAATGCTATTCTAAGTGCTCCTTAAATGTTATGATCCATTCGTGCTACTTGTGATTTAATCTTCCTACTGTTCTTCCACGTTTAAATGATAATGGTTATCATAAAATCTTGCAAACCATGATGAGTTAAAGTGCATCGTTTTATTCCATATTTTATTGTCTAGTGCTTCCTGCGAGTTTGAGACCGATGGTTTGTGAATTGAGACACGCGTACCGCACTACACACTAGCACTTTTAGGCAGCCTTTTCTTGGGAATTGGAAACTCTCTACCGGTCATTCCGAATCGGTAGACTAGCGACCTTTTTCCAAGGCCTCCGTAATCTCCTCTGACCATGGATTCCCACATGGCCGACGAGTTGGTTGTACCATTGAAGTTCCCTGAAGATAGCGTGCACTTCCTTTCTCTCTTGTTCTCGTGAGCGTGATTTGACAATCTAGACTAAAGCCATTAATGTAAAGATTTAACCAAAGTACAAATCGTACCGTTATGCTGCCGAATTATCTCTCGACAATTGTTATCATGAAATCATGTTCAATTACTTATTATTTGTTCCCATCATCATCCTGAACATGACATTACACATGCTTACTTATTGAAACTCTCATTGGCCATTATTTAATGACTGTGGGTATCTACATTTAAAAACTTACATGAGATGCTGACAGGGCACGGCGTGTGTCCAAGGGCTCCAATCTAGCCCCAATGACGGCGAGTCATAGATATACTGTTAACCATGGGGTATAATGATTACTGGCGTTGCATCTGCGCTGGGAGTACTTTCTTGCTTGTTGAATGTTAGATACAACAACCACATACATGTGTCCTAGTGTGCATTCTTGGTGGATCTTTCTTGGTGTACATTAGAGTCTACATGCCTGATTAGTGTTACATGATCGTGCTCATGCGTTCTTGCTTGCTTGCTTACATGATATGGCCATCCTGCATTTAATGCCATTAGTGATATCCTGCGTTCTTGACATCAAGTGAAATCTCGCGTGCTCGTACAAAGTGATCTATTGCTGGTTCTATCTTGTCATCTTGTTCACAATCTTGTTCTATCATAATCACTCTCTCTAGCTTGTTTTATATATCATGTTTTAACGAGTTTTATTCGTGCTTGCATATCATTCATCGTACTTGCCTAGTCCTAAATTAGTTGTCAGAAGGCCTCTTCTTGTCCGATGACTCTCCCTGCTCTGCTCGGCTAGCAGCCAAACTCTCCTCGCACGCCGCATGGCGTTGTGCAGTAGAGAGGAGCTCGGCAAGGGTGGAAGGCTGCTGCACTCCTAGCGTCCTCTGCAAAAAACCATCATGAGTGCCCTGGATGAGGGCATTGGTGGCTAACGGGACATCGAGGTGCGGGATGCGGAGCGCCTCAGTTTGGAACCTCTTGACGTAGTCCCAGAGTGCTTCTCCCTTCTTTTGTCGAACAACAAGAAGGGAGGCCTCGGTGCGCGGTTGCGACCTTTCGCCCAGGAAGTTGTCCCGAAAGGACTTCTTCAACTAATGGAAGGAAGAGATGGAACCTACAGGGAGGGCTTCGTACCAGGCCCGAGCAGTTTCCTTCAAGGTGGCCGGAAAGGCCCGGCATTTGGCCGCATTAGATGCTCCATGGAACACCATATGCGACTCAAACTTGTGGATGTGATCCGCGGGGTCAGAGGTACCGTCGTACGGCGCGATGGTAGCCAGAGGGAGCTTGGGAGAGACCCGAGCCTCCAGGATCTCCGCAATGAATGGGGAGCGGAAGTTCAGGTCCTCCTCGGCCGGAGCTTTGCCCTCAGCAAGCTGGACCATTGCGTCCACACGACGTTCCAGGTCGACGACACGGCGCAAGCGCCTAGCCAACTCCTATTCGGAGTGGGCCAAATCCGCACGCCCAGACTTGTGGGAGTTGGCTCCCACAACCGAGCGCGGCAGGCGCAGGGCTGCCGTGGAACGATGGGGTGAACGACCGCGGCGCTCCGGTGCTCGTTCATCAAAAGGAGCGCGGCGCGACCTCCGCGGTGAATCGGCGTGCTGCTCCTAAATTGACTCTGCTGGGGTAGGAGGTGCGCGCGATCGCCGGTGAGACGACTCTGCCTAGCACTCTTGTGGAACGGAGGCTGCTGGGACCGGCTGCCCGGCCAATTGGGCCTGGAGACCTAGGCAGATTCCCGTCAGCTACTGCATCTGTCCCCGGAGTTCGGCCATCTCCAGGGCGGTCGCAGGCACAACGGTGGCGGGCACAGGGACGCCCCCGGTCGCGGCAGCAGGAGCTACGATGACATCGACGGGGAGAGCACGTTGACAGGAGTCTGCCTGCAACTGGCGGGACCTCGTCATACGGCTCCCTATGTTCTTGTGCGAGGATCGTCCGTGAGTCATGGCTGTCGCCGGTTCCCACAGACGGCGCCAAAAGTGTGGAGGTGATTTCCTACTTGGGCCGAAGCCAAGCGGGCCTACAATTGGAAGAAGGGAAGAAGGACGCCGGTAGCGGACGAATACCTGCAAAACCAGAAGGGAATCAGGGGGGCCTGGTTGAAGAACCGGGGAGAACCCTCCGATGCCTAAGTTAGAGATGGACTCAAAGGCTTGGAAGAAGAAGGTTCAGTATTGTGTAGGAGATATGAGTCTTAGATTGCGTACCTCTGCATGGAGGCTTACCGGAGCCTTTTATAGGCAGAAGTGCTGAGGGAGAGGGACGGAACGTCCCTGATCAATGCCGCAAAGGGCGTGCCCGTTAGCGTCCTTAGCGGGGGGCTTACGCGTTGAGGCGCTCTGCAGTTAATGCACCACTTGATCGTGGGGCGCGCGTGGTGTAGCCGTTGTAACCGCCACGAGGGGATGAAAGACTGCTTGGATTCTCCTGGGCGAAAGGTACCAAGTAGGTAGCCTGCTCGGTGAGTTAGACCTGCTATTCGGTAGTCGGGCCCGCTGTTTGGTGCCTGGAGGCATGGCTTGTGCAGACAACGCCAGAGCGTGCTTCGAACAGGGTCTGTTCAGTAGGTCACGCTTGAACCGAACAGAAGAAGAGGCCTCCGGGGACGCGCCCCAGGGAGCGCGGTGGTGGTGCTCGGACCTTATGGTCATTTTCTGGAGTCCTTGGCGCAGTCTTCGAGGAGACGTGGCACCCTGCGAAGGGGCCATACTTGATTGGGGAGCCCCGATGGGCCGTGATGGGTCGTGATGGGCCTAGGTGGCCGGAAATGGCCACCACAATAGCAATAAAAAGGGAGGGGTATATACATATATATATACATATATATATATATATGAACAAAATTATAAACAAACAATGATAAATAAATAAACCAAAAATATATTTATATGTGTAATAATGCATGCACTAAATCAAATCATCAATCAATTTTTTTTAACCAACAAAATCAATTCAAAATCGTTGTAAGGCAAATTAATAAGCATGTGTCAAGCAAACAAACAACGAGTAAAGTAATAAAAAAATGTAGACAAATCCAAAATCGCATAAAATGGAACCAAGTGCGCTCAAATAATGTCACATGATAATTCAAAGCAAACCATGATGAGCAAAACAAAAGGAAAAAAATCTCTTAAGAAGAGGTCCAGTCCATACAACCCATATGCTATTTATAATTCAAGATGCCTCATATTTACGATCATCATGTTCTTTCTTTTTATGAATAATCAAGAATTTTCTCCCTCAAAAAAGAGATATAATTAATATTATAACACGCACTTCCACGATAGTGGATCTTGCATCCCAACTTGATATCCCTTCGTTTGAACGAAGTCAAACAATATGTATGTGAACTTAAAGTCCTCTGACCCTAAGAGACATAACACATGATCACTCGTGTGACTGGTATGTCTATGCTCTAAGATTGTTAATTCATGTCCCACCAATAACCTACGGCCCATGAGACTTGAATTTATAATACATGCATACGATGACTTCACATGCAAATATAAATATATAATATACGGATCTTTTAAAATCCATTTTCACTGTTAGCAATCTTGGATATGTATGATATGCCTAATATTCATGGTATACATGACAAAACTCATAGAAACGATGTGCCATGAAGACCTACTTAAGACAAATAGTCCTGAAAAAAAACATACGATGGCGCACATGTGTATGTATCATTTTTCCCACGAAAGACATTTTTACGGTATGTTATAGACCACCTTACGATGAGGCATATTCACAAGTATTAAAAATTAATATGCATATTTTTTATGTAAAATTTGCAACTATTTTCAATTTGACACAAGAAGATGAGAGAGTCTTACACCTTTTGCAGCATCAACAGCAATTTTTAGCCTACGAGCCCAATTCAAATGTATCTTCTTACCGTTCGAACCTGTCATACAAACTTTGTATTAGAAAGGACAACTTAAAGCAAAAGATTCAAAAGTTATGAGGGATCTAGAATCATCAAGGACTTGGAGGAAATTTAGGTGAGATCGTAGTAGTTAAATAAAAACTGTGGAATCTAAGAGATCAATTACATTAATATGCAATTATTTATGAAAGCCTACCATAGAGATTCTCAGCAAGTGATCCACCAGGTAGATACTCATAGACTAGGATTTGTTGGTTGGATTCATAACAAAATCCTACTAATTCAACGAGATTTTGATGGTGAACTTGTGACAAAAGTTGGACCTACAACAAGTAAATATTGGCTTGTGAATAAACATTGCAAGAAAGGTAACATATGTGTAGTAAAGATAATAAACAACGCTGTCTAGTCATATTTCATTATTTTAACCACAATGGCAATAGTATATATGGTGCAAGTAATAAAAGTTAAAATATTTAGCTCAAATTAAAAAGAAAAAGAACTCCTACATATCACAAGGTAATATCAATTGGTGCCCAAGAAAATTATATATAATCAAAATAATTAAATGGTATTAAGATTTTCATTACACAAACAGAAATATCCTATTTTCTAGAACTAAGCATAGTTTTAACAAATTAAGGAAGAAGATGAATAAGTGAATTGATGGTCGATGTTTATGTGATTGTATATATATGGACTACAAATACATCCAAGAATTAGAAGATAGACGGGCAATGACGACCCCGATGATTCATCTTTTGGTATCCCTTACAAATAGAAACTCATCTCAAAGGACAGTAATATCACATCCTTTTTGTCAAGTACTTAGATATCTTTGTTTAAACTACAGTAAGTATTCTATTAAAAAATCGAATAATTAAGCTTGATAGTTTTTATTTGAAATCATTGCAAAAATAACTTCTTACACGCATAATTGTAAAAATGGTAGTCCTTTATGCATATTGAAAATGTTGAGATACCTTGGTAGTTAATTGCCATAAAAAATTAATGCATTGATAGATAGAGAGGTGCTTTTATAATTATGCTAATGCACTAAGGTTATTTTTGTTTTTATGGATGAAACAGAAATCGGGAAATATGTTTTCTTTGTTTTTATAAAATGTTATAGTATTATTTTTGCAAATGATATCCTTTAGTGTATGTTATTTGCAAATGATATTATCTTAATTAATTAGAACATAATGATCTAAATGTTAAGTTAGAAAGTTGACAGTATGTCTTGAAGTCTAAAGGTTTTAAAATCAATAAGGGCAAGTCAGATTTGATGTATTGTAATTAGAGTAATGAGAGGTGTTATAGAAAAATATGATTTTAATTGATAGACAAAACATTCATAAGAAAAGTAGCTTTCAATACTTAAGATTTATCATCCAAGAGAATTAGAAGATTTATAACGATGTGGTATACATGATTAAGGCAGCCATGTTAAAATAGAGAAGTATATTGTGAGTCTTCTGTGATCGTCATATACCCGCGAAACTTAAAGAGAAGTTTTATAGAACAACTGTAAGGCGTGTTTTACGATATGGTATCGGATGTTGGATAGTGTGAAAGGAATACATTAACAAAATATGTATAGTAGGGATGAGGATGTTGAGATGGATGTATGGTAAGTAGGGATGTCAATAGGCTGGGCCCGAGCTGGGCTTAGGTGAGCGCGGCCCAGGCCCGACTCATCAATATGAAAGTCCAAGCGTGACACAGATTTGAGCTATGTTGGGTCGGGCCAGGCCCAATACTTTTACAAAAATGTAAGGCCCGACTAAGGCTCGGTCTGGTTCGAATAATTAAATAAAAATTAAATTAATAATAAAAATAATATATTTAATATTATAAAACTTATAATCTCACTCAATTAGATAGAGTTTTCATGTTACTTACTTAATTTATTTGAAAATAGAGTTTTAAACTTTTAAATAAGTAAAAGAACATAATTTAGCTAAGTAAAATTTATGATTTTAAAGGAGAAAAAATAAAAGA
Organism: Colocasia esculenta; assembly: GCA_014218235.1. Taxonomy (NCBI): domain Eukaryota; kingdom Viridiplantae; phylum Streptophyta; class Magnoliopsida; order Alismatales; family Araceae; genus Colocasia; species Colocasia esculenta. Next base: position 97,290,494 of record CM024754.1, on the reverse strand, counting down.
GTATGGGTCGGACTGGTCTGTCGGGTCAAACTCAAAGACTGAGTCCGGCCCATGGGCCTACTCGGGTAGGGTGTTTTAGGGTGGATTAAAAACTCACGGGACGAAAAGAGTCTTACGGCCTGGCTCAAAATATGGCCAAATATGTGGGCCTGTTGGGCTGAGTCTGGGCCACTAACATCCCTAATAGTTGGACTAAGAAAGATAATATTACGAATGAGCACTTTGTGAGGACTCGGAGATAGCTCCAATCAATAGAAAAATGAGAGAAAATAGACTCAAATGGTTTAGATGCATATACTGTCACTTTATCTCGGTGTCGGTTAAAAGATGTGACCAAACGTGGATACCAGTAAAATAGTTAAGGGAAGACCTAAAATGACATAGTGTGATATTATTAGGAAGGACTTAAACTTATTGAATTTAAACAAGAATATAGCACTTGATACAAAACTTTGATGGAAAAAATTCATATAACTGACGACAACTAATGGAACAAGTTCTAATGATGATGATGAAGATGACCATGCTGATAGTATTACTTTTGCACTAATAAGTTGAGGTATGAATATGTTTACATAACGAGGCTATATATGTATTAATACATATATTTAAAAGATGCGATTAGACAAGGGTTCATATATGTAGAAGAGTTAGCTTTACAAATTTCCCTACTTTTGCCAAAAAAAAAATGCTTCTAAAGGATCATAAATGTCTTCCAACTATTTCGAAACATGTGTCACAAATGCGTTTTTTAATACAATGACTAGGGGTGTTCATTTTTCGGTTCAACCCGAAAAATCGAACGGTTCGGTTCGGGTTGAACAATGTAACAGTCCAGTTCGGTTTCGCACAGGGAAACCGAATGAACCGAAATATATTAAATATATTTAAATAATAAATAATGTCACCAAAGAAAGCCTAGCCCAGCGGGCTAGCGCCTTCTGTTCCTTTGGGTGGTCCTGGGTTTGATTCCCAGGACCGCCCATCCGCCCTTTCTCTGTGTTTTTTTTTTTTTTTTCGGTTCAAACCGAATCGAACCGGTTCGGTTAGGTTCGGTTTGAACATAATTTCGATTCAGTCCGGTTTGAACAAAAAAAGATCCAAACCGGACCGAACCGAACCATGAACAGCTCTAACAATGACACCCCTTCAATGGTTGCCACTTAGGCAATGTCATACGACAACTTCACATAGCTAAAAGCAATTAGTAAGCATGTGAAACTATGTTAAAAATAATGGAAGAGATACTTATGACACATGGTATTATTTAGAAAGAATAGAGAAACAGAGAATAAAAGTCTACATATACATGTTTAATTTCGCCATAGGAAGAGGAGGAGAAGATCGTATTAATTTTCAAACAGTCTACATAAGAGAAGTACTCTGAGAAATTTCATTATCAGAAAACTTTAAGAAGCGGGATCACATTTGCCTATATCCTTTGATCCCTTCTATTCATTGTGTTCTATCACTTTCTATAAATTCATAGCGATCGGCATGTGATAGCATGAATTTCATCTTGTACTTATTATTTCTTTCCTGTATCTAATACAAATACCCGGTATTACTTACCAAAAAAAAAATACTCGTGTATGAAAAAAACCTAGAGATGGATAATCGAGTGTTGGATGATGCAAAGATAATATAATAAATACGTGTGGAGTCCAAAAAAAATAGGTCACAGGATTAGTGGTATACAGACCTCATTAATGAAGGAATCAGTCCCAAGTTGGGATTTGTCAAAACGAACTTTAACAGCAACCAATTTTCCGTCAGAAAGGTTACCGAGATATACGGATCCAAAGCCACCACTCCCAATGACATGCCGAAAATTGTTTGTTGCCATCTTAATTTCTTTGTAGGTGAAAATGTTTGTCGCATTCCATCTCATCTGCAAATCCCTTTGATCTGTTCTTGCCAATCAAAAACCAATCATAAGCTGCAGGGATAATGAGGAGTTGCAAAAGTACTCATATAATCTAGTTAAGAATTAATCCATACTTGCTTTATAACGGACGTCGTTCGTTTTTTGTGGCCTCGTGTTTTTACACAAGAAACTACGAGGGCGATGGAAGCAAGTGCCAATAAACAAGTTGCACCAATAATGATTGGTTTAGTACTAGTGTCATGTCCGCGTTCCTTGTTAACGTTAGAAACCACTTGCGGTGTCTCAGTTGATGGGCGCTTTGCAGCTGTTTGATGGCATGAAGATGGGAAGAAGGAAAGACACAAATTCCCTGTAATTCTGCCAATTAAGATGGAGAAATAGTATCAATAATGACGATTGAAGCTTACTATTTCAAAACTCATTACATAACATACCTAACTTGCAAGGCTTTTCTTTTTAGAGATTGCGGTAGCACACCTTGGAGTTTATTGTTTTCCAGATTCCTATATGTACATGTATACCAAGCGCCACATAACAAGTTATATGTACTACTACTGCCAGTGGCTGGCCATATATGCAATGGAACATGTATATTAATATGACGTCACATTACCAAACCCAAGCATACTTACAACAAATGAAGGCTCTTTAAGCCTCCCAAGCTTTCTGGAACTGTTCCCTCTAAACTGTTGTTCTGTAGATCACTTCAAAAAGACAGAGAAAATACCAATTAAGTGATGAGTACCATTTGATGTGCTAGTAATTAAATGAGCTTAACAGTTGAAAAGTAGCGTTCAACAGAAAAAGTCTATAAGAAGATAATGCACTCAGAGGGATATATAATCTTCAGAGCCATGCACGCAAAAATTTGCACCATCAGTAATTAGTAAAACTGTGTCACATTGTATTTTTCAAACAAGCTCACTTATATTTCAACTGGAGATATAGAACGCCAACTTCATTTTCATTATGATGAAAACAAATAAGCTTTTACAAAGATACTTATGATGAGAAACACACGCAAGAACAATGGTATGTAAATATCAATTACATGGGAAAAGAGAGAAACACCAGCAATATATATAGGGTTTTTTTCCCCCCGAAGGTTCTATAAATGTCAAGGCGCAGAACTATTCACCAACGCAACACAAAATGGCTTCTATGCAATTCTACCAGCCACACATAGAAAGCATATTCATCTTCCCTCCCGTTGTCTTTATAGCAACTCCGAAATTTTATAAATAAATAAATTATAAATATTAAATGATCAACAAATGAACAAAAGTTGATAATAGACTTCAATAATGGTCCATAAAAGAGTTATTGAGCCTAAAGAAGACACAAAATAATAATAATGACAATAAAAGGAGGAAATCTTATTAAATTCGTAATGCTAAATGGTACCCCTTTATTAGATTAGGTTAAATTAACTTAATTATACCAGATAATGATGCAAATCCATGATCAATCACTACCCTAGTTTGAGGAGCACATTTTTCACTAGAATCCAACTCTAATTAAAGTTGGAAAGCACAAATCAAGAGATAAATCAAGAGAATTCGTTTTAGATAAAGTTGGAGTCACATAAGGCTCTTAAAAAGTTCTCTCTTTAAATATCCACCCAAATCTTCCTTGAGCCACCCCATACAACTTCCAGGACATGCTTGGAGGAACAAACGACTGCTGCAGAAGAGGAATTCATGGAGAGAAATCTTTGTTCTTAATGTTCATCCTATTTTTGTCCTAGGAGCACAAAAACACTCAAAAGTAGGTATTCTCATGGTTAAATCTAATTAAACACTTCTGTTGATCAATCATCATGCTAGAAATATAATCCCCCCATTTTCTCCAATTTTTCAAGTCCATATAGTAAGTATGTGTCATTCAAAGTTTATGATTTTATGTTCTTCTGAGACTTTGTTCTTCCTTCTAAATCATGTTTAGTCCATGTCTATTTGCAAATTCATAATTTTTGTACATTTATAAACATGTTAGAAAGGTTTTAAATGTGGTTTGAGGATCTTTTGTGTATTATACATTGAGATCTGTGTTTTATTAAACAAGTATCACCTATGGGTTCACTGTGTACGAGCGTAGTGGCACCCATAACCGCCTTCTAAATGTCCCCCATGTTAGTTGATCTTGAATCACTGAGAAATAAGTCTGCCTTCGGAATGCAAGATTTACCTTGACCATGGTCAAACTGTTAGCTAGAATCCTAAATTTTTCTATGAACAGAACCATACATCCATGATATACTTATTGTTAATGACTGTTAAATATTTAAATGTGCTAACAATGATATTACATGTTAAATAAAAATTATAAACTCTCTTATTTAAGTTAAATTGATCTATCATGTATACACCCATTGATTATCTCTCATGATCTTATATGCACACATCAAAAACTCTAAACCCTATTTTGGTCATCACCATGTTGATTTCTATGAAATCATATTAATAAACTTAATACATGAGAATCACAAAATAAAAGGACCTTATTAATAATACAAAACTTGTTCTCATTCTACACAGATGTTTTAAGATCATTATTGCCACTCCATGAGCTTAGAAGTTCTCTGGGATGTTGAACAAACTGTTTCCATACTCTTTCTTGACATCGTGAGAACCCTCCGTCAAATATTCCTCTTGTCGGACTAGAACTCTGTCGCCAAGGCATCTATATGTCTCCATGAGTTTAGATTTCATTTATGATGCCGAGCAAGTTATACGATAAACACATTTACACACTGTGAAACCATGCTAGACTTGCATGGCACGTTTCAACTAGCCTTGTGTCTTTGATTGAAAATGTGCCCCACCCTATGCCCACATTCTGAACATGTCAGTACTCGGCCCCATGTCTGATAAATGTGTCCGACTACCTGACCATGTTCTGGTTGCAGCCAAAGGGTGGACCACGTTCAACTCTACACTACTAGTACCCGACAGTACTATTCAACATTTGATTTTTTTGTGCTATGTTTTCTCAAACAGTTTCACGTGCATACCCTCTATTTGTTTCTTGATAAACAAAAACACTTATTTCTCTCTTTTATCTATGAAAATCTCGTCTATTCGTCTATACTTCTCATCTTATTCTTGAAACTCTATAGCTATTTATTGATTGTTTAGATATTACATGGGATCATAGATCCACAACTAATACCTGACAATTATAAGATCTGATATGATCCTGAGAGAAGCATCCAAGAGTGCATGCACCCATAGGAGTTTATTGACCAAAGTGTCTGACATTAAACATGAGTACTTGACTTGCTTGACTGATCTATGACAATCACCTTATAAATGTGTGCTTTAAAAGTTATTGACTTGTATATGTTGTCTTGATGAGTACACTACAAGAAAAAGCGGTTACCGACGGACATTTCCGACGGATTATTTTCCGTCGGTAATTCCGTCGGATATTCCGACGGAAATATGTCAGTCGGAATATCCGTCAGCCGTCCGACGGAAATATTTCCGTCGGAAATGTCCGTCGGTAATGAAAACATACCGACGGATATTCCGACAGACATATTTCCGTCGGAATATCCGTCGATAAAGCTCCTATACCTTGTCCCGCGAAACCCCCCTCTTTCCCTCTCCCGCTCTCTCTCTCTCTCTCCTCTCTCTCTCCCTCTTCCTCCTCTCTCTCTCATCTCTCTCTCTCATCCTCTCTCTCTCTCTCTCTTCTCCTCTCTCTCTCTTCTCCTCTCTCCTCTCTCGCCTCCTCTCTCTCTTTCTTTGCCGCCCTTTTCGCCGGTCGCCGCTCCGCCTTCGCCGCCGCCCCTGCGCCGCTCCCCCCTCGCGCCGCTCGCCGCCGGCGCCCCTCTCCCCGTTGAGTCCCACCCGGCCCCCCTCCCCCCTGCCGCATGCCCCCCTCCCCCCTGCACCCGGCCCCCCTCCCTCCTGCACCCCCCCCTCCCCTTCCCACCTGGCCCCCTCCCCCCTGCGGGATGCCCCCCCCCCCCCCCCCCGCCACCGGCCCCCCCCTCCCCCCTGCGCGATGCCCCCCTCCCCCCTGCAACCCGCCCCCCTCCCTCCTGCACCCGGCCCCCCCCTTCCCACCTGGCCCCCTCCCCCGTGCGGGATGCCCCCCCCCCCACCCGGCCCCCCTCCCCTGCACACACCCCCTCCCCTTCCCACCCCTGCCCCCCTCCCCCTGCACCCGCCCCCCTCCCTCCTGCACCCCCCCCCCACCCGCCCCCCTCCCCTGCACATTGTTTAGTATTTTCAGAGATAGATTTTTCAAAATAACCACATCTTCATTTGGTAGAAATGATATTAGTGTTGGGATAGTCTTTATTTGTTTACCATGATACCGGCCTCTTTGTTTGATAGAATGTTGTTAGTATGGATATATTTTTCTCGAGAAGAATTAGTGCACTTAAGTTTTACACACTTTATACTTGTACTTTTCTATTTTTATTAGTCAATGAAAGATGACACAATGTACCCATCCGATGAGAAGCAAGAGACGCAATGCAAAGTGCAAAACTCAAGTACACTAATATTCTCAATTTTCTCATCATCCATCTCCATCTAAAGCTACTTTTAAGCTACGATAAAGAACATATAATCTCTTTGCATTTTTGGAGTGGATTTGTTAGATTTGGTAATGCATATTGTATTTTAATAATCTCATTAAAATTTTTAAAATGTAAACCATCATTGTTAGTTTTTGTTCCACAAGAAAATACTAACATTTGTCGTACTTAAAATAAAAATAAGAACAAAGTCGACCCCCTCCCTTTTTTAAGGTTCTGAAAAATCTTAAAATAAAAATAAGAAAACGGGGATAAGAAGATGGGAATTAGGGGATGACTTATTCCCCACTTACATCATTTTTTTTGGATATCTTCAAAATATTTAATCACCTTTGTCCCCATTTTTTTTACATGCCAAATGTAGAGTTGGGTTAATTTCATCCTCCTATTTAACCCCACAACAAACGGAGCGAAATTCATATATCCTTGGAAATTAACGTATCCTCATATATGTCGTTAAAATCTGCACCTTATCACCTCTCTCATATTAGCTAGATGTTAGAATGCACAAATATTTCACAAGAACTTAGATGTAAACATCCTTACCCAACACCAAAGAGAGGGGAAAAAAATTTGCCAAAGAAATAACATTATCCATTAGAGAAGTGCTAGTTACTCGGCGTTCGAGTAGTTGGCTGATGTGGATCGGCCGCACGGCCGATCCAGCTCAGCTGGGTTACCCAGGGGCCAAATAACCAGCATTTCTCTATCCATTATGCTTGGTGGATTTTAAAGGGAGGGGCAGGTTAGTCCGTTTTCAACATCCATTTAATTATCATTGGATAGATCTAGTAAAATAACATTATATATATAAGGAAATATAGTTAACTATGGGGTGTAGGCGATGAGATAAAAAATTTAGGGATATATATATATAAGAATTAATCGCATTTCATATATATATATATATATATATATATATATATATATATATATACAAGAAAATATCAAAATGAGGATTAAAAATTACATACAAGACGCCAGAAGAAGGATAAGAGTACTCTTCAGAAAATGTTATTCTACCAATAATAGAAACTAAACAAAAATTACATACAAGACGCCAGAAGAAGGATAAGAGTACAATTCGTCGAGTACAAATGCCCCCCCTCCCCCTCCCCGTCCCAGCACCCCCTTCCCATCCTGGTGCCCCCCTTCCCCTACAAGTTCCTTCTCCTAGCTAATTGCTTATATTCAAAGCTTTTGGTAAATTAAGTTATTTTTTATTTATCTTGCTCGCTGTTATTTTTTTACGCTTGACATGAAAATAAACAATGCAATGACTTTCTTTGTTAAACATATTGTTTACTTTCACAAATTTCACACTGCAAGTTAATCATTCAACATTCGTATGTTATTTGTAGCCATTTGAGAGATTTTTTCATATTTACCATATTATGATTTAATTTCATATTTTAAATTACTCATGAATAAAATGTTATAAATTTTTTTTTGTAATTAGTGATGAGAGTTCGCGATTGGAAATTAGACTCAAAGAAGAACAAATGTCCAACATATCAAAGTACTTGTTTGTTTGAACGTAAAATATTTCTGCTCGATATTCGAAGATTGCATGATGGTTTACTTTTGGTGAAAGAGAAGATGACGAAAATCATAAAGATTATTCGGAAAGAAGAAAGACAAAGTTTAGAAAATAAAAGTGGATTATCTGTTATTGTTTAAGATGAAAAAGGAGTGCGATATTCTGTAATCTTACGACGCAGTTGGTGTGGTACTATGTACATGTTTATTGGAAAAGACTGGTGTAAATTGTGAAAAATAATTGTGTCAAAGAACTTGACATTCTCAAAGTTATGTCTTCCCATTATGTACGAAGAGATGTATTGGCAAACTATATTTAGGGATATCAGTGGTTAGTTCACTCCCTAGGAAATCTACTGAGAAGCTGGTGAATAAAGAGCCGATCAAGTGGTGGTGGCCTAATATGAAGACATCGCGGTTTGGTTGTTTTTAATGTTCAATACCATTAAGTATTTATATAGTGCTCAAATTTATTTGATATTCATGTATGTTTACTCTTCTTTATCTTTACGTCAACGCTTATTTCACCCATAGCTCTGGGACTCTCCATATAACGTTGTATGGTACTTGAATGATTGAGGGTGTGTTGGATTTTACTCGGAACATGACATTTAATCTGTAGGAAAAATGTCTATGAGAATCGTCATGGATGTACCGTGAATAGTGAATGGAGTTATGACCGAGGAGTTTAAAGATGGAGTTGACAGTTTTATTGAGTTTGCATTGAGTAATTCATCAGTAGCAGTGATCCGATGGGTAACATCCGATGTTCGTGTTCGGCTTGTAAGAACAGAAAGTGGATATCGACATGGGATGTGCAGCAGTCGTCTGCACTAGCTATTACTTTGCCTAGCAGTCGTCTGCACTAGCTAATTACTTGTAAGAAAGTTGAATATTCAGTCGTCTGCACTAGCTAATTACTTTGCCTCCACAAGTACGTACGTAGACATGGTTGTTGATGCTGCTGGTCCGAGTTCAAATATTCATGAAGATCAACAAATGAAGAAGTGCCGAATGATACAGCTCAGAGATTTTATCAGTTACTTCGAGATGCTGATGAGCATTATGGGATGGTTGTGAGAAGCATACACGGTTTGTCTGCAGTGTCGCAGCTATTGAATTTGAAATCTGAATTTCATATGAGCGAGTTGGTGTTTGACCGGCTCTCTTACTGGTCCAGAGCATGCTTCCTCAATCAGAGAGGTTACTGCTGACTTTTACCGTGCGAAGAAGATGGTGAATGATTTGGGGTTTGTTTATGAAAATTGATGCATGTCCGAATCACTGTATGCTGTACTACAAAGAGGATGCAGATAAGACATCATGCTGTATTTGTAAGCATGATAGGTTCAAGCCCAAGAGAGGGGACAAGTCAAAGCAGAAGATGTTCCGTATAAGTCATTGCGGTACTTTCCTATCACACCCAGATTGCAGCGATTGTTCATGTCCTCGAGGACAGCTGGACATATGACATGGCATGCGGAAAGAGTCCGTCGCGACGAAGGTGAAATGAGTCATCCTGCCGATGGTGAAGCTTGGGCTTCATTCGCCATACTCATCCTTACTTCTCAAGGGATCCACGCAACGTACGGCTTGGTTTATGCACAGATGGTTTCAATCCTTTCGGAGGCTCGGTGGCATCTTACTCATGTTGGCCAGTATTCCTAACACCGTATAACCTTCCGTCAGGCATGTGCATGAAGCGTGAGAATCTGTTCCTTTCATTGCTGATTCCAGGTCCAAAAAGTCCAGGAAAGAATATAGACATATATCTCAGACCGTTGATTGATGAGATGAAATTGTTATGGTCAGATGGTGTGCAGTCTTATGATGCATCCAGAAAACAGAATTTCAATCTGAAGGCTGCATTAATGTGGACAATAAGTGACTTTCTAGCCTACGGCATGTTATCTGGTTGGAGCACACATGGGAGGTTGGCATGTCCTATTGCATGGAGGATTCTAAATCATTTGTGTTGAAATCTGGGGGAAAATCTTGTTGGTTCGATTGTCATCGGTGGTTTCTACCCAGTGACCCCCCTTTCTGAAAGCAAAAGGATTCTTTTATTAAAAATACAACTGTGATGGGAGGATATATGGAACAGGTGTTTGGTGGAAACATGGCGAGGCGGGTCCAGAACTTACCGACTGTAACACAACTGGCTGGTAGTACCCGACAATCCCTGGCTTGGGAAGGATCACAATTGGGAAAGCAAAGCATTTTTTGGGAATTGCCTTATTGGTCAACACTTTTGATACGTCATAACCTAGACGTCATGCATATAGAGAAGAATGTTTTTGATAATGTGTTCAACACAGTTATGGACGTCAAAGGTAAAACGAAGGATAACGTCAAGGCACGTTTCGATTTGAAAGTACTTTGCAAACGTCCAGAACTAGAGCTACAGCATGTTCAATGAAAAGTGGTGCAACCTAAAGCTGCATATGTGCTTGGGGCCAGACAGATTAAGGAAGTGTTGCAATGGTTAAAGCAATTGAGATTTCTGGATGGATATGTCTCGAATATTGCGCGTTGTGTAAATGTCAACGAGGGAAAAATATACGGAATGAAGAGTCATGACTGTCATGTTTTTCATGCAAAGACTGATGCCTCTTGCTTTTCGTGAGTTGTTGCCGAAACAAATATGGGGAGCAATGACTGAGCTGAGTCAATTCTTCAGGATTTATCTGCATCAGAACTCAAAATTCATGACTTGCAAAATATAGAGCAAAATATAATTCAGACAGTCTGCAAATTAGAGAAGATATTTCCTCCAACATTCTTTGATTCAATGGAGCACCTGATCATCCATTTACCATATGAGGCAAGGGTCGGAGGACCTGTACAATTTCGATCGGAGTCACGCACGAGAGTTGGCAGCTTCTACGCAGTACAATGTTCATGATATAAATGAAACAATTTGCTTACATAAGGATAACGAACAAGAAGAAGTTGACCCAAATGTCGCTGAGCGGGAGGTGGAGTCTGATGTGGAGGAAGACTCCCAAGATGATGAGGATGAATTCCAGGATGATGATGAAGATGATGCTGAATTAAACATGTCTTCAGCATCTGATGATGAATATAGATAATATACTGCATATTTTGTAAGAAATTGTGTTGTTTTGTTCATTACATGTTCATAATAAATTGCTACATCAAATTGAGTGCTGATGACTTGCTATATCTTTATTTGTATCAATAGAGATATGGTACGTGGAGGACGCAGTCGGACGGTTGCCACGTCCGTTGGCAGAGGACTGCCTCCCCGTCCACGTCTGCCTCCAGGTCCGCGACAGGTATATGCATATGTACACAAAAAACCATACGGGTATTATTGTTTATATTGATTTCACGAGAAACTAACGTACATACAATTTTATAGGGACTGCCTCCCCGTCCACGCCCGTCTTCCCAATGACAGGTAAATTTCTATATTCTTATTTATTTGAAATTCAAATTTCTAATGTGTATGAAATTTTGCAGGACTGCTCTCCGTCCACGCCCGTCGTCCCAGCGACAGGTAAATTTCTATTTTTGTTTATTTGAAATTCATAATTTCTAATTGTATGAAATTTTGCAGGGACTGCCTCCCCGTCCACGCCCGTCGTCCCAGCGACAGGTAAATTTCTATATTGTTGTTTATTTGAAATTAATATTTTCTAATGTGTATGAAATTTTGCCTCCCTGTCGACCATCCGAGTAGTGCCACCTTCTTCCTCACCATAAGGTAAACATATGTTTCAATAGATTAGTATGTTTGGTCTCTTGCAATTTATACAATAAAGTGTACTAAATTTTTTTCAACAGAGGTGGAGAGCCAGCATCCAGCACTGAGGAGGGGCCTCAGCTACCAGGACGACAACCATGCTGGATCTCAGGGTAAAGTTCATCATCTCAGTCTTACTGTATTTGTTCTTTAGGATATACATTTCATGTAGAAAATTAATGTGGAATTGCAGGGGGAAGATAGATCCCAGTCCTGCTTCCCGCTATATTACGACGCTGGTCCCACACATATTCCAGGACCAGTGGATGCATGGAGAGACTTCCCGGTGCAAGTCCGGGATTTATTATTTGACATGTTTACGGTATTTTATTTTTTAGAAGAGTTGAAGTCATTATTTCAATTATTATTAATTTGGGTTTATTGCAGAACGTTGATTAATTTTATTTCTTTACAGCGGAGGTTTGTGTTCACGAGACCCAAGGATCTCCCTCGGCTAGAGCCGTCTGGGAGATTACGGCCCAGACTAATTTAAGAAAGTCGATGTGGGAGGTACGGGACAAGGCAATGAAGACCACAGGCAACCGGGATCCTATGGCTTGGGTGGATTACGGCCCTGTTTGGCTGCAGAGGGACTATTGGGAGTCCCTTTGCGCGCGTTGGGCTGCTGGACCATGGCAGCAGCGGTCACAGGCGGCAATACGCAACAGAGCAACTCAACCGGAGAAGAATGTGCATACTAGTGGATCCGTATCTTATGCGACCCACAGTCAAAAATTGGTAAGTATTTTATTGTTCGATTCATATATACATATGGATTATATTGTAAAACTAACTAATTTTGTTGAATTTTAAGCATCACGACCTGGAGCGTGCCCCTACTTTCCGCGAGTTATTTGACCGGACTCATAAGCGGAAGGGGACGGATGACTATGTTACCGACAGTGCCCGCACGATTGTTGTAAGTCAAGCTTTAAATTATGAATTCAATTATGATATTAAAGTAATTTGTTTTCAATAATTTAATTTTAAATTATTTTACAGGAGACGTACAACAGGACGATGGCGGAGCGCTACACAGAGGGCACTCCCCAGCCAGATTTGGATGCGGACGCTTGGGTCGAGGCAGCGGGAGTGTCGAGGAAGGGTCGAGTGTACGGCTTTGGGGACAGCCTGGATACTCATCGAGTGTTGTCCTCATATGCCAGTTCGATCGCTCCTCCGGCACACGCGAGTTCATCTTCTGCGCCGCCCGTCAGTGGTGGAGAGGACATTAGAGGCATCATTCGGGAGGAGCTACGTACAGAGCTACAGACGCAGCGACAAGAGCTACAGGCGCAGCGGGTAGAGCTACAGGCGCAGCGGGTAGAGATAGAGACACAGCGGGTACAGCTACAGACGTAGTTCAGCGATATGCTTCAGCAGTTCATCTCAATAATGCGGGGAGTACGCCCCACACAGCCAGCAGCTCAGATCAGTATTAGTATTAATTTCATATACTTAAGATTGGGTCGGACGTTCAATTGACGGATCTAAAAAACACCCAAGTATATATAAAGCGTCAAAACACACAACCCGGGGGTCCAAAATCCCAAATAGGGATCGGATCGACGTGCCATTTTCTCCGACACGACCGGGTGGTTAAAGTGACGTGTAGAAACTGACGGAATCCAATTTGGATCCCCGGATTGGGTTGGGCATTCAATTGACGGATCTAAAACAGGCAAGTATATATAAAAGGTTAAAACACACAACCCGGGGGTCCAAAATCCCAAATAGAGATCCGATCGACGTGCCATTTTCTCCGACACAACCGGGTGGGTTAAAGTGACATGTAGAAACTGACGGAATCCAATTTGGATCCCCGGATTGGGTTGGACATTCAAAGGACAGATCTAAAAACACGGTCAACCATATATAAATGGTTAAAACATGCAACCCGGGGGTCCAAAATCCCAAATAGGGATCCAATCGACGTGCTGTTTTCTCCGACACGACCGGGTGGGTTAAAGTGACGTGTAGAAACTGACGGAATCCAATTTGGATCCCCGGATTGGGTTGGACATTCAAAGGACGGATCTAAAAACACGGTCAACCATATATAAATGGTTAAAACACGCAACCCCGGGTCCAAAATCCAAAATAGGGATCCAATCGACGTGCTGTTTTCTCCGACACGACCGGGTGGGTTAAAGTGACGTGTAAAAACTGACGGAATCCAATTTGGATCCCCGGATTGGGTTGGACATTCAAAGGACGGATCTAAAAACACGGTCAAACATATATAAATGGTTAAAACACGCAACCCGGGGGTCCAAAATCCCAAATAGGGATCCAATCGACGTGCCGTTTTCTCCGACACAACCGGGTGGGTTAAAGTGACGTGTAGAAACTGACGGAATCCAATTTGGATCCCCAGATTGGGTTGGGCATTCAATTGATGGATCTAAAAACAGGCAAGTATATATAAAAGGTTAAAACACACAACCCGGGGGTCCAAAATCCCAAATAGGGATCCAATCGACGTGTCGTTTTCTCCGACACGACCGGGTGGGTTAAAGTGACGTGTAGAAACTGACGGAATCCAATTTGGATCCCCGGATTGGGTTGGACATTCAAAGGACGGATCTAAAAACACGGTCAACCATATATAAATGGTTAAAACACGCAACCCGGGGGTCCAAAATCCCAAATAGGGATCCAATCGACGTGCCGTTTTCTCCGACACGACCGGGTGGGTTAAAGTGACGTGTAGAAACTGACGGAATCCAATTTGGATCCCCGGATTGGGTTGGACATTCAATTGACGGATCTAAAAACATGCAAGTATATATAAAAGGTTAAAACACACAACCCGGGAGTCCAAAATCCCAAATAGGGATCCAATCGACGTGCCGTTTTCTCCGACACGACCGGGTGGGTTAAAGTGACGTGTAGAAACTGACGGAATCCAATTTAGATCCCCGGATTGGGTTGGACATTCAAAAGACGGATCTAAAAACACGGTCAACCATATATAAATGGTTAAAACACGCAACCCGGGGGTCCAAAATCCTAAATAGGGATCCGATCGACGTGCCATTTTCTCCGACACGACCGGGTGGGTTAAAGTGACGTGTAGAAACTGATGGAATCCAATTTGGATCCCCGGATTGGATTGGGCATTCAATTGACGGATCTAAAAACAGGCAAGTATATATAAAAGGTTAAAACACACAACCCGGGGGTCCAAAATCCCAAATAGGGATCCAATCGACGTGCCATTTTCTCCGACACGACTGGGTGGGTTAAAGTGACGTGTAGAAACTGACGGAATCTAATTTGGACCCCCGGATTGGGTTGGGCATTCAAAGGACGGATCTAAAAACACGGCCAAGCATATATAAATGGTTAAAAGACGCAACCCGGGGTCTAAAATCCCAAATAGAGATCCGATCGACGTGCCGTTTTCTCCGACACGACCGGGTGGGTTAAAGTGACGTGTGGGAACTGACGGAATCCAATTTGGATCTCCGGATTGGGTTGGGCATTCAAAGGACGGATCTAAAAACACCCAAGGCGAAAATGATGGATCTAAAAATAGTATTGTATTAAGCTTGAGAAATAATCACATGTTTTAAATTTCATTTTTGAAAATACTGTATGTCTTTTATTTATTATTAATGTTTCTCATTTAATTTGTTTTAATATAAGATCCAGCTCCAGACGATGACGAGGCAGGGACAGCAGACGATCCAGCAGATCTATGTTGATTTTTGTATTCATTATTCTATATGATTTTATATTTATTGTATTTTATGATTTTATGTTGATTGTTAGTATTTGTTAAATTTATGAATATTGTAGCAGGTTTGACATTGTAGCAATGTTGACAAATCATTTTTATTTGCCTATTTTTTTAAAAAAAAAATTGTGTATTTTCCGACGGATTTTCCGACGGATAAGTATCCGTCGGAACGTATAAATTACCGACGGAAAAATACTGTCGGTAATACCTTCGGAAAGTACTGACCGATTGGCCGACGGATATGTATCCGTCGGAACGGATAAATTACCGACGGCTAAATACCGTCGGCAATTCCGTCGGAAAATACTGACGGTTTACTGACGTATACGTATCCGTCGGAAAGGATAAATTACCGACGGCTAAACACCGTCGGCAATTCCATCGGAAAATACTGACGGCCTTACCGTCGGATTATATCTGTCGGAGGTTTCGACCGAATTCCGACGGAATTGTCATCCGTCGGAAATTGTTGACCAAGTATTTCCGACGGAAAGTTTCCGACGAACTTTGGACGGAAAGCGGTCGGAAGGCTCCTTTTCCGACGGATGACCGACGGATTTCCGACGGATTCAGTCTGTCGAAAATAGCGCATTTTCTTGTAGTGGTATTTACTCGTAATATGATCAACTCTCTCTCATTTAACCTTGTTACATATTCATGTGCTCTTGCTAGCTATTACTTAATATTATCATATTCATGCTCTCGTTATCATCTTGGCTTGTACATTATTAATAGTTACTCTACTTGTTAAGATACTAACTACTTAAAGCATTGCCTAGTTAATAAGATATAAATTCTATTGAGCATCTCGCTCACTCAGATGCTATTCTATATTTCAAGTGCTTCTGATGATGATGACACATACAGATGAGAAAGTTCAAGAGTGACAAGCAACCTAGTTGTTCATAGTAGCATAGAAGAGCTACCTTAGAATTTTGTAGAGTCTAGTCTAATTAGTTAGTTTTCTTTAATTCTATTTTAAGTGTCATGAGGTGTCCTAAGTATTGGCTCTGAACTAGTGGTTATAATAGACATTAATGATTTAATTATGAATAACGTAATCAGTTGGTTATTGGAGTTATTTTATTATCTAATAGTTTGCTATTTTCTTTAGTACTTACTCTGTTTACTCGCATGATTACAACTTTCCATTCTAATATTCTGTATCGGGACATGATAGTCTTCTATCTAGAATTGTTCACCATCTTAACTTAGCTGAGGTTGTTTTAAAATCTTAGAGCTAAGGATGAATGTTAAGCTATTCTTGGGGAAGGCCACTTCAAAGCATGGTTTGCCAAATCAGATTGAATTGGTGCGAATTAGGGGAAGAGTGATTCCTGATTCGTCTAATTCATCAATTCACATGTATATATATAATAACTATATATTATGTATTGTTTGACATATATATATATGTATATAATTATACATATATAAGTACATTATGACATATAATTATATATATACAAGTGAATCGGTCTGATTCGAACCAATTTAGAGCGAATCAAAAAAAATTTCGATTCATCCCGCACCCCCCCCCCCCATTCCAATTCGGCGAACCTGGCTTCTAAGATAGAACAAACATCAATCTTAGA
The DNA here is from genome assembly GCA_014218235.1 of Colocasia esculenta. Classification (NCBI taxonomy): domain Eukaryota; kingdom Viridiplantae; phylum Streptophyta; class Magnoliopsida; order Alismatales; family Araceae; genus Colocasia; species Colocasia esculenta. The sequence continues at coordinate 97,273,406 of CM024754.1, read as the reverse complement.
TTTTGAGCAACCAATGGTCTTTACTGCAGAAGCTACTAGGACAACTTGGTGTTATACAATCAACTCTCCTTGTTTTCCTTTATACAAAAGTAGATTCCCTACTTTCCTTTTACTGTTTTTAGGAATGATGTACGGATGACCTATCGCATAAACATATACGTATAATATATATATATATATATATATATAGAGAGAGAGAGAGAGAGAGAGAGAGAGAGGCAAGCATTCGTCTATTTTCCTATGAACTGGCAAAATCTCGCTAAAGTTTAGGATGCTAGCGTATGACATTGTGAAACCATCCGTTACTCTTGTGCTGAATCCTTGCACATAAACCCCAACGAATAATGTTGAAAAAACTAACCCTGGACATTGAGTACATGAAAACTGTGCACTGAGCAAATCCCTTGAGTTAGCTAAAATTACACTCTACGGGTGGCAGGAGGCTTTATGGTGTATAATACTTTCGGGTGTTTATCCACAGTTGATGTGTACGAGCGGCCTTTTGCCCGACCACACTGCGCTCTACCCTAGGAGTGGGTCGGAGTCTTGAAAGCAGAATCTGAATTATAATCCTTCAATGCGACCATGATCCCCATCCTCCACAAGATTCTTGTATAAAACCTCGACTTAGCACACAATGTGGATGACACTGGACAGCATATGTGAATAAAACAATCACTTATGGGGCTTTATTATATATATTAGTTATGTATTTTTTATTTTCTTTTTCTCGTAAACATGTCTTCCATTCGGAGGTTATTCAAAAGAAGAAAATTACGAGGTTACATTTTATAAATGCAGATATCTTTAAACCACATATATATTTATGTATATATACATATATATATATATATGTATACATAAAAATGTAGAACGTTTAAGGTTTTCTTTTAAGTAATATTAAAAATTTCCAACAACGACTGGATAGCCCATGATGTGTTATCTGAAGCACATGGGTGAACTTTTAGAGTTGGCATGTTTGTGCTAGAAATATACTAGAGGGAATTAATATGTTTCAGAAAGTGTATAAGCAAGTGAAATTCTTGTTGAATACTCTTTTATGATTACATTGCTTTTTGACCGTTTCATTTTTATGAACTATAATTATCAATTTTGGAATGAAGGAAAGTAGAGAAAAATATCAAAATGTAGGGCGGACAGGTACCCTAATAATTATACAGCAACATGGCATATTAACTGTAGTGTCCCCGTCGAACGCTTTGAAACATTTTTTTTTCTTCTGAAAATGCATCCTATTTTGTATTTACACTGAGCACCTGAAATCAGACTATTGGTTTTAGATAGCCTTATTAATCAACAAATGTGCTTTGTTCTTTTATATTATATTATTATTTATAATAGGATCTATTGAAGCATATTGATGCGGTACGCCGTGCTAGGAGAAACTCGACTCGACTGAGTCGTCCCACACAACAAACCTTACTCACGAGTCGGGATGCCCTCTCACCGTCGAATCACACTTTGATTCAATGACAGATAAAAATTGTGTTTGAATATTAAAGTGTTCTTATTTATTTCTGTGCCCTCCAAGTGTCACACTTTGAACCAACCATGGCATTTCGTTGTCGGAGGTGCTATACAACATCTGGGTATGCTGCTAGTGGACCGAGATAAAGCAATGCAAAGAATTGCAAGATATGGACGATAATAAAAGTAATATAGATTAATTGAAAATTGATTTTATTAATTACCTGATAAATCTCTCTCTCTCTCTCTCTCTCTCTCTCTCAAGCAATCCACATCACTATTATTACGAAACATGGAGAGCAATAAACTAGTTTTTAAGACGTACGGTATCCTAGAAATGCTAGAATGCGCACAACATATATATGACCTTCAATGCAAATATTTGTAATTAAAATATTAGAGGCTGTACTTACAGGATCTGAAGGCTGAGCATGCCAACAAAATCTGACCCAAAAGATGTCAGTTCATTGAAGCTAAGGTTCCTGCATCTTGTTCAAACACATAAGCTAGCCCATTAATTAGAAAGAAATTATGATAATAAATTAAGTCGTGAGTAGATGAGAAAGGGGATCCCCTACAAGGTTTCAAGTCGCTGCAGGCTGCCCAAGTTCATGATTTCTCCGGAGAGTGAGGTGTTATGCAAGTCTCTAAGAAATATTTAGTAACTCCCAGTCAACAAAATAAGGTAGACAGGTGAGTAGCACGAGGAATTTCAAGTGTCAGAAGTAGTAGTGGTGATCCAGAAGTGGCTTACAAGAGTTTGAGGTCAAGCAAATCACTAAATATGGGGCTTATTGTCGTCAGCTCCAAATCCCCAAGCACCCTAATTATGACAAATCGAAAGCATCGTGGAGTAGAACTAATTAAGCAGCAGATTTAAATAAACAGGCCCTGTACATATATTAGCTGCCGCATGTTAAATGCAAACGATGGACTGCAAGAACTTGAAGCGAGAGACTTACAAGGATGTCACACGATTGCCTCGGCACCCGATGTGCCTCCATGGTATAGGAGAGCATGGATCATCTTGCCACCCCAAATCAAAGCCAGTGGACTGCTGGATGACCTCAAGTGCCGAAACTGCAGAAAATTGCAACGATGAGAGATGGAGATGGCCACAGAGAGGAGAGAGCAGGGGAGGAAACATATCGTGCATGCGGATCTTATACAAATTAACCTGTAGTTGAAGAACATTCCAGAGGTATCTCCACGGCTTCATATATTTCCAGGGCACTAATCTGTGGGTAAAAACTGACATTCCGGAGAGTGATGTTGAGATCGTTCACGTTCACGGCCAGATGAAAGACAGTGTTAGCTTCTTTTCGCTTTACAGTACAGTTTGATGTAACAAGGGCACCATTGATGATGATGTCGAAAACTGAGAACACGGGGAGAATGCCCGCGAAATAAAGGACCACGTAGTAGTCACCCATCTTGTCCAGTGGGAAATAGTAAGTCAAGATGCTCTTCCTAGCAAGAATTCTCCCGGTTTGAAGCACACTAAGCGGGGGGCTCTCCTTCAAACCGGAAATATTGAGAGGGAGCTCAATGTTGAAACTAGCTGACAGATGAGAAGGCGAGAAGTTTTGATCCACATCCCAAACCCGATCATAATAGTCATTTGGGTACCTGTCATTTGCTTCCAACTTGATTCGCATATCTATAAAGCCATGCTCATATATATATACATATATGTACATGTGTGTGTGTATGCATATATATGTTACATATATGTATTGTATAGAGACAGAGCGCGCAAGTAATATATATATATATATACAAGATTACCTTAGAGATCCATCAGTGTAGCCACAATTGATCCTGACTTGTTTCCGGAGAAACCGGTTCTCATTGTCATGCGCGAAGAAAGATGCATATGCTCCAGAGGGAAGCGGGCGCACTTCTAGAGAAGAAATAACAGGGAATCCACCGTCAACAACGGGAAGCAAGCACAAGGAGAGTGTATCCTTGTTAACTGGCCATACGAATTCCTCCGACCACGGATCAGATTTGGTGAGATTCACAATGGCGGATACAGCAGTCCCAAGAGATACTTGGAAGATTGGGGGGCTTCCATTGCCATCGTAGTCCTTGTAATAGAAGTAAGCTCTGACGAGAACCAATGTGGCATTAGGAACTGGTAACCTGTAGCAGTTGCGTGCCGACGGCAGCGAACTGGGGAAGAATCGCAGGGGAACCTGCAGGGAGGCAGAGCTACTTCCGTCAGGGAAATTAACAGTGCTCGTGTTGCCGGAGCCCACATATCCACTGTCCGGAATCCAGGATAGACCAGGAGGCCCTATGAAATTCGCAGTCCCTCCTCCGCAGGAAAGGCTAAGGAATCCTGATCAATTGCCAACACAACACAGAAAGCATATATATTAAGAATTAATATTGCACAATTTCCCATATTAAGATAGACACCTCACCTCGAAATCTGAATGAACTTTTATATTTCGGAGGGGGAGTGCGAGAGAGAGATGCAGAGAACCATGCAGCCAATTTCCGGTGGCTACAATGGCCTCATCAGATTACATATTTGTAGCATAAGAAATACTTTCTACTCGAATAAAAGGTTTTACTAGCTAGACGCTCCGTTCCGTTGGTTGGGTGCCGAGCCCCTCTCTCTCTCTCTCTCTCTCTCTCTCTTCTTGCTGACGTTTAAAGTTTAATCGTCCGACCAAAGGGATCTATGGCGGAGCAACTTTATTTGTAGAAAAGCACTCTCTTACAACATATGAAATTTTGGGTGTCCATTTTCAACAATATATAGTTGAATAATATGAGACATAGAAAGTCGTAGAAAATGGATAAATAACAAAATGTAAGCCAGAATAAAAAAAAAATAGGCAGATACTCTCTGAACAGAAAGCGATAGAGCAATAAGAACACAAGCAGACAGCAGCTAGCTAGGGAGCGAGTGTGAGTGGAATTCTTCATGGGAATTAACCGGAAGAGCAGAAAACAAGAGAAGATTAAATATGAAGAGACATGCAGCGAGGAGTTTGTCTCTGTAAACGAAATTGTGAACGCTCTTCTCGCCTCATAGCGTGAAGATCTAGCAAGACATGTACAGATACAAGAGATCACCAAGGAACACAGAAAGCGTACGTACTCCATCGGAGAGACAGATCACACACATATAAGATACAGCAAGAGCACACGGACACACGGAGTGCCGCACTGGAGAGAGCACAGCAGAAGAAGCGCCATCAAATTTGAGTGTTTCCTTTTCCCTCGATCATTGAAATATCAACCAACCTGGTTGAGCAGCGGAGGGCGTCATACTCCTGCAGGCGAGAAGCGCCAGAAGGTGCCCGTAGATGGCGAAGGAGGCGGCCACGTCGAGCAGGCGAATGAGGGGAGAAACCACCGAAACCATGTCGGTCGATCGGTACAGCCTCTTGGTCAGGAAGGGCGTGACTAGCAAGTGGATTTGAAGTAAACGTATCTATATCTATATTATAATATTTTAATTTAATTTCGGTGCTGCCGCCACCTGATTGCAGTAAGATAATTTTATTCCCGCCATAACATCTCTTTTCTTAAAATTAAAAATATTTAAATGAGCTAATCACCTGAACTCCTTGAGAGGGGAACACGGAGTTGTAGCAAGTCTAGCGACAAAAGGCAGTAAGTAGGTGAAGAGCCAAGAGGGTGTGAGAGTAGCCAAAAGAGACTGTTGAGTCAAGGAAAAACTTGTGAGTCCGAGCCCCTTTGAAGCAGAAAGGGTTAATGAGTGAAAGATGGAAAGAGGTTGTACAAAAATGGTATTCTGAGTTCAGAACCGCAAATTTAGAGTATTTAGATTTATCCGTTCCAGAAGAGAAAAGGCCGTCTCAAAAGGAAATAGCTCATAATTTGTCTGTGTTCTATGATCGCGTCTGTTTATCCAGTCGTGTACATTTAAAGAACTTCAAGTATATCCTAGAAAAACTTGAAGCATTAGAGTCAGAAACTCAAGATCTCCATCAAGAGATCTCAAAACTACAAAAATTTATTCAAGGTTTACCACTTCCTTTAACTGGACCCGAAGTGCATGCACTTGTGAAGGAAATTGCAGCACAACCAAAGCTGGTGGAAGAACAGACAATCCAAATTTCAAAAGATTTGGAATGGAAGATTGAAAGAGTTGAGCATCTGCTAATGAAAGTAGAAGAGTGGACTCGCACATGAGTTATATCAACACTCAAGCTACTGAAGAATACAGAGCAGCCCTTGAAGCAACAGAAGGAATAGAAGCACCAGCAGTCGGCTTTGCGAAACCTGCTGACAATAAAGGGGCCATATCAAGCACAGTAACCCTGATCAAGCAAAACAACACTCAAATTGAGTTACTGATCAGGTTAACAGAGGAAGTGAAGGCTCTGAAAGAAGAAATCAAAGCTCTACACTAGGAAAAGGTTCAAGTATCTACTATTCCTGACGATCTTATTTCAGGACTGAAAAACTTGAAACTTACGGAGCATCATAAGCCTACGGAGGCGTCCGACAAACTAAAGGTTTTCAAAAACCCCCTCGAAGAATACAAGAAGGAAAAAGCAAGAAAGTCTTGATGTAGAGGACGACCTCTGCAACTACCAGGACCCAAGAACAACCTTCAACATCTCGAACAACTCCATTGTTCGAAGATCAAATTCGTGACTACCGGCGGAGCCAACGACGTTTGCACAATGCCCGCTGAGCAGTAAATCGTCTCCAACGACGGTTTACAGGAAGGAGCTAGCTCCATAACCAAACTTTGGAGCAGCAAATCAACCCTCAGGAACAACTGAGGAATTCCATGCAGGAACGTGCGGCGATCGTCCCTGCAGAAGCCTTGTACCACTCACGGCGTGATGATGTACACCACCGTGTGTATATACATCGATCTGAAGAAGCACTACTTTGCATCGGAAGCCAACAACAAGATCGAATATTCATCCAAGAAGAGAGTTTCCAACAATTGCAACGTAGTAGGATGCAGTTCATTCACATAGGGGTCATCCAGCTCCGAATCTAAGCACTGCACCGCCAAGTCGAAGGTACGATGGCTCTTGTTGTTTTTCGTGACAATAGATGGCCAGATGATCGCTCCCTGTTCGCCACTATGGAGGTAGACCTCACGCAGGGGAGCCAGTTGGTGTATGTCATCCCTGACACAATGATGACAATTGGGGATTTCTACAACAACGTCCAAGTCTCAATCCTCACAAGAGGATATGAAGATTGGAGAGGAGAGGCCAATCTCCTCATCACCAGAGGATTAGTCTGGAGGCTATCCAACACACCAAATGTTAGATTTGCATATGAAGTACAAAGCGTGGTAGACTACCTGGTCAGCCACGGAGTTCAAGCAATCCCTGGAAGAAGAAGGACAGTTCAAGACCTGCACGGCCACAACTGGGTGGTCAGGGCATCGCAAGCCATCATTCTGCGACAACCAACAGAGGTAGATACTAGAACAAATATTGATGGTACACTTTCCTTAAGATTTGGAAATTATATTGTTGCAAGATCATCTACCACAAGGCGCATTGCCTATAATCTCCGAGATGAGGAATTGCAAAGCGATGAAGAACAAATCATCGCAATCCTCACAACAGACTGCCCCACGGAAGACGAGTCGTCAGATGACGATCAAGGCTACCTACAGTACCTCGCTGCTGTGGGAGGTACATCTGTATCCACCAAATAGGAACTCCCGTACCCTGTTCATATAAGCGAAATTATAATCCCTTTCGCTTTTTTAGAAGGTGGTGGGGATAATGCCCACAAGGCAAAGGACTACTCAGAATGGTGGAACCTGCCCTCGGCTCAACATGGCACTGGCGCCATATTTGTGATCCCAACCCAGCTGGGTTTATTTAATGATACATTTATGCGATGGGAATCAATAACAAAAAACCTTGTCTCTCAACAGGGATTCACTGACCCTAAAGACAAAGCAGAGTTCATTGAAAATCTGCTTGGGGAAGCTGAAAAGCTAGCATGGATCCAATGGAGGATGGCATTCCCAGAAGAATAACAAATGATGATTGACAGCGCTGACGGAAGGCAGGGGACATAGAACATCCTGTCACAAATCAGAAGGGTTTTCGCCCTAGAAGACCCATATCAAGGATCCACAGCCATGCACGTGGAGGCCTACAGAGACCTGGAGAAACTGTCTTGCCACAATATGAATGACATCGTGGCATACATGAACGAGTACATGAGGATCGCCTCCAAGACCGGCCGACTATTCATCAGCCCGGAGCTTTCTGAAAAGTTCTGGTTCAAAATGCCCGGAGAACTAGGCCAAAAGATTAAAGAAGCATATGAGGCCGAGTACCCAGGTAACATTGTCGGTGTCTTTCCAAGAGTCCTTTTTGCTTACAAATACTTGGAAAGAGAATGCATGGATGCAGCATTCAAGCGCTCCCTCAAAGGCTTATCCTTCTGCAGTAGTATTCCCATCCCGGGATGCTACAAAATAGAAAAGAAATACGGTGTGCGAAGGTCTTCTACCTACAAAGGTAAACCACACGCCACGTACGCACGTATTGAGAAGAGAAAGCACCTCGTAAAGAACAAAAGGTGCAAGTTCTACCTCTGCGGCCAGGAAGGACATTTTGCCAGGGAATGTCCAAATGACAAAAGAAATGTAAAAAGGGTCCCCATATTTGAGAACCTGGACCTTCCTGAAGATTGCGACATAATCTCTGTTCAAGAAGGGGAAGAACAGAGCGACGCCATCTTTAGCATCTCAGAGGGAGAAGAAAACAATGAGGATCTCATCAGATCCTTAAATGTTATGAATATCTCGGAAAAACTCTTTTATTTTCGAGAAGAAGATCAGACATATTGGATCGGAAAAGAAGGGGGATACCGATCTATGGTTCGAGCCACCAAAGCCCAGCATGATTGCAAGCATGCCTGGGAATTCAACGGCACGGGTTTCCCAAATTGTTTTGTTGCAAGGGGGAAACCTCTATCAACCACAGAATGCACTGTCCACAATGTGACATTACAACATGCAATCTCTGCACCTTTTACTATTTCCAACAAAAGGTACCTATCTCTCGCCCAAACTCCATACAATATAACCTGCTCTCTCTCTTGCATGAGCAGCAGGAATACATCAAATGGTGCGAAGCAGAGATTACGAGGCTCAAAATGGAGGTTGAAGCTTCCAAGCAACAGATAGAACATTGGAAGCAAAAATACCTCAATACACATGAGGAAGATCTCGAAAAAGAGTTCAATGAATTATACAATGAAAAGGGCAAGGGAGTCAGAATCAATGAACCAGACGAAGAAGCACATGTCCTCCTAACAAAACAAACTCAAAAGATCCTCTCTGTAGAGAAGAATGAATTATCCCAGCCCAGGAAAGCCAAAAATATGCTTTACAACCTTATGGTCGAGATCAACATTCCTGAAGTTGCAAACTTCCGTGTCCATGTCATTCTGGACACTGGAGCATCCACATGCTGCATAGATCTTAAAGCAGTACCGGACGAGGCAATTGAAGATAACCCCTATCTGGTACATTTTAGCGGTATAAATTCCAAAACAACCGCCAGGAAGAAGCTAAGGTACGGAAGAATGATTATTGGTGATAACGTTTTTAGAATTCCGTATACATATGCCTTCCCCATGCAACTTGGAGAAAATATTCAGATGATACTCGGGTGTAGTTTCATAAGAGCTATGCAAGGCGGAGTTAGGATAGAAGGGGATATTGTCACCTTCTACAAAAATGTTACACAAATCCAAACTCAGCAAACAGTTCCTATAGCAGCAGCCATTGAAGAACTGGAATTAGAAGTAGATGAATATATTTCCATATCCGAAATAGCTGGCTATGGAGGTACGAATATTTCTTCTCCTTTTCAGTTCAAATATCAAAAACTGATACAGGAACTGAAGGAAGCAGGCTACATCGGAGAAAATCCGATGAAATTCTGGTCCACAAACCAGATCACATGCCAACTGGACATTAAAAATCCAGATATCACCATTGAAGATAGACCTCTGAAGCATGCCACACCCCAGATGGAAGAATCATATAGAAAGCATGTAGAGGCGCTACTCAAAATTGGCACTATAAGACCTAGCAAGAGCAAGCATAGAACCACTGCTATAATGGTAAATCCCAGAACCACAATTGACCCTATTACAGGAAAAGAAGTAAAAGGGAAAGAGAGGATGGTCTTTAATTACAAGCGTTTAAACGACAACACACATAAAGACCAGTATGGCCTCCCCGGAATCAACACTATCATCCAGAAGGTCGGCAACAGCAAAATATATTCGAAGTTCGACCTCAAAAGTAGTTTTCACCAAGTTGCTATGCACCCAGATTCTATAGAATGGACAGCCTTCTGGGTCCCACAGGGACTATACGAATGGCTAGCAATGCCATTCGGCCTTAAAAATGCTCCCGCAATATTTTAGAGAAAAATGGATAACTGCTTTAAAGGTACTGAAAAATTTATTGCAGTTTACATTGATGATATACTTATTTTCTCTGACAATGAAGTAGATCATGCCAAGCACCTGGAAACTATGCTTGAGATTTGTAGGAAAAACGGGCGGGTGCTAAGCCCAACAACAATGAAAATCGCAGTACCATCCATTGATTTCCAAGGTGCAACTATTGGAAACCGCAAAATCAAACTGCAGGAGCACATAATCAAGAAAGTTGCAGATTTCCCTAAAAAAGAACTTACAAGTTCAAAGGGATTAAGGTCCTGGTTGGGAATTCTCAACTATGCCAGGAGCTATATTCCCTATTTGGGTAAACAATTAGGCCCACTTTACTCGAAGGTAAGCCCAACTGGGGAAAGAACCATGAACAAACAGGACTGGGCTATCGTTCGACAAATCAAGAAAAAGGTGCAGGAGCTCCCTGACCTTGAATTACCCCCTCCAGATTGCTACATCATCCTAGAAACAGACGAATGCATGGATGGATGGGGAGGAATCTGCAAATTGAAACCCCAACAATATGATGATAGGCAGACATAGAAAATTTGTGCCTATGCTAGTGGAAAATTCAATCCACCAAAATCAACTATTGATGCCGAAATTCATGCCGTTATGAACAGCCTGAATAATTTCATGCTTTACTACCTGGACAAACAGGAACTTCTAATCAGAACAGACTGCCAGGCAATAATAAGTTTTTTCAACAAATCGGCACAAAACAAACCGTCAAGAGTCAGATGGATTGCTTTTACAGATTTTATAACTGGCACGGGTATCAATATTAAGTTCCAGCAATTGAAGGGAGGGACAACACACTTGCAGACGCATTGTCTAGACTCGTCCATGGTTTAGTCTCAAAACCGGATCTTTATTCGGATCAGACTATACTAATGGTAGAACTAGCCCTTGCCAAAGCACAAGCCAAGCCCTCACCTGGTAAGATTTTTAAACTAACAAGCTTAATTTCTTCCTTAGCAGGGCAGCATGGAGAAAGCAGCAAACCGGTACTGCAAGATACTCCAAGGGATGGCAACGTTTCCAAAGTCCCTAGAGCTACTCATAAAAATGAGTCAAGAAGCCACAGAAGAACGAAGAATAGTGTTTGAACACCTAGTTCAAGCGCTAAACCTAGCTGAGCAGTGTATCACAGCCAGCACAAATATTTCTCACAACTCGCCACCAGGGACAACCTCTATGGAGACCACCTGTCAGGTCTCGTAGAACAAATGGAAGCCTTTCACCAGCTTACTGAAGGAATCAAAAGATGCATCCAACACTCTCCTACCCCGTGAAGCAGTGAAGGGCCCTCCAACGACGCTTGGCGTGCACACCAAGCAACCCGTGATGCTTTGGCACATAATCCAAAGCAACCTTACAGCTTTCGGTGCAGCAAGGATTGGCACCTAATTGTATTTTTCTTCTTTTGAGTCGGATTTGAGTCACTAAAGTGACAGGTCTGCAGAACCACCCACTAGCTAAAGAAAAGATGCCTTAGCATGTGATAATGGGGCCCTATGCTCACCCGACATCGCTTGGCTGATTCTAAGGCTACCGGACAGTTGTCCTGGTTTTGCTTTTCAAAACCACGGCGCCACTGGTTTTGCGCCCCTGGTTTTACTTTTGCGTTATCGGCTTACCTACCGAAAGGAGGGTTCCGCCTCTATAAGAGGTCACCCCATGGAAGGGTTCGACACACAAGCAATTGTCAAGGGTTGCTTGAGTCTAGTACCCTCCTTCCTGTAAACCCTAGAGTCCTTCGGAGTGTCCCCCAGAGATCTTCTGTAAGCATCTTTTGTGGTATATGTTAAATTTCCGCATATTTTTCATTTCTCTCTGATTCTGCCTTCACACCTTAGTCCTCGTTGTTGGTGTCGAAGATGAGATCCTTAATCCTATAAAATTTAGGGTTTTAAATTTTTGGGACCTTTAATGTCTTGGTATATTATTTCTGTACTGTCAAAAAATAATTAAAATTTTAAATAATCATATTCCTGTCAAAACATCCCTCTCCCTAAAAGTAGAAATATAGTTTAAATGAACTAAATAATATGACTGTTTTTGTACTGCTAAAAAAATATTTAAGAAATTTAAATAATCTTATTCCTACTGTAACATCTCTCTCCTCAAAAATAGAAATACATGTAGTTTAAATGAACTAAATAATATGACTGTAACTAAGAAATTTAAATAATCCATTCTACTTCAACCCACTCCAGAAAACTACTATTCCAAACTAAACATCCCCTACAAAAATATAAATATAGGTGGTGAAATTTGGGTAAATAAAATATTGTGCTACAAAAACTTAGTAGCACATAATTTTTAATATTTAAATTTACACTTAAGTAATATGACAATTTCTATACAACCAAAAATAACTAAGAAATTTAAAAATCTTAAATAATATGACCATTTCTGTACTGCCAAAAAATAATAATCTATTTCCTTTCAACGCACACCAGCAAACTACTATTCCTTACTAAACATCCCCCAAAAAATAGAAATATAGGTGGTAAAATTTCGGTAAATAAAACAGTGTACTGTCGAAACACAGTAGCACATAATTTTTAAATTTTAAATTCCCACTTAAATGCACCTATTAATAATCATCTCATTCCCACCTACACCAACAATGTAAGTGTGCAAAATATGATAGGATTATATGGACAAAATAGCAAGACTACTTCTGAACTGCCAAAAAATAGCACAGAAATTATAGTCGATAAAATTCTACTATTCCGATGCTAAACATCTCCTAAAAAAATAGAAATATAGGCGGTACAATTTGGGTACATAAAACAGTGTACTGCCAAAATTTGGTGCCACATAATTTTCAAATTTTAGTTTTCCGCTTAAATACACCTATTAAGTCCCACCTACACCAACAATGGACATGTGCCAAACATTGCAGGACTATACAGATAGAATTAAACACGGCAAGCAAAATTTTTTTGATACTTTTCTTCTTCTCTTTCACCACAGAGTCTATACTAATATAATACAACTCAGTCTTCGTGTTGTCACGTGATTGCACCAAGATAATCTTATTCTCCCCATAACACCTCTCTCCTTAAAAATAGAAATACATATAATTTAAATGAACTAAATGATTATCTTCCTACTTTCTCTCTCCAACTTTCTTTCCTATTAAACTTTCCCAAAATATACTCACCTTCTTAAACTAATAAAAACTTGCTAATATACTTTTCCTCTTTTTTCTTTCCCATTAAACATCTCTCCATTTCTAAAAACTCATGTTTTAATTCAAAATCTACTTTCAAAAATAATAAAAAATATTACCCTCATATATACTACTTATAAAATTTATTAATTCAAACCTAACAATTTTCCGTGCAATGCACGGGCATAGAACTAGTTATATATTAAAACACAGTTTAATCTAAAAACGTCACAGCACTAGAAAAATACTTTTCCTACCGAAACTCTCTCTCCCACCTTCTTTATTTATATCTGTCTTTTATTTCTCACCTATCCTCATATGTCTCCTTTTCAACTTTCATTTTGAATTTGAATCCTAATACATTTTCAGGCTTTTGAATGCCTCATCCCCTGCATTCAATTTCTCTTCTCCAGCTCTTCTACGATCTTTATCTCTTTTGCCCTACTTCCCTCCTCCTTTCTCTATAATCATCTATACGTCGGAGCCTCCTTTCTTGTATTCATTCCCCTCTCTGCCCGTTCTCCGCGCTCGCGATGTTAGCGGCAGCCGCCTCTACCAGGGCCACCTATAATTTCCAGCTTTTGTGACCACTCCCTATGTTAACCCCCACGCGCCTTCTACTGCTGCTTCACCTCCAGGGTCGACGACAGCCGCGGCCTAGCTGACGAATTTGTGTTCACGGCACAGGAGGACCGTTGGCGTCCACGAGAGTACTCAGCCCTGGCCAACCCCCTATGCCACGTAAATCCCCTCTATGCTTCCGTGACTGGGGAGGGCATCTCAGCCGTTGCCAAGGACGCCAAGAAAGCGGACCATCCCCAGCATACTCGGCATGTTGCCCTCAGACCAGTTCCACATTGCGGTCAATGTCTCGCGGCAACCTTGCACTAACTTCTCTCGGTGAGGGATGTTGTTGCTGGTACACAGACCTACCTCCCATCCTCATAGCCCCTGATCCTACTATATCTAATACTTGGTCTGTCTACAATGCCGCCCTCACTGATACATGCTCCCATCTCTGGTCTCGCCTGGTCCGCTGCTCCACCACCACTATCGAAATTTGCCTCCTCCCGCACAGGAGATGGCACGGCCTTCGCCGCTGCCGCAACTAGTGGGACCTCGCCTAGCTCTGTTTCGGCGGCGTTGTTCACCTATAAATGCTCAGAAATCACCTATATATACTAGAATTTTACCTATATATACTCTCAACATGAAAATACATAGTTGTGTCATTCATCCATAGTGGTTAACAATTCACCTACATAAATCATCCATTCACATATAAATACTCAACAATCAACTACAAATGCTTGAATTTCACCTACATATACACACTCTCAGCACCAAAATAGCCAACTTTGGCATTCTCCCTTAGTGGTTAACTATTCACCTACTTATGCTTCCCATTCACCAATGAATACTCATCAATCATCTACATATGTTGGAATTTCACCTACATATATTTTCAACACTAAAATAGCCAGCTCTAGCATTCACCCAAAGTGGTTAACTATTCACCTACATATGCTTGTCATTCACCTACAAATACTCATCAATCACCAAAATATGTTTGAACTTCACCTACATATACTTTCAACATTAAAATAGCGAGCTCTGGCATTCACCTATAGTGGTTAATTATTCGCCTAAATACATCCATTCACTTAATAAATACTCAGCAATCACCTACATATGCTAGAATTTCACCTACATATATTTTTAGCACCAAAATAGCCAACTTTGGCATTCACATATAGTGGTTAACTACTCAGCAACTTATGCTTCTCGTTCACTTATAAATTCTCATCAATAACCTACATAGGCTAGAATTTCACTTACATATACTTTCATCACTAAAGTAGTCAGCTCTGGCATTCACCTAAAGTGCTTAATTATTCACCTACATATGCTTGTCATTCATCTATAAATACTCAACAATCACCTACATATACTAAAATTTCACCTACATATACTTTCAACGCTAAAATAGTCAGTTCTCGCATTCACCAGCAGTGACTAACTATTCACCTACATATGCTGAAATTTTACCTATAAATGCTCATTAGTATCCTACATATGCTGAAATTTGACCTAGATATACTCTCAGCATCAAAATACCGAACTCTGACATTCACTCAAAGTGGTAACTATTCACCAACATATGCTACCCATTCACTTGTAAATACTTATTAATCACCTACGTATGCTGGAGTTTCCTCTACATACACTCTCCATTCACCTATAAATACTCAGCCATCACTTACATATGTTGAAATTTTACCAAAGTGGTTAATTATTCACCTACATATGAAATAATTTGCAAACATATGTTAGTTTTTCAATTACATATAGTAAAAATTCACTCATATATACTGATAATTCAATCACATATAACATACATTCACTCATAGATGGATTGCTATTGAAACACTTATTCTGAAATAACTTCTGAACATATATTAGTTTTTTTCACTTATAAGGATTTACTCATATATATTTAAAGTTCATTCACATATAGTGTAGATTCTCTAACATATTTTATATTTAAATAGCATAAGTATAATGTGATATAGTTAAATTAAATTAGTTATATTGTTTTTTATTTTATAAATAAGATTTCATATGAATTCCATGAGATATCCTTATGTTTCACAACTTATTCAAATCACATGGATAATGTACGTAGATGTAAATAATAGGATATAATTATCCATATAATTTATACTTGTTATACATATATATATATATATATATATATATATATATTTATATATATATATATGTGTGTGTGTGTACTTGTACAAACCTTGAGTTGGAGGATAAGTTTGTTACAAATATTTAGTTATATTTATATTTATTTTTAAAATAAGCCTTCATATTAATACCACGAGATATCCTTATTGTAACGTCATGATCGTTCGAATTCAAGTTTAATTGATTTGGCATGGTGTTTGGGCCAATGTGTGGCCATTGAGCCATGGTTTGGGCTTTCGTACATTGTGTGGGTGTTGTAGGCTAGAAATTTTAGCGCAAACACTCTACTGGTTCCTTGTTTGAGAACGTGATGGTGGTGGGCGACGCATTCTGAACGCGACCTTCCCTATGTCATGATTTCATTGCCGCCTCCTTCGAGGTTTTGACCACTTGTGCAACACATGGCGCACGTTGGGCCACCGCATGGTACTGTGTTTGAGAATGTGCCTCTCTGGTACGTCGCATTCTCAACACGATAGACCGCTAAGATATGTTCTCAACTCCGAGGTCTTTATGTTTGGTTTGTCAGCCAAACATAGCAGGGAGCTCTGTTCGACTGGGAGAAGGGTTTTTTATGGTGGCTTTGGCAATTTCAGCTTGGAAGAGGTTGGTTCAACGTGATTTCCAAGTGAGGAGGGCGTCTAGAGCATAGAAACGTCGATGGAATGGTGTGCTTGACATTGGTAGGGGAGCTTTCTTGTTTCTTTACTTTGTTTAATTTAGTTCGAAGCATGGAAAAGTATGGTGTGGTGTGTGCATGCAATTTCTAGGTGAGTTAGTTGATTTTTAGATGTTTGAATGGCATGAAAATTAAGTTTTATGGTGGCTTCTGGTTGAGACCGGTAAGTTTGACGTTCTGTTTGAGAACGCGATGGGTCAAGTAATTGTGTTTAGGTCATGACCTCCTATCCCGACGCATTCTCATGGTAAACACGACATGTCAAGTCATCATGTTCATATCGCGGTCTATTGAGTAGGTGCATTACGAACGCAGCCTATCGGGTCGTCGTCTTCTTAACGCGACAGTTGGCATCGTCATGTTCAGCTTCCCAAAGCATGTAGGTTTGTGAATTGTGGTATGGGTTCAATATGGGGTTAGTTTTGGTAATCTTTTGGTAGTTTAATATGTTTAATCGGTGTGGTTGGTATTTATATGTGGATTTAAAGGAATTGAATAGTTTGTCGATAATGTAAGGTTACTATGTATCATATTGGGTACTTTCATGTAAATAAGGTATTGAGCAATATGAAAGTTGTTAGTCGTACAATAATGAAGATTGATTAGGTTATTGTTAATTGAAAGTTATTGCATAATACATTGATTATCTCCATGTAAATAGGAGGATGTAGTTTATGTATTAAGGTTTAAGGATCGTGAATGAAAGATTTAATGGTGTGGTTCAGTAACCGATAGTGATTTGATGTGAATGGTTGTGGTTTGCCAACTTTGGTTGTCCGGTGTCTAATCTAGAATGCCTCTCCAGTCAAGTACCCTAGGTTCTCTGTGAGTTAGGCACTTAGTTCTCAGAGTCTGTCCCGATACTATGTGTACCGTTGAGATCTGTGTCGTCTTCCTAAACACCCTCACTCGTTTGTTGAGTAGTCCGTTCGGCTGAGATAAAGACGATAGTGGGGCAGCGACTTGTGGTGTGTTTTTATTCTATTTGGTTGCTTATAGCGCGCTTATAGTTGGGGGACATACACCCGTAGACGTATTGGTCCTCAACTAGTTTCGTGTTTCCACAGTCTTACCTTAAGGGCCCTACAACTCTTAGAGGTGTGTCAAGCGTAGGTTTTCAACTTGTTATCTATAGGTGGTGTTGGCTAGTCTCCACAGTTGTTTGTACTTGTAGAGGTGGAGCTGTAGTTGGACCTTTCATCTGTGGCTGCGAGGCTGAGAGGTGTTTCTTGTCTTTGTTTGTCTGAAACAAATACAGGCGTCATGAAAGAAATACAACTTATGTAAATTATATAAAGAAGGTACAAAATGTAAATATTTGGTTATATTAATGATATAATTTGTAAATATGAAACATATATATTTGTATAAATATAGACTTAGATATATATATATATATATCTTAAGTAAGTTTGAAATTAATATTAGAAAAATAATAATTTATTATTAAATATTACTATTGAAACACTTGTCATGAAATAACTTTTGAATATATATTAGTTTTTCACCTACATAATATATATATATATATATATATATATATATCACTTGCATATAATGTAAATTCTTCGACATATGTTATTTTTCAATGACATAAGTGTAGAGGCTATTTTCAGCCTCCTAGGCCCATAGGCCCATCATGACCCAACAAGGCGGTCAGGCTTTGGCCTTTCGGCAACGTGTCCTCGGGTTCAGCCATTGGCTTCCGAAACGCCCTGGCTACTAAGCGCCTAAGGGTTTCCAGAGTCTCCGGACACCACCGACCCTGTCTGAGGAAGACGGGTCCGACCGAATAGACCTCGGGGTTCCTGTTCAGACCACCTACGGCTGTAGCGTCAGAGCATCGTGCACTGGATAGCTACACTGAACAGGCCCATCCATCCTTGTTCGGGTTTTCAGCGCCAGGGACCAGGCACCGAACAACCGCACTGAGCAGGCCCACTGGCCCCTGTTCAGCACCTCCGTGGCTAACAACACTGAGCGACTCTTCGCTTACCATAGCAGTTAATGGGACGACGTAATGCACCTACCCATGATTTGGAGTAATGGCAGTGCAAGATCCCAAGGGGCATCTCAAACGGACAACCCCCGCTTTGGGAATTCAACCAACGCGTCCCTTTAGTTATCATTAGAGAAGGAAGCATCCAGACTCTTCAGGTCCCTTCCCTATATAAGGAACATGTAACCTTCATGCAAAGGTACGAGAAATCTTTTACACACAATCGCCCACGCGCGAATCCACACACCAAGGAACTATCCTTTTCTGCCCTCTCAAGACAGTCTGACCTGACTTCGGCATCAGAGGGTTCCCCCAGTTCCTCAACCGGGGCCTCCTGACATCCTTTCTGGTCTTGCAGGCCTTTGTCCGCACTAGCCACTGATCATTCCCTCTATTTTAGTGGAGGCCCGTTCGGCCCACTATCGAATACGAAATACCACCACATTTTTGGCGTTGTCTGTGGGAAACGACGACTGCCATGGCTTGCAGACAATCCTCCTACCAGAATCCCAACAGTAGGGCAACACGATCTCATCAGTCACACGAGGACTCCCGTGACCAAGCCCCTTCTTCCAATGACAACACTGTTCCCACTAGAGCAACTACCAATGGACCTGCGGTTAAAAATCCTATTTTGGCCCAAGAGGTAGCCGAGCTCTGGGGATAGTTGCAGAAATTGATGGGGGTTTATTAGGGCCTCCAGGCTCAGTTTCCAAGGTAGCCATCCACGACGGTCCCCCCACGACTAGAGAAACAAGTAGAGTCTTCCCGGCGACCACCGTTGGCTCCGTCGGCACGTCACGAGCATCGTGAGGAGTTGGCTCTATGGTCTCGACGTGCCCCATTGGCCCGCCGTATGTCAGAACAACGAGATGAGTCACCTCGCAGGTCTGATGTGGCTCCCCCTCCTCCGTGTTCCGTCGTCAGCACAAACTCTCAGAACTCTCTATGAGAAGGCTCTGCACATTCTGACCCAGAATTAGCCAGATGACTTCGTCGTGCCATTGACCTGGAACGACGCATAGATGCGATGGTTCAGAGGGTCGAGGGCAGAGCTCTAGCGGACGACGACCTGAACTTACACTCCCCATTCGCGGTGGAGATCCTGGAGGCCCGGGTCTCGCCGAAGCTGCCTCTACCTTCCATCGCTCCTTACGATGGCACCACTGACCCGACCAATCACATCCACGGGTTTGGGTCGCACATGGTGTTCCACGGAGAATCCGACGCGGCAAAGTGTCGGGCCTTCCCGGCCACTCTGAAGGAGACTGCAAGGGCTTGGTTTGAAACCCTCTCGGCAGGCTCCATCACCTCCTTCCACCAATTGAAGAAGTCCTTTCGCGACAACTTCTTGGGTGGAAGATCCCAGCCCCGCACGAAGGCCTCTCTTCTGTCAGTCCGACAGAAGAAAGGCAAGGCTCTCTGGGACTACGTCAAGAGGTTCCAGACCGAGGCGCTACGCATCCCACGTCTGGACATTCCGCTCGCTACCAATGCCCTCACACAGGGCATCCGCGACAGGTTCCTCCAAAGGACGCTGGGGGTGCAACAGCCGACAACCCTGGCTGAGCTCCACTCCACCGCCCAGTGCCTTGCTGCGTGCGAAGAGAGTCTTGCCACCAGTAGAGCGAGCAGACCGATTCGACGGAGAAGAAGAGGCCTTCCAACAATGGTTCCAACCGAGAATGGAAGAAGAACTGGCACAATGCGGATTCACCGCGCCAACCACGCCCCTTCACTGAGTATACTCCCATCACGATGGCCCCCAAACAAATCCTGGCTGAGATCTCAGATGAGCAGTACGTTCAGTGGTCACCCAGGATGTGCTCTGATCACCGCAAGTGCAACCAGGACGAGTACTGTCACTTCCATCATGACCACAACCACGACACCTCAGAATGCCGCCAACTCAAGGACGAGATCGAGTCCTTGATCAAGCGCAGCTATTTAGGACAGTATGTGTGCCGAAACGAAGACCACCCGAGGAGCCAAGAGCGAACCCCCGAGCAGCCCATCAACAACAAGCCGAATGGGCAGAAGATCAATGTGATCGCGGGAGGTCTCGGCGCAAGCGGAAACAGCACCCAGAACGACGTAGCTATGCTTGGAGGGTGCATCAGGTCGAACAGTCCCCAGCACCCTGGCCGACCCTTTATCCACCGAACCAGATACACACACAACCCGAGGAGGCTATTACCTTCTCGGATGACGATCCTGTAGGAGTTACGACTCCACACACTGATGCGTTGGCCATTTCGGCCACCATCAACCATTGTAATGTGCGACGTGTCCTCGTAGATAATGGAAGTGCACTAGATGTGTTGGCGTACGACTGTTTCGTTCTTATGGGTTTGAAGGCCGAGTAGCTGACCCAAGTAGAATTGTAACACCCCGTAAATTTTTTTTTGTTGAAAAACATGAATAATATGGTTACTAGACTTAACTATTATCATTAGATTGAAATAATTGATATTTGGGATTAATTAGTATTAATAAATGATACCTCAATGTCGTACACAGATGTGCGCGCTCCGACAGGGCGACACCGAAAAACTATAACGAAATTGAAATCCGAGAACACCATAATTACCAGAAAAATATGGTGATATCAGAAATATAAATATCCGGATTTGTCAACGTATGGATTTCGAGATTAAGTCGACGCAACTATTTTCCGAGTGATTTTTCACCCAGTGGAAAATAAAATCTAAAAATTAAACTAAAATTACCATAATTTGTAAAACATTACATTAGATTATGGCTAAAATTTCAACATAAATGGACATCATTTGAATGTGTTTACAAGAGGATCCTTGGGCCAGCTGAATTATGGGCTAATTACGGTAAGGATTTCTGGAATTTTTACATGATGACGTATCATGGGCTACGCAAGCCCATGTCATGGTGGGTTAAACCCCTTACACGTTAGAGGCTGAGGTGTAAGGGAGTTAGAGGATGCATTAACCATGTGTAAGCAGTAAAAACCCAATGGGTTTTACTGTTACACCTGTGCTTGGAGGTGTCACTGTGCATGGTAAGAAGCTGGGCTATAAAACACCCCCTTCTACTTTATGCAAACATTCCATTTCTTGCTCCTGTTTCCCCTACTACTGCTGTCATTTCCTGGAGGAGATTTCTACTACTGGAGTTGCTTCTTCTGCTACTGTGTGTGTGCAACTCTGGACTGGTGGGTAGCCGCCGTTGTGTTGCACCAAGAGGAGGTGTTGCTTCTGATCGAAGGGGCTACTAGTTGTTATTGCCAGAAGCTGCCTTGACTTCATCTCTTCTCCACCAATAGTGAGTTCAACAAAAAGAAAGTATCATCTGCAAGAAAGGTAGGATTCTTTTCCTCCTTTCCTAGTCTTGTCTTCTCCACTTGCTAAAGGGGCTCTTGTTGAATGTTTGGATCCTCCTGTTCCTTCTCCTATATTTATGGACTTGTTGCGTTGGATAGTAGGAGAGTTGTTCTATTCCATGTAGGAAACTCTTCCTTCTACTTCCATCTTTAGCTATAGAACCTTGTTTGGAGTCACAAACATGTAGTATAGTGTGCTTGTTCCTATTTAGGTTTGTACCCTCAAGCTTCGGATTAGATTCCTTAACACTTCTAAAGATTGAGTGTTTACCTTGTAAGCATCTTGCCATTTGATCATTGTTGTAGAGGTTTTTCTTTCAGTGTCAAGTGGTAGTAGGTTTCTAACTACTCATGTATAGGTTATGTTTCCTATGATGCATCTTGTTTCTCATGTAAGCTAGCCTTGAGAGCTAAAGACAAGTTCTTCTAGTTGTTGACAATCATGTTTGGATCCATAGGTTTCATTGTTAAGGTTTTTAGAATGTTCTTAGAGTCATTTCTGGAAGTGGAACTAGAGGTTGTCGACAGACAGGAGATACCTGTCGACAGGCACAGTCTTCCAAAACTTTAGTTTGCTAGAATAGTAGTAGCTGTCGACAGATGGACCCTATCTGTTGACAGACACACTGTCCTGTTGACAGACAGACCA
Organism: Colocasia esculenta; assembly: GCA_014218235.1. Lineage (NCBI taxonomy): Eukaryota > Viridiplantae > Streptophyta > Magnoliopsida > Alismatales > Araceae > Colocasia > Colocasia esculenta. The sequence goes on along the minus strand of CM024754.1, from coordinate 97,250,847 downwards.
TGCCTGTCGACAGGTACTGTGCCAAAACCAGAAATTGGTTTCTGGATGCTTCTACCTGTCGACAGCCACCTCCTGGCTGTCGACACATATTGTTCTGGCCAGTATTCTAGTACCCTTCTGTGTACAAACTCTTGTTGGAACTTCATCCTATTAGCCTAGCAAACTACCATCTTCTTTTCCTTGGTAATTTACTGTCATATCACTACAAAGTTCATCCACATTATGTACTTTACCCTTCCTTGAATTGTTCTTAAAGTTACTGACTACAAATGGTACTCAGTTGAATCTAATTTCCTGTGTCCAGTAACTGAATTCATAAGATCTTGGCTTCCTGAGAGTAATGCTTGAGTATACCTGTTGATTTTGAACAACCTGTGATGAAAATTATTGGGTCCCTGGACCCCACCTGACTAATATGCCTGTGCAAATAGGGCTGGTCCAATCCTGGGAGGAGCACCCAAATTCATTACGGGTCGTACGGAATGATAAAGGGCAACGAGATGTTTGGCATTGCATCAATTACTTTTTGATTATGGTCATCATATTACCTGTCCTTTGTGAACATTTACATGAACCAGAATTTGAGTTTCAATATGAATTTTTGAGCATGCCTGTGTTTCAATACTATTGTTTCACATTCACTGACATGATTGAGATGTTTAGTTGCCTTCTTGTTATCAGTCATGTCCTTTACTTGGTTACTATATACTCCTGTCTCTTTGACTTGAGGATTTGAGTTCTACTGGGCTAGTTAGCTCACCTATCCTTCCCTTTTCAGGTGACCAAGATGGGGGAGAAGTTTAAAAGGGGCATGCGTGCTGAGTGAACTCCGTTAACAAGCAATTCGACCATTTGCAGTTTTAATAGTGTAACTATGAAATGTAGTGAGTAATAGTTTACTCATCCCTACTCCTTACTAGTATGTAATGAGGAGTACTTTTGTAATAAGACTTCCGCATATTACGTTATGAATGGATAAATATTAATATTATCTTTTGTACCTATTTTCTGTCACTTCCAATAAATAGCCTTTTATTAGGACGTGACAAGAATTGCCTTTGTTTGGCTTCTCTGGAGTCTCTGTACATCCGATGGGTCGAATCTGTTTGCCAATCACTTTGAGAACAACACTAAGGAACGTGACCAAGATGGTGGAGTTCCTTGTCATCAAAAGTATGCCAGGGTATAACTCCATCCTCGGCAGAGGCTTGATCGGCCGCATCAAGGCCGTACCCTAATCTCTGCACCAGAAGATGAAGTTCCCAACTCCGCAAGGTATTTGGGAGGTGCTCGGAAGCCAGCACGAGTCCTCGAGGAGCTATGTTCTCTCGTTAAGAGACAAACAGCCCGCTGCTGACCCGGTGGCTCTATTTGTGCCGACCAATGAGGCTTCAACCAGCCGAGGAACGCCTGCCGAGGATCTGCTACTTGTGTAGGTGGACGATGACCCCGATCATATCCTTTATATTGTTGCTTTGCTACCAGAAGTTGAACAGCAATGCTACAAGGCTTTCCTGCTCGCCAACTTGGACGCATTCGCTTGGTCGGACGACGAGCTACCCGGTATCCCTCCAAAGGTGATGACTCATCACCTGAACCTCGATCCAAGGGTACCACCTGTCCAGAAGAGGCGGCATTCCGTCAATCGAGAATGGCAGACTGTGATCCATGATCACATCGTCAAAAGTCGATCAGTTGAGCTGCTATGAGAAGCCCAATTCCCCAGGTGGACCTCGAATGTAGTCCTCGTCTGCAAGGCCAACGGCAAATGGCGGGTGTGCATGGACTACAAGGATCTCAACGAGGCAACGCCCAAGGATAAATTTCCTCTGCCGTGCATAGACCAGCTAGTAGACGCAACTTCCGGGCATGAGCTTCTCAGCTTCTTGGATTCCTACTCTAGTTATCACCAGATCAGTATGCATCCCCCAGACCAAGACGCCACCACGTTTGTAACCGACCTCGGCCTCTACTGCTTCACTAGAATGCCATTAGGTTTAAAAAGCGCAGGCGCAACATATTAACGGATGGTCAACAAAATGTTCGAGCAATAGATCGGGTGCAAAATGGAGGTCTACGTCGACGATGTGCTGGTCAAAACGCGCCAGAGCGCCGACAACATCACTGACCTGGAGGAAACCTTCGCCACCTTGCGAAGGTACAACATGAAGCTCAACCCAGCCAAGTGCGCTTTCGGAGTACGCTCAGGGAAGTTCCTTGGATTCCTCGTCTCCAACAGAGCAATAGAGGCGAATCCTAAAAAAATTAGAGTCGTATTAGAGATGAGTAGTCGAGGATGTTACACGACGTCCAGCGGCTCACTCGACGCCTCGCGGCTCTCAACCGCTTCATGTCCCTGGCAGCAGAGAGAAGTTTTAACTTCTTTAAGTTTCTGGAGTCCCCAAAGGTGCCTCACCACAAGGGGGGCAAGTACAGTGGACCCAGGAGTGTGAAGCAGCCTTCACCGAGCTGAAGGAATATCTCACTGCTCTGCCAATTCTCTCAAAGCCAGTGCTCACAAAACAGTTGTTCATGTAGTTATCAGTCACTGAACACTCCATCAGCACGGTACTAATCAGAGAAGAAGCGACAACACAACATACGGTCTACTACGTGAGTAGAGTCCTACAGGAGGCTGAGAGGAGATATCCCCGAGCAGAGAAGCTCGCGTTGGCACTCATCACGGCTGCACGGAAACTCAGGCCATACGTCTAGGCCCATCCGATCACGGTATTAACCGACCAGCCACTAAAGCTCATTCTACAGCGCCCAGAGGCTTCTAGAAGACTCATTAAATGGGCCGTCGAGCTCGGAGAATTCAACATCAGCTACCGACCCAGAACTGCTATCAAGGCTCAAGCACTAGCGGACTTCATGACGGAATGCACCCTTGCTACCGAGACGGAACCCCCATTAGCAGATGAACCACCGTGGGAGCTCTATGTGGACGGGTCCTCTTGCATCATAAGAAGTGGTGCAGGGCTGGTCCTTACCACCCTAGAGTGATTGAAATTCTAGTATGCCCTTAGGTTTCGCTTCGCTGACTCCAATAACATAGCAGAATATAAAGCACTACTGTCCGACATCATAATGACTAGGCACCTTAGAGCACTCTAGCTATGGGCCTTCAGCGACTCCCAACTAGTGGCCAGGTCAACGGATAGTTCGAAGCAAGGGAGCCTCGTATGGCACAGTATCTTCAACAAGTCAAGCGCCAGACAGAAGGCCTCCTCTACTTCGAAGTCGTGCACGTTCCCCGAGAGCAAATGCATAGGAAGAAGCACTCGCCAGACTAGCGTCTTTAGGCAACATCACCCATTCTCGCTCTGTATTCATTGAAGAGCTCGCCTCTCCGAGCACGGAGATAGATATTGCGGCCATCAGAACTGCCCAATCGGCCCCGAGTTGGAAGGACCCTATTCTGGCCTATCTACTCCAAGGAGAGCTCCCTCCTAACTAGAGCGAAGCTCGTAAAATCTTACTACGTAGCCAAAATTTCACCGTCGTCGAAGGCCAACTATACCGACGTTCCCTCTCCAGTCCCCTCCTACGGTGCCTTAGTCCTTTCGAGGTAGCGCCGGCTATAGAAGAGGTACACAAGGGCCTGGGCGGAAGGACCTTGGCGTGCAACATCCTCCGAGCTAGGTTCTGGTGGCCTAATTTTTAAGAGGACTACATGTCCTACGCGAAGAAGTGTTCGGAGTGCCAGAAGTTCGGGCAACTCATTCGACAGCCTGCAGAACAACTGCACTCCCTCTTTGAACCACGCCCCTTTGCTCAGTGGGGAATAGAGATCATGGGACCATTCCCAAAAGCTCAAAGTCGTAAGAAATTCCTGCTAGTCGCCATCGATTACTTCACCAAGTGGATTGAGGTCGAACCTGCCACTACCATCACCGATCAGGAAGCATGGAAATTCGTATGGAAAAGCATCCTATGTTGATTCGGCGTCCCGAAGGTGTTTACCACCGACAACGAGAAAATAGTTTGACAACACATTCTTCAAATAGAAGTGCTCGAAGCTCGGCATCTACAACCACTTCACCTCGGTAGGACATCCCTAGGCTAACGGTTTGGTAGAAAACGCCAACCGAACCTTGCTGCATGGGATACACACGAGGGTGGAAGCAGCAGGAGGTTTGTGGACGGAGGAGCTACTTAACGTACTTTGGTGCCACCGAACAACTGCTCGGGTAGCCACCGAAGAGACTCCCTTCCACTTGGCCTACAACACAGAGGCCGATGTGCCTTTGGAAGTTGCTCTCCCAACGCTCCGAACAACCCACTTCGATGAAGCAGTCAACAACCACGTGCTAAGGGAGAACCTAGACATGCTCAGCGAGCAGCAGAGCGACGCCATCATAAGGTTGGTCTCCTATCAACAGAGGCTTGCACAATATTACAACTCTAGAGTTCATGAACGATGCTTCTTCGAAGGTAGCATGGTTCTACGCCGCTGCTCGGCTTTGGATCCCCGAAGAGCAACAGGCAAGCTCGCCCCAAAATGGGAAGGACCTTATAAGGTCATCCAGGTTCTCGGAAAAGGTTCCTATAAGTTGACTACCCTTAGCGGGGAAACCATACCGAGGACCTGGCATGTGTTAAACCTAAAGGCTTATTATTTATAAGAAGGGCCTTTTTGTTCGAAATCCTACACCTTTTCCTATTCTATCGGTTGGTTGGAAGGGTGTTCGGTACAACCCCTGGCTGGAGCTCTTCAGCTCAGAAGGCTTGCGTGGTACCTAAAAACCCTAAAATACACAAGGGCATTCGGCACGACCCCTAGCCAGAGCTCTTCAGCTCGGAAGGCTTGCGCGGTACCCAAAAGCTTTGACACTAACGGATTCTGATTCGAAAAGAACTTGACAAGAAGAAAAAGGATAGAAATAGGATAACTTTCTATTTCATTCACAAAACTGTACATAGCCTATCAAGCAAGTTACATACCAAAAAAGAAAAAAATACACAAGGCTCAAGGAGCTCAGTCGAAGGGGCCAGCATCTTCGGCGCTAGAAGCCATCTCTTCTGCCCGGAAGATGGCAAAACGAACCCCGTCCAGGTGAGGATCTTGGGTTCGCCAGCGGAATTCTCGGAGGACGCCCTCAAAGGCCTCATAGGTATACTCCAAGGTGGCCTGCCACCATCCCCGCTCGTCGCCAACCTCGAGCCTGACCTTGTAACAAGTCGCGCCATACTGTTCCAAATCGTCCTAGAACTCTGGGCCAGCCTTGTACTCGGGAAACCCTCGAGCTTCTACCTCTTGAAGGACTCCCACCAAGGCAACCTTCTCCGCCTTGGCAATGGCGAGCTCCCACCAAGGCAACCTTCATTCTCCTTCTGCTGCTCGGCTTCCCGGTGGCGGTGCTGCTCCTCGCGCTCTGCCGAGAACACAATCTAAGCATCCCACAGATGTTGTTGGTCCTACGCTCGTGACGCCAGCTTTCGGAGAGCCTCCACCGACCGCGAGATACTACGACCTAGCTCGTTGGCGTCGAGGTCGACATCGTCCTCTGAGCGACTCCTCTCCCGACGGCCCCTCTCTTCCATCCTCTCCGGGGTCTCCTCCAAGCTTGCCCCTTGACACCGCATGAGCACCTCTGGCTGCTCAGTAGTGGGGTAGGGGGGCAGGCCCCTCGCGGAGGGACCCTCTTTGAGTCGCGCTAGTGCGGCCTCCATACTCGCCGCCGAAGGTGGCATGGGAATCTTCGCCGCAAACACCCGTGCCAGGGTAGTGCGATCCTTGTCCGTGTTGGATCGAGATGGCACTATAGTTGTCCTAGAGGGGGGTGAATATAACTTCTTGCACTTTAAAAAATATCTAAAAACTAGATAACACTTAATAGAGTTGTTAGTAATCAGTGTGATGTGTGTGAAACAAGTGAAAACATGGCAGAATCAATCACATAAAAATACACAAGGATTTTATCCTAGTTTGGCCCTTCCCACATGGAAGTACTACATCCAGTCCTCAAGAAACCACTTGGGATTTCACTAACTGCTAAGAATACTTGGCCTTCTCTCAAACCCGAGAGGTATTACAAACCCACTTGCTCCTAAGCAAGTTTTCCCTTCACCAAGGGGTACAAGACCACCTACACCTGTAGGTCTTCCCTTCACAAGACGGGCACTGTAGGGAACAAACCCCCTGCGGGTTACCTTACACAAAAGTGAAAATGCACTAGTGTGTCTACTCAACAGAATGAGCAAACACAAAGAATTAGAAAGAGAAACAATTATAGAATGAAACTCAAAACTCTTTCTGAAACAAGGAGGTGGACTGAGAAGATCTGCAATGCAGTAAGCCACCAAGAGGACAAGACTTCTTTAAATCAAAGAGAAGCAAGGAAGTCGAAGACTGAGAAACAACTTTCTCTCGTTGCAATGGTACTTCTTCCTTTGGCTTTCAGAATCGAGTGGAGTGTGTGTCCAGTCTTGTATTCTCTCTATGTATCTTGTGTTTTTATGTATGTTTTGAACTTTAGCTTCTTAATATATAGCTTCAAATATCTTCCCGTTTGAATTTGACCGTTGGAAGCTAGTCATTTGAAGGATATCCGCTTGAGCATTGGATGTTGATGTCTTTGAGATCTCTGTCATGATAGTCATTCGTTTCAGCTCTAGGGTTTCCAATGTCTTCATGCTATGTGGGTAGCTTCATGGCTTGATGGACAGCTTCAAGGAAGTTCTGTGAGGGTCATGCTCATGGCTGAAGGCTTAGGCATGCTTCATTAAATGTTCTACAAACCTAAAAGGGCAAGATGACTGCATATTCCTCCATACATTCCTTCGGAGGTAGGTTAGATAAAAGAATATAAAATATGAGGAAGTTTAGACAGAAGTTTAGAACATTTAATAATGAATAGACAGTTGCACACGATCTCTTTCTTTCTGACAGTGGTAGGTAGGTTCTGACAGATAGCCCATATAGCTTATACCTATCAAGCATTTAATTTCTTATCCATCTGTCGATCAACTTATCTTCTTGTCAGTGGAAGGGATAACAAAATATATCTAAATCTTTTACAGATCTCAAAAGGATATTTCACAGATGACTAATATTGAATAAAATATTTTTCCCGCTAAAAAGGTAAATGAATTTTATATTAACTGATGGAAACATGATTTATAGGACTTAAGGAAACTATCTTTAGGTAAAAGATATTTCAATGTAAAAACTCATGTAATGATTACATTAAGTTGTGCTCATAGATAGAAACATAAAAGACCATCTAAGTACAGGTATACAAAGGTTGATATGAGAAACTTTAACTTTTAGATGCAATCAATGTTTCATATAGGTAATCGATGTTTGAGTGTAATCGATGTTTGAATGTAATCCATGTATGAATGTAATTGATGTTGAAATGAAGTCGATGTGAGCATAATCCATGTATAAGTGCAATCGATGTTGAGGCATAATCGATGTTGGAGTGAAATTGATGTTCTAGATGAAATCGTTGTTAAACTAAAATTGATGTATGAATGAAGCCAATATTTGAGTGAAATCGATGTTCTAGATGAAATCGTTGTTGAACTGAAATCGATGTATGCATGAGTCGATGCTTGAGTGAAATCGATGTTCTAATTGAAATCGTTATTGAACTATAATCGATGTTTGAATGGAGTCGATGTTTAAGTTAAATCGATGTTGAACCGAAATCGATGTTTAAGTGAAATCGATGTTCAACTGAAGTCGATGTTTGAATGGAGTCGATGTTTAAGTGAAATTGATGTTGAACCGAAATTGATGTTTAAGTGAAATTGATGTTCGAATGAAATCGATGTTTAAGTGAAATCAATGTTGAACCGAAATCGATGTTTAAGTGAAATCGATGTTGAACCGAAATCGATGTTTAAGTGAGATCGATGTTTGAATGAAATCGATGTTCAACTAAAGTCGATTTTGAATGGAGTCGATGTTTATGTGAAATCGATGTTGAACCAAAATCGATGTTTAAGTGAAATTGATGTTTGAATGAAATCGATGTTCAACTGAAGTTAATATTTGAATGATATACAGTGTACGCTGTGGACTTAGAGAAATTTCATTGTGTTGATACTTAGGTTCTGTGTAAGCATGAACTTTGGTAGAAATATGTTTGTATACAAAAGGGCCTTTTGAATTATTATTTTTCATAAATGGTAAAGGTGAAGATATTAAAAGTATTGTCATAGCAAAAATATGATAATTAACTATTTAGCAAAATAGATAGGAATAATTGCTCAACAAGTCTCCCCATTTTTGTTAATAACAAAAAACTTTTAAATGGATCGTGAAAAAATAAATTTGATTTTGCATAGCAGTTGATCTCTGTCTTATTTGTTTCTTATTTTCTTTCTCCAAAAAAAAACTGGTCAATGCAAAAACAATTGTTTTTATTTTCTTTCTCCCCCTTTGTGACATTAACAAAAAGGTCAAGATAGACAGAAAATGTGGACAAACAAGCTTATATTGATTGCTATAATGTTTACATCATGGAGTAAAGGTGTAGGAGTGTGTTCAGTAGTAGATGGAGGTGTAGGATTAGAAGCAGGAGGAAGAGTTTGATCAGTGAGGGGAGAAGTAATAGTCAAGAGTTGAGATGGAAAGATTGGTTGACCAGATTTCATAAGCTTTCTTCTAACCCTTCTCTTAAAGGTTCTGACCTGAGGGTCTAACTCCTGATCACTCTTCTCCATTTGCTACTCAGAAAGTTGAACTTCTAGTGCTGGCAGCAGCTGCTCTGATTCTACTGCTTGATCCTTATCAGGTTGTACTGAACTACTCTCTGGTTGTACACCTACTGCCTCTGGTTGGTGTTGTTTCTGCTAGTGCTGTTGCTCAGGTTGAGCAGGAGGAACTTGAGAATTACTAGTGCCCTGCTGGTACACCAACTGCAATAAAAGGTCCTTCATCTTCTAGACCTCCTTAGACATATAATCGAATCTGATATCTATCTGCTGAATTTGCATCTGCAGAACTGTCATCAATTCTTGTTGCTACATGATTAACTGAACCACATCATCTAGATATTTGCTAGTCTCCCCCTGAGACCTAGGCTGGGTCTCAACATGTGGTAGAGATACATGGTGGTACTCCTCAAAGGGAGGCTCAATAGGAGTGGTGCTAGGGATATCTTCTTCCTGAGCCACTCCCTTGCCTCTTAAGCCCTTAGAACTTGATTGATAGTTTCTTCAAGAATATCTAGTTCTATAGAGGGGATAGGAGCCCGGATCTCTGTTTGATCTGCTGCTGGTGCTTCTTCTTCTCTACCTTCTTCTTGTGTTGGAATAGAGGAGGAATGATAGATGAGATGTCGAAAGGGTCTTAATAAAGAAAGGGAATGTGTAACGGGTCGTAGATGAGGAGATGAACTGTTATGATTAAATGAGTTACAATTAATTACCCTTAAATAAAATCTTAAATGAAATTTTAATATCTTTTTTTTAAATAAACAAATACTCCGACTTCACAAACTCCGACATCCTGAGAGTCGCAGTACCCATAACTGAAGAGTCGAAGTTTCAGGACTTAGAGAAATTTTACAATGAAAGAAGCATGCAGTGTAGTAAAATTTTAATCAAGATTGCACATACCTATTTCTCTTCTTATATATGTAAATCTATCTTCAAGAAGAGGTTTAGTGAATATATCTGCTAATTGATTATCTGTAGAAACAAATTCAAGTGAAATATCTTCATTACTTACATGGTCCCTGATGAAATGATGTCTGACCTCAATGTGCTTAGTTCTTGAATGTTGGATTGGATTCTTGGTCAGGTTGACTGCGCTTGTGTTGTCACACAGCATTGGAAATTTCTGAAGTGTATGATTATAGTCTTCCAGTTGATGTTTGATCCACAGCAGTTGAGTGCAGTAACTTCTAGTTGTAATATATTCTGCTTCTGTTGTGGACAAGGCTACTGAATTTTGCTTTCTGGAAGACCAAGAAATTAAGCATCCTGCAAGAATTTGACAAGTACCACTGGTACTTTTTCTATCTATTTTGCATTTAGCATAGTCAACATCACAATATTCAAGCAATTTAAATTCAGAATATCTGGGATACCATAAACCCAATTTACTTGTATTTATAAGATATATAAATATTCTTTTAACAGCATTGACATGCGATTCTTTTGGATCAGCTTGAAATCTAGCACACAAACATACATTGTATATTATGTCTAGTCTACTAGCAGTAAGATAGAGTAGTGAACCAATCATTCCTCTATAGATCTTCTGATCTGCTTCTTGCCAATTGGATCACTATCTAACTTAATTCCAGAGCCCTTGGGTGTTCCTAAGGGTTTACACTTGTCAAAACCATATTTAGATAATAAATCTGAAATGTATTTAGTTTGACAAATGTGAGTACCCTCTTTGGTATGCTTGATTTGCAAGGCAAGAAAGTAATTAAGCTCACCCATCATGCTCATCTCAAATTCACTTTGCATAAGATTTTCAAAGAATTTACACAGTGATTCATTAGTAGAACCAAAAATAATATCATCAACATATATTTGCACAATCAAGATTCCTTCTGAAATTTTTTTAATAAATAAGGTGCTCTCTACTTTACCTCTTATAAAATCATATGATATAAGATAAGCACTTAGTCTTTCATGCCAAGCTATTGGAGCTTGTTTTAGACCATATAATGTTTTCTTTAACCGGAAAACATGATTTGGATACTTAGTATTGTTAAAGCCTGGTGGTTGCTCAACAAAAACTTCTTCTTTTATGAAACCATTTAGAAAAGCACTCTTGACATCCATCTAAAAGAAGTTGATATTAAGAGAGCATGTATAAGCTAACAGTATTCTAACAGCCTCTAATCTAGCAACTGGAGCATAGATTTCATCGAAATCAATGCCTTCCTCATGGGAATATCCTTGTGCTACCAGTCTGGCTTTGTTCCTTGTGATTACTCCTGATTCATCCATTTTGTTTCTGAAGACCCATCTGGTCCCAATAACTGGATGGTCAGAAGGTCTAGCGACAAGAGTCCAGACCTGACTGCGTTGGAACTGATTAAGATCCTCTTGCATAGCTAGGATCCAAGATTCATCTGCCAGTGCATCATTGATTATCCTAGGCTCTATCTGAGAAACAAATGCAGTAAAGTCACAGGGAATGTCACACCTCTTGTTTTTACCTTGTCTTTAGGATCACCTATAATATTTTCTTTTGGATGATTTTTGTGATACCTCAATCTTCTAGGTAATCCTTCATGTGTTTCTCCTGGTTGTTGTAATTCTTCTAGTGGTGGATCATCTTTGTCTTCTTCTTTTTCATCAAGAGAAGCTTGTTCCAGATCTTTGCACAATTCTTCTACAATATCTTCTTCTTCTATTTTCTTAATAGAAGGGTTAGTTTCATCAAATAAAATGTGAACAGATTGTTCTATAGTTAAAGTTCTTCTATTAAACACTTTATAACCTCTAGGTTTTGGAATGTACCCTAACAGAAAGCCTTCATCGCTTTTAGCATCTAATTTACCTAGATTATATCTTTGCCATTATTTAAAATAAAACACTTACAACTAAAGAGTCTAAGATGACTGATGTTTGGCTTCTTCTCCTTGTAGAGTTCATAAGGTGTCTTCTTCAAGATAGGTTTGATCATACATCTGTTGATAATGTAGCAGGCTGTGTTGAATGCTTCTGTCCAGAAGTACTTTGGTAGATTGTATTCTGCAAGCATTGTCCTGGCCATGTCCAGTAGTGTTATGTTCTTCCTTTCTACTACTCCATTCTGTTGAGGTGTTCATGGTGCACAGAAGTTGTGTTCTATACCATTTTCTTTACAGAATCTGACAAATTCTTCATTCTTGAATTCTCCACCATCATAAGATCTAATGCTAATTATCTAAAATTTCTTATTCTTCTGTACTAATTTACTGAACTTCAGAAACGCTGAGAATGTTTCTGATTTGGCTTCCAAAAATGATACCCAAGTGAATCTTGAATAATCATCTACGATTACATAGCCATAAATGTTTCCTCTAAGACTGACTATTCTCATGGGTCCAAATAAGTCCATATGAATGAGTTCCAAAGGTTTGGAAGTTGTTATCATTGTTTTGGACTGAAATAAAGTCTTGGTTTGCTTTCCTTTTGCATATGTTGTATGATAACTGCAAAATTTTTCGTGTTAAAGTTCATACATATAATTGATTTTAGACATCATTTGTCTATAAATAATGTGCACATTGATTTTAATTTTCATTCTATTCAGGTATAAATTTTTTAGCATTTTAGTTAAATTTTTTTAGAACAAATAGTTAGATTTAAAATCAATACATTTTGAATAGTTTGACTAATAAAAGTAGGTACATTGTAGATAAATAATTTTTGGTCTTATTATTACTTTTATATTTTCATCTTCTAAATAATTCTTGTAAAAATTAGTTTGTAAATAAATCAGATTTAAATAATTTTTAGTTAAATAACCTACCCAATACCATCATGCCACATATCCCCCCTAAAGTTCATTGTACCCTTTTCTCTCATCTCACCAGATCTAGCCACGTACCCCCATTAAACCCATCTTTACCTTTCTTTCCTTCAGGTTCTGGCGGTGTGTGGAAGCTGCCGGAAGCAGCTGGATGGTGGAGCTCTGGTGCGAACAGGGATCCGGCTGGAGCTGGGGCGGTTGAAGGGGCAGCCAGCGCCCATGTGTGCAGAGCTGGCGGAGGAGGCCGCGAAGGCGGCATCCGGACCCGGCTAGTGTGTGCGCGGCTGTGGCCAGGGGGGGCTGGCGCATGAGGAGATGCAGAAGCTCCCGGTGCGGAGCAGAGGTGCGCAGCGGCTGGACCTGGTGTGCCCGTGTACACCAGGGGCACAACGATCTTGCTGAGGGCTGAGGGCTGAGGCGCCCAGGCTGGCGCAGCAGATCTGGAGGTGGTGTGCAGGGGCTGGTTCGTACAGCTGGTGATGGCGTGCGGATCTGCTGAGGTGGCCGAAGCTGGTGGCTGTGCGGGATGCTACAAAGGAGCTCGCCAGGAGGCCCGGGCGCCTATAAAAGGACCCTAAGGTCCTCATGGGCGGGTGTTCGATTTTTTAGGATTTTTAGCTTTTTCTTTCTTTTCTTCCGGAGATCAGGACTGTGGAGGGTTTTGCTTCTGTTGTTGAGGGGAGAACGACTTTGTCTTCCCCTCTTCTGTGGGGATTTGTGAGATGGTTGGGGGGCTGAGAGAGATTGTTCGACGTCTGTAAGCATTTTGTTTTCTATTTCTCTTGTGTTTAGAGGAGAACGATTCAGTAGCAATTGTTTCTTTCATTTCTTCTGTGTCTTGTATTCTAGAGGGCGTCTACAATTTTCTTTTTCCTTTCTTCTTGCTGCATTCATTTTGGCGATCCAGAAGCATTTGGTCTTTACATATCTTCTGTGTGGATTTGTCTATTTCTTCTGTTCTGTATTCTTCTATTTCTTCTGTTCTGGTAGTGAAATCAGATTGGGGAGTTTGTGCTGTGAATGATCAAGGAGATTGTATTCTCCATTTCCTTTGTGTTTCTTTCTCTTGCTAATCAGAGAACTATTGTAAATTTTTTCTTATGGTTCTTCTTGCTCTTCTGTAAGCTGTGAGGGAGGTGTTGATTCCAGAAACTGAGTAAGGATTTGCATTCGATATTTGTCTCATTAATCCTTTCTTCTTGCCTTTTCCTTAAGTTTTCTATGAGTGTGTGTTCAACAATGTTAATCTGTCGTGTGGGAGGTTCCTTTCTAATTTGTTCTGCACCATTTCTTTTGCCGCCAGGATGTGAGGAACCTCAACCCTATTTTGTTGGAGCTATACTTCATGAAGCCCACTGAGCATCTGCTTGTTGGGTGGTGAATTGAGACGGCAAGGGGATTTCTTTTCTTCTGTGTAGTGGAGTTGAGCTGTTGGAGATCGGCGAGGGCATTTCTTTTCTTCTGTTTTGATTGGGGGAATTGTTGTGTTAGGGAGATTGGGGTTTTAAGTTGAGGGATTTGAGTGATATTCTACTTATTCTATTCTATGTTGGTTTGGAGTTGGTTGTTCTGTGAGGATTCAGAATAAGCAGTTCTTATTTTCTGTTCTTATTGACTGCTCATCCCCTAAGCTGTAGGGGTAAATTGACTTGGGAATTTTCTGTTGGAATTTCTGTTTTGTCATCCTTTTATTTCCTTGCATTTTAGATCATTTCAGAATTAGAGTTGCATTTTTGTTCAATCTTAGTTTGATTTATATTTCAGATTTCTATCTACTTGTTCGATCCCTCAATTGAGAGGGTACAGTGATACCAATTTTCTTTTCTTCTCCATTCCACTTGTTCTTTCATTAAGTTTGATCTGTCAAGATTGTGAGGGATTTGATCGGTGCTATTTACTCATTCACTTTTAATGCATTATCGATAGAGTGTTCCAAAAAGTAGTTTCTTAAGTCAAATTCTATATAGCCTCTCTGTGGATATGACATGTTCTCACCACTTTGCTAGTTCATCTTTGCTATTTTAATTCTGTGAGACAGTTTAGAGGAGGTGAGCATATTGACTTGTGCAAGGAACTCTGGACAACAAAAGTACACAGTCAAAAATGCCACGTTCACTGTACAGATTCTAGATTTCTTTAGGTTCAGTTTCGGAAGACCTTCAACTAGATCATGCTTGATGAGTTTCTTGATCACTGAAGTACTTGCATGCTTCTATGACATAGATCAGTTTCTTCACTCTTTGTGGTTGCAAGACATAGATTGACTTCTTTTAATTCTGCAAATTGTAAAGTGTACAGATTTTTGACTCTTTGTGCTTCAAAAACTGTTTTCTCATCCTTTTGGATTATACACTTATCATTCTGAAACTTGACTAAGTGACCTTTGTCACAAAGTTGAGTGTACAGATTTTAGACCTTCTACAAACATAACATCTTCTATCAAATCTTTTTCCTTTGATCATATATGTAGCAACCCGATATTTTAAATACTTAAATAAATAGAAATAATGAGAGAAATGGATTAAATAAAACCCAATAAATATTAAAAAGGTATGGGCTTGATTTAATGAGATCATGCAAAGGCTAATGGGCCAAATTAAGGGTATGGGTAGGGAACCAAGAACAAATACCCCTAAATTCGTGACCATAATTATAGGGAAATTAGGGTTTAAAAGTATGGCAACTAGCCATGAATGGCAAGCCTTCTAGAGGGTTTTCCACTCCAATTGGGAGGGGAGCACCAAAACATGGAAGGGAGGAGCTGGAAATCGCATCCCCTTTTCCTAGTTACAATAGGACATGGAAAAAACCCTAAACATATAAGAACTTGTCCTAAAACTAAAGGGGAAGGTTCACACACTTGCTGGGGTCGTGGGAGGTGGAGCTAGGGCATCAGGAACTGAGGAGAATGGCTGGAGAAGGGAGCTTCTTCCCCAACCGTGCTCTGCTGCGACCTATGCACAACCCAGACTTTAAGCTTCACAAAGGTAGGTATTCTCAGGCCAAAGATGAAACTAAATCATCCTATCTTTTAGAGCATCTTGTCTACTTTCGTTTGCAAGTGGTTTGCCCAAATTCCATCGTGAATCCATCAAGTTATAAGTGTTTTCCCATCGTTGCGCATATTTGTATCCTTTCTTGTTCTTATTGGTTTATACGCCTTACGAGACCAAATTGATTTGATCCAAAGGCATAGATCTCTTCATCTTGTTGTCCTCTACAAGTTTCATGTACATCACTTTGCCTCATGTGCCCTAGTTTGAGAGATATAAGCATTGTATGATGTTCGCTACATGTTCTTGCGTTTTCTGCATTTTTCGGTTTGAAGGTTGAATCGTGTCCTGTCCAGGTGACTGGTATCGTGTCGGCTTCTGCCGCCGCGATTACCTGAAAGGCGTCCGTCGTGGCCAACGCATTTTGGCGCATCCAGAGCCTCGAACTGTGCATCGTTGACCTATCAGACGACCGCTGAAACGCGACCGCCAAGGTCGTCGCGTTTCGCTGTATTTTCCCACCTCTGGGAAATCGCGCTAGGGTTTGTATGAATGTGGCGGCCTCCATCGACGCGTTTCAGCCTGCTTCAGAAACGTGGCCATTACCCCCGACGTGATTTACCTGCATTATTCCAGCACCGGTTTTAGCTCTATTTAAATGATCCTTTGAACTATTTAAGCATGTGTATACCCTGTTAAGTTGGGTAATGAATAGTAAACTATCATGTTATTAAAGTTTGCTATATGTCACTTAATTCTTTAATTTAAAAGTTCATGTGCACAATTATTCTTGTCTCATGATTTCATGCACGTGCACACACCAAACTTACATCCTTGCCATAAAATCATGTAGAAAATACTTGAATAATTTATCTAGTAAATTACTTTAATAATTGCACATTATTTCCCATTTTAATAATGACATTGTTTTCGCTTTATTACGTGGTTTTGGAACACCGATATCGCCGCTCCACTATTCTAGAAATCCTCTAGAACGTTGTGCAACTTGTTTCCTCTACACACTAGCTTCTTGACAAGTTGGAACCTCTCTATCGAACATTCCGTTATGGTAGATGTGACGGCCCTCATTATACCGGTACGGTTATACCAACCCACGTCAGTATAGCAAGAGTCCTCACAGTGGGACATTTACCCAAACGATACAAACAGCTGAGATACACGCGAATATACAATAGAGTAGCGGAAGTAAAAGACAATTGTCTTCATTCATTAATCATCCACATTTAATATGCATGAAATTACAATAACATTAAAGAACATAAAAGTTCACATAATCAAATTGCTGAAAATTTAGTACACAATGTCCACACTTATACAATTTTCTCATGATTTCTAGTACAATGTCACTTTTACATACTATGAAAGCATGAAAGGGTACAACTACTCCAACAATCTAAACACCGCGCTTCGAGTCCGTCTCTACCGTCTCCTCCACGAGAGTCTCGTCACCGTCTATACCTGTACGCCGAAGCAAGGAGTGAGTCGTAAAGACTCAGCATGCAACACTACTCATAACGTACACGTATAAGTCATAGCGGTTTCTACATGCACATTCACAAATTTCAACATATGGCATGCTAGTCAATTGAAAGTAGCAACCTATCATGAAAGTTCTACAATTTAATACATGGATCATGCTTTCAGATTTTTAATAATAAAACTTACCTATCACATGCTCTCTATTCAATTTACTCGAGAAATTTTGCCTTTAAGGAACCAAGACATAAGAGCTACCAACATGAACACTGTGCATATATGAAGGGAAAACACAACTAGCATGGATTTCACATGTTCCTAAGCACATACATAGACATTTTCACATGCTTTAAGTTGCTGGTTTCACATGGTTTAATGGCTGTAAACCTACACATGAGAGCTACAATGTTGTTTAAAACATACCATGTGAACAACCAATCATGCTATTTTGTACACATGCTCATCAATTACCCCTCACATGGATTCTAGACATTTTCGCACATATAAACATGATGATGACAACATGAAACTACTGATTTCACATGGTTTCAGATTTGTCTCACATGAGTTTCAATGTCATATTCTCACATTTTTAGTTTCACATTTTCCTTACACAAGTTTCCAATTCACATGGTTGCACTTTGCACATACACATTTCACATTGTGCACTTACACATTAACACATGAACACATACACATTACACATTACACATTACACATTCACATTTTAGGTGCCGTGACACATAGTCCAAACCACCAAAGAAGGACATATACACATCACATTACACATAGACGCCATCTAGGCATTTCAATGGCGACTCTTGGACTGCGCAGACCGGGAGAACAAGTCTCCACCCTAACCAGTGGTACTTGTCCACCTCCAGGATTTCCCCCTAATGCCCTTAGGGTCACTTACACATTGAACCTTCTCAGGGGGACTTTTCCCTGATACGGTTCTACTGCCCTCTGTGGAAGCAATGTCACACTTGGCACAATTTACACATTACACATTTTACCGATTTTACACATGGGTTACACATGTCACTTTTCATCCCATTCACTTTCTCACTCACATGCATATCTCTGTTTTCCTAACATGTCACTACAGATTTCAGGAGTTTAACACACAGTAAATTCACCAATCAGGTTGGGTTTAAAACGATATCTAATCACTTTACGATGTCATGCATACATTTTTACATTTCACATGGAAAAAGTGCATAACTCCTTATATACTGGTCCAAATGACCTGGAAATTTAACCACATGCTATTTTCGGGTTCAAGATCATACCTTCAATTTTTCAGATTTTTCTGAGCTAAATAGAAATTACAGAAAATCAAATACCTATTTAGCATGCCATTCATAATTTAAGTTGACATGGAGTTTAACACCATCATACATTTTTGCCACTTACTGTTTGAACCCTAACATGCCCACAATCATAGAATTTCTTCAGAGTTTTCTGAGCAACATACCATAGATCGATCACAACAATTCTTTCTTGCATGCCTTTTTATTTACCGAACCGAAATTAATAGCAATTTATGCAAGCATGGACAATTTATCAAAATTTGAGTACACATATACTAATCCACTAACTTCATGATCTGACAAAACTTAGGGCACTCAGACTAGTCCTAATCATAAAACATGGATTGGCAAGAATCATCAACAAATCATGCTTGAAATTTCATGGAATAATAATCTCTAACATTCACCACCACACATCATAACACATCCACACACCACATTTACCAGTATACATAGTATATAAGGTTACCATATATCCTCATCACGGAAAAACCCATCGAAAATAATTGTATAGGAGGGCAGAATAGTTTACTGTTCTGTCCAGATGAACTTGGCGGCGGTCTCTGGCCGCTAATTCGAAGTCAGCGGCATAGTCGATGGACGCCAATCATGATCTCAGCGTCCAGGGACATTCCCGTTAATGCAGGTCTGTGCAGAACACAGACCCGAGCTCTCAAGATAGGGTGAATGTGGGGGTCAAGGACACGAAGAAAAATACACAAAAATGTTAAAACCGTCCTAGACTCATACGGGAACCTTATGGTAGGGTCACTTGCCTCTAGGAAATTGCTCCAATGGATCTAACTGCTCGGAGAAGCTCTCCTTGGGCAGTCCCAAGAAGTGCAGAAGTGTCCTCCAAGATCTCCTTCCTCCGGGCTCTTGGATGATCTCCACAGCAAGGAAATGTCGGGGAGGCCTTCCTCGATGATCCCTCTAGCCTCCAGTTGCAGTAGAACGCCGGACAAAGCTTCAGAAGTTCGGATTTTGGGCTGCAAGGATGGGGTTTTCTCACAGTCCGAAATAGGGTTTTCTCCTCTTGTTTCTCTCTTGCAAAAGGGTGAAGAGAGAGGGGTTGGGGAGCAGATTCGGGTTGGATATATGGGAGAGACTTCTCTCCCACTCACAGGGTGATAAGATGGCTCTCAGAGCCGTTGGGGACAGCTCCCCAATGGGTGAGCTTCCTTGTTTCCGGAATTTCTGGCTCTGCAACGCATGCAGGTCAGAGAAATCGGCGTCCACATCGTTAGATGCCAGGATTAGTGTTGGCGTCCATGGGTGGACGCTGACACCTCATCGACGTCCTGACATTGACGCCAACCTGGCCTTCGGCCAGAACTCTAAAACATGCAAAAAACTATGCATGCCATGCATATATACATGCAATATGTATATGGTAGTGTACTCATACTATCACCATTCAATACATGCATTATTTACATCTAGTATAAGCACATGCACACGTAATTGTACTAATTAATACGTACGTAAATATGTATATACATACACAAGCACAAATATACACACACAAATACAAATAATGCGACGAAAATTCGAGGGCCTTACAGTAGAAAAGGGACCTTTTGTTAAGACCTCCGTAAGACTCCGTACTCTATGGATTCCCTCATAGAGACCGAGCTGGTTGTACCCTAACACCCATAACACCCTTAGGGATCGATATGATCTAAATGGCTTAGAAGTTCTCTCTCTCATCTTGATATCACACCGAACCTTTGGACCTGTGCATAACATGGCTAGTGGAAGGGTAGTGAATTCCACTTGACTGCCAACACCAATTGCATGTGTTGTGCAACTGTTACTATCGCCCGTTTAATCGACGTTTTATGTGCAATGACCTATAGTTCTCATCTACACTCTACCCGCTCATCTATTCACAATCTCTCTGCTATCTTGTCTATTCATCTAGTATCCTCATCTATTTCTTGGTACTCTCTATTAGCCATTTGACTGATTGTCTAAATATAAACAATATAACTAACGCTTGGCAATATATAAGGGGCCCGGTCAGGTCCTGGGATGTGCGCCCAAAAGTGCTATTTGTCCGCGGGAGTTAAATGACCAGAGTGTTTTGCATTACACTCAAGTGCTATCTATCTCGACTATCTAAATGACAATCGAAGTGCTATACTATACTCGTTGTGCTATTTGTACTATGGCCATCCTGCTCTGTGCTATATTTGAAAACATGTGCTCTTTCAATCAAGTGCTATCATGCTATCTCTTACATTACTTGACTCTCTCGCTTTATCATATAGTAACTCTGCTTTTAATACATTAATCATGTAAAGTTTGCCCGCACCATGAGATATAAATCCTACTGAGCATTATCGCTCACCCTACGTTATTTGTCATTGTGTCTCAGGTGAGGCTGATGAGAATGAATACACTCACAAGGATGGGGAGGACTAGGAGTGATTCATGAGTGCCATGACGACACCAAGTTATCCTAGATTGTCTTAGTAGTCTTTTATTTCCATCTTATGTATTAGAGTCAATTGGGCCCTATGTTATGGCTCTGAGTTGGTTGATGTAATAGACAGTAGTTGAATTATCAATAAAGTTATTTGATTTCGTATTATTAAATTGCCCAATGGTTTGTTGTCTATTCTACGCTCTATACTTGATTATTTGCAACTGTCTCACGTTCTGATATTCCGCGCCGGGGCGTGATAATATAGTTCAACATCCTAGCACTTTTCCTTTTCCATTATCTCCATAGGTAACTTGACCAACTTCATCTCTAAAGTTTGTAAAAAAATTTCTGTCACCTGTGATATGCCTTGAGCACCCACTATCTAAATACCATTTGGATGCTCTTAGGCGACCCTGTACCAGAACTAAGTTTTAACTTTCGGTACCCAAATTTTCTTGGGTCTTTGATGGTTAGTCTTTGGGATCCGGTGCAAGTGTCTAGTTGTGCAAGTGTTGATTGTGTGTCCTAATTGATTACAATGACTATAGCACAGATCATATGCATTCTTTGCATGTGTAGTTTTATTAGATTTCTATTTTTGTCTATAGACATGCTGATTAACTTTTATGGGATTTTTCATTTCCTTTTCTTTCACAAATTTTGGAGTTGGGTATTTTTTAGGATAGATAATTTTCTCCTCATTTGATGGAGGTATGTAACCTACTACATATTTCTTTTTGCCTGCTCGAGCACCTTTTAATTTTACAACCAATGATGTTTTACAACTGATAATTTTATCTATAGTTGTTTTTAGATAAATGTTTTCTTCTCTTAATTTTTCTTCATATTGTAGTTCTTTTAGATTTGCTTCAAGTTCCATGAGCTTAATGTTTTTAATTTTTAAATCCTCACATAGTAGTTCATTAGATCTTTTTTGTTTCAGTTAAGTTTTGTCCAAACTTTTCTACTTCAATTTTTAGAAAGGTGTTAGATTTTTCTTGATTTAGTAGATTTAACTTAACTATTTTCATTTGTTTAACCACTGTTTTATATTTTTCATACAGTTCATTGTATGCATCTTCTAAATTATCAGAATCGGATTCTGAACATGAAGTAAAAGATGTTCTAGAGTTTACCTGGTCTAGCCCTGCCATGAGGGCTAGATTGACTTGTTCCTCTTCTTCTGAACTTGAGGAGTCTGATGTTGTAGCTTCTTCATTATCCCAAGCTACGGCCATTGCGTTCTTCTTGTATTTGCTGAATCTTCTTTCTTTGCCTTTCTTTCTATCTGACTTTTCAGCATGTTCTTTCTTCTTGAGGTTAGGACATTCAGACTTGTAATGTCCAGTTGATTGCATTTATAACAGGTTGGCTCATTCTTCTTTTCTCTTTTGAAATATCTCTTTGAGCTGAATTTCTTTTTCTTGGCCACGTTGGAGTTTTCTTGACAGCAAGGCTTCATCATCACTGTCATCTGATTTCTCCTTCAAATCTTCAGAGGAAGAAGAATCTGCAGCCTTCAAAGTGTTTGGCATTTTCTTTTTCGATGTTCTCTCAAAAAATCTTTCTATATTTATTTCGTGAGCCATAAGAGAACCAATTAATTTGTCAATGGAATATTTTGTTAGATCATGTGCTTCTTCAATAGCAGTGACCTTAGGGGTCCATGAAAGAGTTAAAGATCTAAGTATTTTTTTGACAGTTTCTTCATCAGAACTATCTTTTCAAGAGAGCTTAAATCAACTACTATATTTGAAAATCTGTTATACATTTGAGTGATATTTTCATTTGGCAACTTTTTAAATTGTTCATATTGTGAAATAAGAATATCTATTCTAGTTTGCTTAACTTTATCAGTTCCCTCATATGTTACCTGCAATTTATCCCACATTTATTTTACGGATTTGCATGCTGATAATCTATTAAATTCTCTTTTTGATAAAGCACAACATAGATAATTTATTGCTTTAAAATTTAGAGACAGTTTAACTTTATCAGCTGTTGTAATTGCAGTAGTACCTTCAGCAGGAGCAATAATGAAATCACCTTGTTCTGTTACCTGCCACAAATAAAAGTTTGTGCCTCTGATGAAGCATTCCATTTGCATCTTCCAGTATTGGTAGTCCTCACCATCGAAGAATGGTGGTCTGGTAACTGATTCACCTTCATAGTTGTGAGCTTCAGCTGCCACCTGTTCTCAAATCTTTCGATTCTTCTAAGAAGACCTCTCTCTGATACCACTTGTTGGATCGAGATGACACTATAGTTGTCCTAGAGGGGAGTGAATAGGACATCTTGCGCTTTAAAAATTATCTAAAAACTAGATAACACTTAATAGAGTTGTTAGTAATCAGTGTGATGTGTGTGAAACAAGTGAAAACATGGAAGAATCAATCACACAAGAATGCACGAGGATTTTATACTAGTTCGACCCTTCCCACATGGAAGTCCTACTTCCAGTCCCCAAGAAACCACATGGGATTTCACTAACTGCCAAGAATACTTGGCCTTCTCTCAAACCCGAGAGGTATTAAAAACCCACTTGCTCCCAAGCAAGTGTTCCCTTCACCAAGGGGTACAAGACCACCAACACATATAGGTCTTCCCTTCACAAGAGGGACACTGCAGAGAACAAACCCCCTGCGAGTTATCTTACACAGAAGTGAAAATGCACTAGTGTGTCTGCTCAACAAAATGAGTAAACACAAAGAATCAGAAAGAGAAACGATTATAGAATGAAACTCAAAACTCTTTTGAAACAAAGAGGTGAACTGAGAAGATCTGCAATGTAGTAAGCCACCAAGAGGACAAGACTTCTTTAAATCAAAGAGAAGTAAGGAAGTCGAAGACTGAGAAACAACTTTCTCTCGTTGCAATGGTACTTCTACCTTTGGCTTTCAGAATCGAGTGGAGTGTGTGTCTAGTCTTGTATTCTCTCTATGTATCTTGTGTTTTTATGTATGTTTTGAACTTTAGCTTCTCAATATATAGCTTCAAATATCTTCCCGTTTGAATTTGACTGTTGGAAGCTAGCCATTTGAAGGATATCCACTTAAGCCTTGGATGTTGATGTCTTTGAGATTTCTGTCATGACAGTCATTCGTTTCAGCTCTAGGGTTTCCAATGTCTTCATGCTACGTGGGTAGCTTCATGGCTTGATGGACAACTTCAAGGCAGTTCTGTGAGAGTCATGCTCATGGCTGAAGGCTTAGGCATGCTTCATTAAATGTTCTACAAACTGAAAGGACAAGACGACTGCATATACCTCCATACATACCTTCGGAGATAGGTTAGATAAAAGAATATAAAGTATGAGGAAGTTCAGACAGAAGTTCAGAACATTTAAGAATGAACAAACAGTTGCACACGATCTCTTTCTAAAAGTCATGGGGTTTCTGACAGTGGTAGGTAGGTTCTGACAGATAGCCCATATAGCTTAAACCTGTCAAGCATTTAATTTCTTATCCATCTGTCAATCAACTTATCATCCTATCAGTGGAAGGGATAACAAAATATATCTAAATCTTTTACAGATCTCAAAAGGATATTTCACAGATGACTAATATTGAATAAAATATTTTTCCCACCAAAAAGGTAATTGAATTTTATATTAACTGAAGGTAACGTGATTTTTAGGACTTAAGGAAACTATCTTTATGTAAAAGATATTTCAATGTAAAAACTCATGTAATGATTACATTAAGTTGTGCACAGTGATAGAAACATAAAAGATCATCTAAGTACAGGTATACAGAGGTTGAAATGAGAAACTTTGACTTTCAGATGCAATCAATGTTTCATATAGGTAATCGATGTTTGAGTAATCGATGTTGAAATGTAATCCATGTATGAATGTAATCGAAGTTGAAATGAAGTCCATGTGAACATAATCCTTGTATAAGTGTAATCGATGTTGAGGCATAATCGATGTTGGAGTGAAATCGATGTTCTAGATGAAATCGTTGTATGAATGAAGTCGATGTTTGAGTGAAATTGATGTTCTAGATGAAATCGTTGTTGAACTGAAATCGATGTATGAATGAAGTCGATGTTTGAGTGAAATCGATGTTCTAGATGATATCGTTGTTGAACTATAATCGATGTTTTAATGGAGTCGATGTTTAAGTAAAATCGATGTTGAATCGAAATTGATGTTTAAGTGAAATCGATGTTTGAATGAAATCGTTGTTCAAATGAAGTCGATGTTTGAATGGAGTCGTTGTTTAAGTGAAATCGATATTGAACCGAAATCGATGTTTAAGTGAAATCGATGTTTGAATGAAATCAATGTTCAACTGAAGTCGATGTTTGAATGGAGTCGATGTTTAAGTGAAATCGATATTCAACCAAAATCGATGTTTAAGTGAAATCGATGTTGAACCGAAATCGATGTTTAAGTAAAATCGATGTTTGAATGAAATCGATGTTCAACTAAAGTGGATGTTTGAATGGAGTCGATGTTTAAGTGAAATCGATGTTGAACCAAAATCGATGTTTAAGTGAAATCGATGTTTGAATGAAAGCGATGTTCAACTGAAATCGATGTTTGAATGATATACAGTGTATGCTGTGGACTTAGCGAAATTTCGTTGTGTTGATACTTAGGTTTTGTGTAAGCATGAACTTTGGCAGAAATATGTTTGTATACATAAGAGCCTTTTGAATTATTATTTTTCATAAATGGTAAAGGCGAAGATATTAAAAGTTTTTTCATAGAAAAAATATGATAATTAACTATTTAGAAAAATAGATAGGAATAGTTGCTCAACAGTCTGGCTCTCCCTCCACGACGGCCGCCCCGATCACTTGCTCGAAAGGAGCTACCGACCCCCGGCTACGGCCTGCTCAGTGAGGACCGCCGGCTCTTCTGCCACGACCTCTGTAGCCATCCTTGTCGCTGAGACCCCAGGGTCTGCGACATCATCTGTGAATACCCGCAAAGGGGTCGACCCCTCGTCGCGATCCGTCACCAGCCCGGCGGGAGCCGTGGTCACCTACTCAGTCGCAGGCACCCCCTCCGTGGACGTGACAGGCGCATTGGGGCCTGTTGCCCAGCTAGCAAGCCCAGAGGGGGGGGTGAATGGGGCTTTAAAACTTCGTTGACTAACCCTGTACACACGAAAACGTTTACACAAAATACACTTCGATGGATGTTAGTGATAGTGAAGATAAACAACAATCACACAAAGACAATCATACAACACAAGGAATTATCCTGGTTCGGATCTCCTCTCCTTAGGAGTCCTACGTCCAGTCCTTGAGCAAAATCTCAGGATTTCACTACCAAGGGTACAGTCCCCCTTAAGGACCCTTACACCCAGGCATAGCTGGTCTTCCTTCAACACGAAGGGAATTACAACCCCCTGGATACCACACCAGGTCCTCCTTCACAACAGAAGGGAAAGACACACCCTGGATCTCACCAGGTCTTCCTTCACAACAGAAGGGAACAACTTAAGAAATAGTAATCAAAGAGATGACGCCCCTAGATCAAGCTTATAGAACACTGCTTGATCTGAAGCAAGGACTGAGAAGAAGAAGAGATCTACAATCAAGGATTCTTCTCAGACCAAAGGGCTCTCACACAGATGTGAACTTAGCACCGAGAGCAAGAGCTAAAAAACTAATGAGAGTTTGTGTCTGGCTCTAAGAAGGGTTTTCAGAAGGTTGAAAACGTTGTCGCTTGTTGTTGTCTCACTTCCTCTATTTTTCGAACATCATTCTTCTATATATATTAGCATTTAAAATTCGAACGTTGAAGTGTCCGTTGTCTCCATGCATAGGTGTACGTTAGACTGCTTGATCCTTGGAAGCTTCCAGTCAACAGTCTCTTATCTTTTCATGCACGTAAAGAGATAAGATCTTCTGTAATATCCTTTGGCTCCTATTTTGTCCAACATTGTATCACTAGAGCTGTCAGTGACCTGCATATATTAAATGCTAGAACAGTAGACATCAAGGCTGTCTCTTGTTGTCAGTCATCGTTGGTGTGAATATTCACCAAAATAGTAATGCCATTTTGTTGTTCAAAAAGGATGCATAGAGAATAGTCATGATATCGTCTGTATGCATGCAGAGATACGTACTATCGTAATAAATGCATTGCTGTCAAAAAGATATACGAGACGACTTTGACTTTTCAACAAATTCAAAAATCAGCTCGAAAGGCAAATCGTTATTTTCTATGAAATTGCTATATGCAAATGAGTTGATATTCGTGAAAATCGTTGTGCGCTCATAAGCACGCTGATGCACTATCAACCAAATCGATGTAGAGACAAATCGTTGTGACTTCGTAAGAAAATCGTTATGCATGAGTCGTTATGGTCAGTGATCAAGTCGTTATGTAACTTATTGAATCATTACAGAGATCAAATCGTTATTCTTACTTAGAAAATCGATGTGAGACCAAATCGTTATGATCACTAAAGGAATCATTACGAGACCAAATCATTATGATCACTAAAGGAATCATTACGAAAGCAAGTCGTTTCAATCATTAAAGAAATCGTTGCGAGACCAAATCAATGCGATCACTTATCGAATCGTTGTGAGGGCAAATCGTTGCGATCACTTATCGAATCGTTGTGAGGGCAAATCGTTGCGATCATTCGAACAAATCGTTGCGATGAGAAAATCATTATGACGACTTAAGGAATCGTTGTGATGAGCAAATCGTTACGATATCCGAAGAAATCGTTGCGATGAGTAAATCGTTACGACGACTTAAGGAATCGTTGCGATGAGTAAATCGTTACGATATCCGAAGAAATCGTTGCGATGAGCAAATCGTTACGATATCCGAAGAAATCGTTGCGATGAGTAAATCGTTACGATGACTTAGGGAATCATTGCGATGAGCAAATCGTTATGACGACTTAAGGAATCGTTGCAATGAGCAAATCGTTACAATGACTTAGGGAATCGTTGCGATGAGCAAATCGTTATGACGACTTAAGGAATCGTTGTGGAAACGATTTCTTTTGTTAAAACCAGATGACATTTCAATCTATGAAGAAATCGTTACGGAACTTATCAAATTGTTGTGATGAAATCGTTGTAGATAGAGAAAATCGTTGTGATTTACAATAGAAGTGGATGTGGACTTAGAGAGACATCAGAATTGAAATTCATAATGCTTCAGAAAGGTAATACTTACCAAATTGGCTTGTTGGCTTGTTTTTCCTATAATATTCCCTGTGCTCAAGACTTATGGAATATATGTTAGTAATTTTTGACAAGGTTTTGTTAATCACCAAAAAATAAGTGTGTAATTAATTAAATTATATGGGGACAAACTGATCATCAATCTCCCCCTTTTTGGTGATGACAAAACTTAACAAGGAGTATGAGTATTCTAAAGCTTTTTCGGAATGTATTTTAGAAGTGCTAAGTATTTCTCCCCCTTTTTGTCATTAGCAAAAAGATACAACGCTGAGACAAAGAAAGAGAGAAAAAAAGGAAATATATGGAGCATTGGAGGGTTCAGAGAGATAGAAGGCAGGAGACAAGAGAGATGCAAAGCGCCTAATGACAGGTAGCGCTTGGCGTTCCTGCTTTTCAAAATAGGCTTGAAATGATCCAAGCTCAATACAATAGGAGGGTCCTATGGTGGGAATCATCCTCTTGATGTGAAGCTGTCTCTGATCTGATATGAAATCCCAGTATTTGTCGCTGCCAAGAGTTACCTTGTAGGAGAGGAAGCGACCAAAACTGGCAAACTGAAGAAACAGAGTGATTTTAAAGGGATAGAAAATCTGATGCTGCCGAAGTTCCTTCTTTAATGCTAGAAAGACCCTGTACCGTTCTTCCCATTTCAGGAAGGAGTCCCGGACAAGGTGAAGAGAATTGGCATCCAGAAAGTCAGCGGGAGTCAGAAGAGGTTGATGGGAGCGAGCCTGAGAGGCATTCAACTCTTGAAGCTATTGAGCAGACAAAGTGTATAGCTTTTCCCAATCAGCAGGTGAGAGACGCTCACATTCAGATAGAATAGGGGCAAGAACATCAGCCTTGAGGTACCCCTGAATATATTGCTTGAAGACAAATCTATGAAAGGCGAGGTTACAACCTTCTTGCACAGAGAGCCTAGCCAGAACCTGAGCAGTACGCTCAAACATGAGAGTTCCCACAGATGAATCCATGATCAGGGAGTGAAGTGGAGGAAGGAGCACCACATCAGGAATGATCAAGGTGGCAAAGTCAACCTGAAGAGGTTCGGTGTGAGCAGCCCTGGAACTTATATCATGGATGGCTTGCCTGAATTGGCCCAGCTGCACCTCGGGAATGTTATGAAGATAGCAGTAATCACAGTACATTTTGTATTACCTGATGAACTTTATTTCCTTCTGAATGAAGGGTCCAAAAGTATGTTTGTGATGAATCTGAAACCATTTAGAGAGAGGAAGAGGAGCTTCTCTGGGAGGATATCTGGCGGCTTGACTATGACGAAAGCGACTGTACAGATCTCTGTTGCTCCGAGCCCATTGATCTTCAGTTTTGGCTTCAGTCATGGAAAATTTTTTTGACTGTTGGGCCTTGGAAAGAAAAGAATAAGGGAAAATGGTATTGAGATGGGCCGAAAGATTTTGGAAGGGAAGGCCAAAGAGGTGAGCAAACACTACCTTTTGAAGAAATTCTTCATAGATAGGTTTTTGCTTATTGGTAATGGAAAGAGAGAACCAAATGGGAGGATAACAAGGTACAAAGAGATATGATGGGTAGAAGTGAGTCTCCTCTTCTTAGGAATGGGACTGGAAGAGCCTGTCCTATGAGAGTGGGTCCCAACAGCCAGGACTGAACGAAGTATTGCTACTTTGAATTCATCCTTGATGTCCTGGATTTCTGTGTGAGCTAATTGGGCACCCTCAGGAATAATAGTAATGAAAGAAGGGGGTGGTTGTGGATGGAAAATAGAGGCAGGAGAGATGGAAGGGAGATCAGAAGGCCCTGAAGAAGGACCACTAGAAGAGGCTCCTGCTGAAGAAGATGCAGGAGGAACCTCAACAGAAGATAAGGGAGGAGGAATGATGGTGGAGGAAGTAGGTGATGAAGGAGTTTGGGAAGAGAGAGGTGTAGGTGAGGAAATGGTTCTGGAGTGGGGTCGTTTGAAGGTGAGAGGAGCTGGAGGAGCTGTGGATGAGGTGGGTGGAGAAGGAGGTGCTGGAGTGGAAAGAGTAGGAAGGACAGAGGGATCTGGAGCTACAACTGTTCTTCTTCTCTTGCAGCCACAGATTCCACTAGAGGTGAAGCAACCTCTATTGACCCTGGTGGCCCAGATTCCTCACCACCAACTGCATGATCAACGAGCTCATCCTCAATAGGAATTGGCCATGATGGCCCTACATATTTTTCAGACAAAGGCCCTGATGGCCGCTCTTCCTCTAGCTACTTGTCACGCCCCGACGCGGAATATCGGAACGCGAGTCAGTTGCAAGAAAAGGGTATAGAGCGAATATCAAACCATGAATAATACTAAAGCAAAGCTTTCTCATTAATAACTTTTCAAATGTCTAATTACAACCACTATTATCAGAGCCAATCTATAGGGCCCGATTGCATTGAAATAAAAGCAAAAGACTGAACTTCAAATTTAACTACTACAATGCTAATCATAGTGTTAGGACGCTAGGGTACTCATGACATCACTCCAGGTCATTCCCGTCCTCTTGAGTGTATGGTTCATCCTCGGTCTCACCTGAGAACACAACAACAAATAACGCAGGGTGAGCGATAACGCCCAGTAGGACTTAAATCTCAGGATCAAGCATTCTTTGAGTGATTAATGTCTTATAACGCAGGATAACTAGAGAGAATAACGAGAAACGTATAGCAAGTACTGGTACACGATAACGAGGGACAATAGCACAATGCACGAGAGTATAGCACGACAAGTTTTGATATCGGATTGGCCGTATAACAAGATAACAAGTAAAGTTGCACAATAGTGCACAAGTCACGATAGCAAGTGTTGGTCGATATTCTTTCAACCACGAGTTTCAAGTAAACCAATAATTGACTGTTTGTTTAATTGATTGCCATAGATTAAATCTTGCGTGTTCATGCGTTAGGTGTATGCCATCACCCAGATCATTAGACCCTGGCGAGTTATAGCCTTTCAGGTGCTCCTCCCAAGGACCAGACCGGGTCCTTATAATGTTGCCTAGCATAGTCATATTTCTATCGTAGACAATCAATTTAATGGCCAAGTAGAGTACCAATAAATAGATGAGAGATTTAGATGAATAGACGAGATAGTAGAGTGAACGTGAATAGATGAGCGAGTCGAGTATAGATGAGAGCTGAGGGACAATGCACGTAACTTTTGAGTAACAGGCGATAGTAACAGTTGCACAACACGCGCACACGGTGTTGGCAGTCAGGTGGAACTCACGACCCTACCACTGGCCATGTTAAGCACAGGTCCAGAGGTCCGGCGTGATTCAAGATGAGAGAAAACTTCTAGTAGCCGTTTGGATCATATCGATCCCTGAAGGTGTAATGGGTGTTAGGGTACAACCGGCTCGTCGACCATGTGGGAATCCATGATCAGAGGAGACTTACGGAGGCCTTATGCAAGGGTTCACTAGTCCGGCGAAAGGAATATCCGACGGAGAGTTCACCATAAGCCAAGTAAAGTGTGTATATAAAAATAGGTGCTCGACGTTCTAGAGGAATTCTAGAACAGTGGAGCGTCGATATCGGTATATGAACAATGCAAGAAACGAATACAAGTCCTTTAAAATAGGGCAATTAATATGCTTTATTGCAATAATTTATCAGATACATTATGAGATATTTTATGCCAGATTTCAGCCATATATGGATGGTTCATGTGTGTGCATGTGTAAGAGACATCATAGATAGAAGAGAAGTCGTGCATATGTATTTTAAAGCATTCAATAAAGCTCCAATTTTAAAACACGTGTTTTTACTACGGGTATGACTGTTAAAAGGGCGTAAGAATATTTTAGAAAGTGAGAGCAACAATTTTTTATGGGTTTTCATAGAAAATCCTGTGAAGGCGACATAGGCCAGTAAGTATTGCGACAAGGGTAGGCAGATCGCGACGTGGGTACTGTCGCGACGGCCTGGTGAACGCGACAGAGGCGGAAAAGGGTCGCGACAGGACTTGAGAATCAGGTACTGGAAACGCGACGGCTTACCTGTCGCCTTCTTGGTCGGGATGGGTAGGCTGTCGCAATCGGACCGCAGAAGGCTACATATCGGGCAATCGCGATCTGGTGGTTTGCGCCTGACTCTGACAGGAGTCAGACCAGACATTGGATTGCGGACCAGAACATTCAAATTTTGATACAAGGTTTTTTAGAAAATCATAACTAATTATATACATGATGAAAAATCACGAAACCAGTTGCAAATTAAACTAGACATGTAAGGGTACTTCCAGTAAATCGGAATTAGAGAGAGAGCAGGGTTTGAACATGGTTTGAACATGAGCAAGAACGAGTTATTTAGAACATGACACAGAGAGAAAGATCGATTAAATTCGATCAACATGCTCGATGAAATTTAGGGCTTTTAGGGCAAAAGATGTCTAACATGCATCAGTTCCTACAGTAAAAATCTCGTAGCATGGGGTTGAGTATACAAGGAGATCAAGAGTTAAGAAGAGGGTTCGGGGTCATGTAAGTTGCAGAACATGAAAAATCAAGAACAAAAGATATGCTCGATGGAAAATTATGAAACTTGAGGGTTTTGTTCCTGATGTATGGAACAATCTACAGACGAAATATCATGATTTTTGCTTGTGAGAATGCCTACCTTGGACTCGATTTGTCTTCTAGGGTTAAAATCTCCAAGAATGAGGAAGAAGCTCCAAGAACTCCTTCTCCCCACGAGATCCTCTCCTCCTTGGCCTCTTCTCCACGTCCAACAACCTTTGGCTACGAGCTAGGGTCGTCCATGAGGGTTTAAGAGGTGTATTTATATAAATACAAGTTCATATTCCTACTACTACTCAAATTCCTCTTAAATTCCGAGATTTCCTAACTCCACCTTTCCTCTCTTGCTTTCCAATCTCTAATTGGGTCAGGATAGTATCTAAATTCGTGCTAGACTATATGGAGTAGGTTTAGGAATCCAAATCTAACTCAAACTTCCTTTTTAATGCATTAATTACCTCTTTTCTATTTAAGTAATATTTTAGTTCCGAATTTTGGGTATTTCTCTATTATTCCTCTTTCAAAAGTCTCTATTTTGGTCCACTAATTTCTAATAGGTCAATATAGCAAAGTCCATTACTCTTTTCTTGTAAATGGGTTTTATTTAGTTCTCTCTTATTTGATTTCCTAGTTGTTTTAATACATCTTCCTTTTATTTGATTTTCTAATTAATTAATATAAATATTTTTATTTTCCAAAAAATTTAGGGTTGCTACACTACTGCTCTGCAATGACAGGCCCTGATGGCCTATTGGACTCTTCACTTGGCCCTGATGGCCCTACACTACCAGAAGGAGGGGCATGAGATGGTAAGTGCTCCCTTACAAATGCTAACAAGTCTACTAGCATATTCCCCAGACCGTCATAATCTTTTCGAAGGCTTTTAAGTTCAGTTGACAGTGCTTCTAATGAACGGGCATATGAGCTTTGACTAATAAAAATGGAGGCCATATCTGACCTCATGGAACATAAGATTTTGCCTTGCTCATCCAGGCGCTCAACAACAGGTTTCAAATTGATTTTCAACTTCTTTTTGCCAGATCTCCTGTGTGGCTTACTGGTGAGGAGGGGAACTTCTTCAGCCATAAATTTTCTTTTGTCTTCTCTTGCCCTAACCACGGGCTCTTCATGATCACCTTTTTCAATTTCTTCTTCTGAGGGACTTTCCACAATGCCTTCTCTAAATAGATCATCAATGGAGGCATTGGCATTTTGCTCCCCCTGAACTACTGCTGCCTCTTGCTCAATTGATTACTCCCCCTGAGCTAGAGCATCTTCCAAAAGCACATCTTCAGTTTCTATTATTTGCTCCCCCTGAATGGGAGCTTCTTCCAAGACAATCGAACCAATGTGGCCTAATGCCACAGATTTTGCTACAGTTTGCTCACTTGCAACTGGCTCTCCTTGGGAGATGGAATCCAGTGCATCCCTAAGTAGACTGCCTACTTGGGAAGAAGGAAGAGGAGCCTCTAAGAATTGCCCAACGGGCTCAAGGTGCTCAGGAGGGATTTCCTCAATTCTTGTACTACCTGCTTCCTCTGCTGCTGGTGGCACTGCTGTTGTTTCTACTGAATCTTCTGCTGCTGCTGCTATTTCTGATGGGACTTCTGGTGCTACAGCCTCTGGTTCTGAAGCTTCTACAGCCACTGCTGCTGGTTCTGATATATATGCTACTACCTCTTGCTGGACTTCTTAGGCTTCGCCAATTATGGCCTCACCCTCAGCCACAGAGGTCTTGGACCATACACCATTTACTATTGAAAAACCACTCTTTCTCAAATTTCTGGACCTAATTGCTTGGCCCATCTTCTCAACTACTGCTCCAAACAGATGTATGCCATAATGTTTGAAAATCTTGGTGAGCAGGTGGGCATAGGGCAAGGATACATTTAACTTGCTCTTAGTATCCCAAATTTGATTATGAGCAAACTTCATTCTTTCAATAATCACTGCAGCCATATTTACCTCCTGGTTCTGAATTGCCCAAAACATCATATCTGAATCTGCTTTAGTACAGGTTGAAAAGGTAGCACTTCTAGGAACCAAAATCTGACAGACTATAAAGTGTAGAAGGCGATTGAATGCATTCAATTGATTGATATCCAATTTACCATCTTTCAACCTAAATCCTGGACCAACAATTCCTAGACCCTTTGCTTGGGTATCCATAGAGTGGATCCCACTGTGACCAGACGTGCTCACACCAAACAAGGTCTTCAGAAGCTCATGGTCAATCTTGATCTGGACTCCCTTGACAGAGGATGTCAAGGAACCATCTGCCTCTGATCGCAAATACACATAAAAGGCCTTCACGAGGTCTGAATAGCTTACCTCTAAGAAGGTTGAGATTTCCGTCCACTGCATCCTGTTCATAGTGGCCAGTATGCTGTGTATACCATTCTTCTCAAGATCTGCAACATCTACTGCCTTATTTCCACATAGCTTAGTTTTCACAAAAGTGATCCTCTCCTGCTGCTCGGCTGTGAGAAACTCAGCATTGTAGCCTCCAAGACTGTCGGAAACAACTGATGCGGCCATGGATTCAGGTGGAGAAGGGTTTCTAGAGGGTGGAGATGGAAGTAGGAATGAAAGCCCTCAAGAAATTCTGCACGGGAAGAAGAGAGAGACATCAAACTTGCAGAGAGTCGATGTCGGAGTCGTTAGGGTATCGGCTCGGGCAAGCGAAAGAAAAAAGGTAAAGGTAGGAGATGAATCGTTTCCTCATCGATTTCGGAATAAGGAGTTAAATGCTTTATCGAAAAGTGAGGCGCCAAACGGGGAGGCAGAAAACGAAAAAAGTATTTGACCAATTTGAAAGACTTTTATAAAAGAGAACCGCCAAAGGAAGATAATAGCATTTTCTTTTGCTTAACGCCAACAAGAGAAAAACTTACTTAAATCTGAAAATTTATGTTTCAGTTCTAAACAGAAATCTTTTCACAAATTACACATGCCCAATTCCCTTCTAAGAGAGGTGAATCTCTCTTCAGGTAAGGCTTTTGTGAAGATATCTGCTAACTGATCGTTTGTATCAATAAAAGAAATTTCTAAATTACCATTTGCTACATGATCCCGAATGAAATGATATCTAACCTCAATATGCTTGGTCCTTGAATGCTGTACTGGATTTTTGGTGAGGTTTATTGCACTGGTGTTGTCGCATAATAACGGAATTGTCTTGATATGTAATCCATAATCCTCAAGTTGTTGCTTGATCCACATGAGTTGTGTACAACAACTTCTAGCAGCTACGTACTCAGCTTCAGCTGTTGACAGTGCTACTGAGTTTTGTTTCCTGGAGGACCATGATATCAAGCAACCTGCAAGAAATTGACAACAACCACTGGTACTTTTTCTATCTATTTTGCATCCAGCATAATCAGCATCTGAGTATCACACTAAGTTAATTTCACATGATTTTGGATACCACAGACCTAAGTCATGAGTTCTAGATAGGTATCTAAAGATTCTTTTAACTGAAATCAGATGTGATTCTCTAGGATCTACTTGGTATCTAGCACAAATACATACACTAAACAAAATATCAGGTCTGCTAGCTGTTAAGTAAAGTAAAGAACCTATCATACCTCTGTAGTTCTTTTGATCTACTTTCTTACCATTGTTGTCATTGTCCATCCTTGTTGATGTGCTCATAGGTGTTGACAGTGGCTTGGCATTTTCGAATCCAAACTTCTTTAGGAGTTACTTGGTGTATTTAGCTTGACAGATGTGGATCCCATCTTTTCCTTGCTTGATTTGCAATCCAAGGAAGTAGTTTAGCTCCCCTATCATGCTCATTTCGAATTCTCCCTGCATAAGCTTTTCAAAGTACTTGCAAAGAGATTCATTAGTTGAGCAAAAAATTATGTCATCTACATAAATTTGTACAAGTAGTATATGTGTGATCTTGGACTTGATAAATAGTGTATTATCTACTTGACCTCTACTGAAACCATGGTCTAATAGAAATGAGCTAAGCCTTTCATACCAGGCTCTAGGTGCTTGTTTTAAACCATATAGTGCTTTGTGCAGTTTAAAAACATGATTCGGAAATTCAGTGTCATCAAAACCTAAAGGTTGTTCTACATAAACTTCCTCCTTAATAAAACCATTTAAAAATACAGACTTGACATCCATTTGAAATAATTTCAAGTCTAGTGCAGATGCATATGCAAGTAAAATTCTAATAGCCTCAAGTCTAGCTACAGGTGGATAGGTTTCATCGAAATCTATGTCTTCCTCTTGGGAATAGCCTTGAGCTACCAATCTGGCCTTGTTTCTTAAGATTACACCACCTTCATCCAATTTGTTTCTAAACACTCATTTGGTGCCAATAACTGGATGATCTGATGGTCTAGGAACAAGTGACCACACATGGTTTCTCTTAAATTGATTCAGTTCATCCTGCATGGCTAAAATCCAAGATTCATCAGTAAGAGCTTCATTGACTGTCTTAGGCTCTATTTGAGAAACCAATGCTAGGTAATCACAAGGGATTACATTACATCTTGTTCTTACCCCTACGGATGGATCACCAATGATGTTCTCGGGTGGGTGATCCTTTTTGTATCTCCACTCCTTTGGAAGATTTTCATGTGTAACGTCCTTTTGTTGCAGGTCTTCCAGAGGTGGATCATCCTTATCTTCAATTGATGTATCCTTTAATTTCTTAGACAATTCATCTACATCATCAATGTCACTATCTTCTTCCTTCCTCAAGGAAGGGTTAGTTTCATCAAAAATAATATGCACAGACTGTTCTATTAATAAAGTGCATTTATTGAACACTCTATAGCCTTTGGGTTTAGAAGTGTACCCCATGAAGATGCCTTCATCTGATTTGGCATCTAACTTACCAATATCTCTTTTGCCATTGTTGTGGATGAAGCAAGGACAACCAAATGTCCTGAAGTGACTGATCTTTGACTTCTTTCCTTTGAAAAGTTCGTAAGCTATCTTCTTCAGGATTGGCCTGATCATTACCCTGTTAATGATATAGCTTGCTGTGTTCACTGCTTCAGCCCAGAAGTACCTTGGCAAAGCATATTCTGACAGCATAGTTCTTGCCATGTCTAATAAGGTTCTATTCTTCCTCTCAGCAACTCCATTCTGCTGTGGTGTTCTTGGTGCTGAGAAGTGTGCTCAATTCCTTGAACTTCACAGAATCTCACAAAATTTTCATTTTGGAACTCTCCTCCATGATCTGACCGGATTCCAATAATGCAATACTTTTTGTCTTTCTGCACCTTCTTGCTGAAGCTAACAAAGCTCTCAAATGTATCATCTTTGTGCTCCAAGAACGTGACCCATGTGAATCTGGAGTAGTCATCTACAATAACAAAGCCAAAGTTCTTTCCTCCAAGACTAGTGGTCCTCATTGGCCCAAATAAATCCATATGAAGGAGTTCCAAGGGTTTAGAGGTGGTTACCACAGTCTTTGACTTGAAGGAACTCTTAGTGTACT